>JAJLQT010000064.1:0-203126 GCA_024516245.1 Peziza echinospora
ACAGCCTTTCGAACCCGATACGGCCTCTTCGAATTTATGGTCATGCCTTTTGGCCTCACCAATGCCCCAGCAACCTGCCAGCGCTTTGTCAATGACACCCTCCGTGAATTCCTTGATGTTTTCTGTGTCGTCTATCTTGACGATATTCTAATATACTCCAAAAACCGCAAAGAACACCAAGAACAAGTCAGGAAAGTCCTGGCCAAACTCTCCGAAGCAGGACTCTTTGTCAAACCAGAAAAATGCGAATTTACCGTGACCAAGACTACCTTCCTTGGATTCGTTATATCCTCCGAAGGCATTGAAATGGACCCAGAAAAAGTCAAGGCTGTTATCGAATGGGAAATACCAAAATCCGTAAAGGATATACAATGTTTCTTAGGTTTTGCTAACTTCTACCGACGTTTCATCGAAGGATACTCCCGCATTTGCCAACCATTCTTTCGACTATTGCAAAAGGATACTCCCTTTGCGTGGTCTTCAGACTGCGACCTGGTATTCTCGAAACTAAAGAGAGCCTTCACCACAGCCCCAGTTCTTCGCCACTTCGACCCCAACCTCGAAACCATCCTGGAAACCGATGCCTCCGACTATGTGGTCTCCGGCATCCTCTAACAGAAAATCCCAGAAAACGGCAAGACGGTTTTACACCCCATTGCTTTCCTCTCTGAGAAAATGTCACCAGCCGAATGCAATTATGGCATCGGTGATAAGGAACTTCTTGCAATCGTGGTCTGCTTGGATAAGTGGCATATGTACCTTCATGCCCTTCCCAAGCCATTCACAATCTTAACCGACCACCACAACCTCGAATCCTTTAAGACCAAGACCCTTCTGAACCGTCGGCAGGCACGCAGGGCCGGGGAACTTGCACAATATGACTTTACTATTGTGTTCCGACCTGGCGAAAAGAATGGAAAAGCCGACGCCTTGACACGTAGGTCTGGAGACCTCCCTGAAGAGGGGGATGAACGTGCACGACCTGTGCGCGCCCTTATTCCAGCCTCTAAATTTTCCGAATACTCTCTCTCCGCAGCATCAATTGGCTTCAATGACGAAATCCAGAACCTTCTGCCTTCCGATGCCCTAGGAAAATCAATCCTCCTCGCACTCGAAAACGTTGACAACAAACACCCAACAGTTCCCCTTGGAGAATGTACCTATGATGACGGACTCCTTTATGTCAATAAACTCCTGTACATCCCAGACAACGAATTGCTCCAGTCAAAAATCCTCAACTCTTGTCATGAACATCCTGCCGCAGGACACCCCGGAAGAGCCGCCACTTACGAGCTGGTATCTCGCAATTACTGGTGGCCTAAGATGCGTAAAACCATTGCACGGTACATTCAGAATTGCGATACCTGCATGAGAATCAAACCAGCTCGCCATGCACCCTACGGTCTTCTAAAACCTCTCGAAATCCCAGTCAGACGATGGAGTTCCGTTTCAATGGACTTTATCACAGGACTCCCCATGTCAGGAGGCTTCGATGCAGTCCTGGTTGTTATTGATCGTCTATCCAAACTGGCACACTATATTCCCACGACAACCGAATGCAATTCAGAGACCCTGGCACGCCTTTTCATGGACAACATCTTCCGGCTTCACGGCCTCCCAGACTCTATTGTCACTGACAGAGGAACCCAGTTTACTTCCGAGTTCTCCCGATTCCTATGCAAGCTGCTAGGAATTCAACAGAAGCTCTCCACTAGCTTTCACCCGCAGACCGATGGCCAGACCGAAAGAGTCAATGCAATCCTGGAACAATACCTCCGCGCCTACTGTAACTACCAACAGGACAACTGGTCTGAGCTATTGACCATGGCCGAATTTGCATATAACAATACCTTGTCAGCTACCACTGGAATTACTCCCTTCTTTGCCGTCTATGGACAACAACCCCGCTATGAAATCCTTGCCAACCCTGCAGTCCCTCAGCCCACCCCAGAAGCACTCAAGGATTATGCCGAACGCCTGTCGCTTCTGGATAAACACCTCCAGGCTGAGATATCCTGGTCCCAAGCTATTCATGCAGAACTAGCCGATCGTCACCGAATCCCACCACCTGCATACAAGATCGGCGATGAAGTTTGGCTCTTGAGGCGACACATCCACACCACCCGCCCCTCGACCAAGCTGGATTTCAAACGCCTTGGGAAATTTCGAATCATCCAGAAAATTTCCAGCCATGCATATAAGCTTGAACTCCCCGCCACCATGAAGGTTCACCCAGTCTTTCACGTCTCCCTCCTCGAACCAGTCGCCCAAGACCCTCTCGCAGGCCAAGTTCAACCTCCTCCCCCTCCAGTTATTGTTAACGAAGACCTTGAGTGGGAAGTCGAAGACATCCTTGACTCTAAGTTAGTCCGAAGACAACTCAAGTATCTTGTCCGTTGGATCGGTTACAATCACCCCACCTGGCAACCCGCAAGCGACCTCGAGAACGCCCCAGCAATTGTTAGGCGTTTCCACACTGCTTACCCAACCAAACCAAGACCCGAAAACCTCCCCGCACCATGAGTGGTTCCTGGTACGACCCGATTATCATCGACAACGACCTGGAGCCTATCCAAGAAAGATCGCTGGAGCTCTCCTCTAGAAGGGGGGCTACTGTCATGAACCGAGTTTCTAGCCTCACCCAAGACCATCCTGCACCCAGCCACCAACGGCCGCAGCCTCGCTACCAGCCACAGTGGATCCATGTTCACCTAGTCCTGACTCCCGATGAGTTCCGCTTATTACTGGCGCTACTCTATATCGCAATGCACCTCGCCTATGCCCTAGCCCGTTCCTGGTAACCGTTGCAACATGACAGCCTGCATCCCTGTCACCGCTCGACTTCCTAGTTCGGAATCTCAGAGAAACCACCAGAAGGTTCTGGTATCACGAACCTTCACTGCGCAATAGCTTTCCATATGTTTCCGCCAGTTTCTATTCAGTTCTAGTCATTTCTATTGCGCAGTTGATTTCTAATTCCCTTTGACTCATGTACCTTGCGCAGCCGCCGCGCAGCCTCTGCGCAGCCGCGGCGCTGCTATTCTATTCATGTCTTTCTAGTTCCATAGTCCGAGAAGGATCTCTATATAAGGAGTCCTTCCTCCCTCTCGTCTTGTCTTCTTTTCCTTTCCTCTTCACGCAACAACTTGTCTCTTTCCCTCAGCTGTACCTTAACAAGTTGTTATTCGAATATATTTTATACTCTCCTTCTCCGTGGCCTAGACAGCCCCTCTTGACCCCGCCTTGACCACGTCCCATGCCCCGTGCCTCAACCCCTCGCCTCGCCCCAGGATTCACTCTCCCTACCCGCCGTACCTTCATCCTCCCAGGCTCAGAACCCATCACCGACGCCCGCCACCTATTAGACCAAACCAACGAGTACGTCGTCCGCGCCCTCAACTCCTCATACCCCGCCTCCATTCAGCCTACCAACCGTACCTACCACCTCCACGGCTACAATACCCGCTCCTGGTTCCTGTCCACTGGGACCTGGTCATCACAGTGTCCTGCGGCAGGATGTTCATGACAAGAGTTGAGGATTTTTGACTGGAGCAATTCGTTGTCTGGGATGTACAGGAGTTTATTGACATAAAGGAGTCCGTCATCATGGGTACATTCTCCAAGGGGAACTGTTGGGTGTTTGTTGTCAAAGTTTTCGAGTGCGAGGAGGATTGACTTTCCTAGGGCATCGGAAGGCAGAAGGTTCCGGATTTCGTCATTGAAGCCAATTGATGCTGCGGAGAGAGAGTATTCGGAAAATTTAGAGGCTGGAATAAGGGCGCGCACAGGTCGTGCACGTTCATCCCCCTCTTCAGGGAGGTCACCAGACCTACGTGTCAAGGCGTCGGCTTTTCCATTCTTTTCGCCAGGTCGGAACACAATAGTAAAGTCATATTGTGCAAGTTCCCCGGCCCAGCGTGCCTGCCGACGGTTCAGAAGGGTCTTGGTCTTAAAGGATTCGAGGTTGTGGTGGTCGGTTAAGATTGTGAATGGCTTGGGAAGGGCATGAAGGTACATATGCCACTTATCGAAGCAGACCACGATTGCAAGAAGTTCCTTATCACCTATGCCATAATTGCATTCGGCTGGTGACATTTTCTCAGAGAGAAAAGCAATGGGGTGTAAAACCGTCTTGCCGTTTTCTGGGATTTTCTGTGAGAGGATGCCGGAGACCACATAGTCGGAGGCATCGGTTTCCAGGATGGTTTCGAGGTTGGGGTCGAAGTGGCGAAGAACTGGAGCTGTGGTGAAGGCTCTCTTTAGTTTCGAGAATACCAGGTCGCATTCTGAAGACCACGCAAAGGGAGTATCCTTTTGCAATAGTCCGAAGAATGGTTGGCAAATGCAGGAGTATCCTTCGATGAAACGTCGGTAGAAGTTAGCAAAACCTAAGAAACATTGTATATCCTTTACGGATTTTGGTGTTTCCCATTCAATAACAGCCTTGACTTTTTCTGGGTCCATTTCAATGCCTTCGGAGGATATAACGAATCCAAGGAAGGTAGTCTTGGTCACGGTAAATTCGCATTTTTCTGGTTTAACAAAGAGTCCTGCTTCGGAGAGTTTGGCCAGGACTTTCCGGACTTGTTCTTGGTGTTCTTTGCGGTTCTTGGAGTATATTAGAATATCGTCAAGATAGACGACACAGAAAACATCAAGGAATTCACGGAGGGTGTCATTGACAAAGCGCTGGCAGGTTGCTGGGGCATTGGTGAGGCCAAAAGGCATGACCATAAATTCGAAAAGGCCGTATCGGGTTCGAAAGGCCGTTTTCCATTCGTCACCTTCCTTAATCCTAATGAGGTTGAAGGCTGCTCGAAGATCCAATCTTGTGAAGTACTTCGATCCTCGGATCTGGTTTAAGGTCTCCTCGATTCTGGGAAGGGGGTATCTGTCCTTGTGTGTGATGTCGTTAAGGGCTCTGTAGTCGACACAAAGGCGTAGGGAACCGTCCTTTTTCTTGACAAACAGGATAGGTGAGGCACTGGAAGAGGAGCTTGGTCGAATAAATGCTTTGGCGAGATTTTCGTCAAGCCATTCTCGCACTTCCTTGAGTTCTGCATCGGACATAGAGTACATGCGTCCGAGGGGGGGTTTTGCACCAGGGAGAAGCGGTATTTCGTGATCCACATAGCGATGTGGAGGTAGGACCGAGGCTTCCTTCTTAGAGAACAAGGGAAGGAAATCATGGTATTCGGTGGGGACCAACTTTTCGGCTGGTTCAGTACTTGGGGTTTCCTCTGGAAGTGAGGCGAGAACACAGATCATGGAACCAGGTTGTTTGGTAGCGATTCTCATGGCGGCACGGGAAATCACAGCAATTTTATGGTTAGTTGGTGATGGCGGATTGCTGTTAATAGTGGTTTGTCGAACGGGGAGACAGTGGGCTTGACAGTATCCTGAAGCGAAGGTCAAGGTGTTCTTTTCCCAATCGATTATTGGGTTATGGCGTCGAAGCCATGTTTTTCCAAGGATAAGGTTCCATCCGGCCAGTTTTGTCACTTGGAAGGTTAATACTTCTTCGTGCTGGTCGACAGTGAGTTTCAAGGTACAAGAGTGGGTTATCTGTCCGGCAACTGAGCGCCTTCCGTCAACGACGACAAGGTCCTCTGGTTTCGGTTTCAGATCAAGGTTTAGGTTCAAGGACAAGGCAAAGTCAAGGTCGATAAACTGGGAGGTAGCTCCACAGTCGATCATGCAGGTTCCAGACAAAGAGTTATTGATTGAAGCATTGAGAGTCATGGGTGACTCGGAGCCGAGATCACCAGAAAGAGAAACAGAAGATAGACGCAAAGCAGCAGAAACTCGATACCTTCGCAACCTACTCTTGCGAGCAGATCGCGACTCAACAGGAATAACAAAGCCTGAACCAGGCAAATCAACAGATGGTAAAACGGAAAAAGAATTGACAGAAAACATAGGGGAACAAGAGGCGCACCAAGGCGAAAAACAAACACAAGAGGGTTCAAGAGAGAAGACACCAGGTTGCATCCTGGCACTCCTTGAAGGGTCTTCGGTCTTCAAAGAGGTAGTTAGTTTTTTGCCTGAGTGGCAGTCTCGGAGGTGGTGTAGAGGACCACAGTTGCTGGTGCTGCGGGGGCAGCGGTTTCGAGGGTGCTGTTGGCTTTCTGGCTCTTGTTGGGGCAGACACTGGCGAAGTGTCCTTTTGTGCCACAATAAAGGCAGAGGCCGTTTGCACGGCGGTAGTCTTTGTCGGCCTGGGTGAGAGGTCCGCGCTTTTTCTTGACCTCAACGGCAGAGAGGTCCATGGGGCCCGCATGTGAACCTGTAGCTGTGGAGGAGCTGGCAGGCGCACTGGCACGGGGGACAGTGGTGTTATGGGAGGGCGTGTGGTGTTGGCTTTGAACACGCCTAATGTTGTTATCGAGCTGAATGCACATTTGTGCAACAGCGGCGAGGGTATCAGGGACATTGAGTTGGTAGGACAGTGCTGTGGCAGTGTCTTTGTTGAGGCCAGAGCGGAATCTGGCAATCTACTCCTTTTGATTCATTGAGAGCTTGGTGGAGATGGTGACAAATTCGGCGGCATGAGAGGAACAATCTCTCTTGCCTTGCCGGAGTTTGTCAAGTTTTTCTCTTGCTGTGGCTTCAGCATCTGGGTCGTCGAATGCTCCCTGGAGGGCGTTGATGAAGCCCTCATAGGATTGGAACTGGACTTGGCCAGTTACTGGATCCATATGGGGGTTGAACCAGGATTGGGCACTTCCGGACAGGTGTGAAGCAGCGTAGGAGATCTTGGAGATATCGGTGCTGTATCGGGTTGGGTCGGAGGAGAAGACAAGCTGCAATTGCGTGATGAATTGCCGGTATTTGTCCCTAGTTCCATCGAAAGCAGTTGGATCTGCAATCTTTGGGGCCAGGTTTCGGGCAACAGGTTGAGGAGTAAGGGCTTTGAGGCGCTCGGAGGCACCGTATCTATATCCCGAGAGGAAATAGAAGTAGAGTGCCTTGTTGGCAGCTTGGCTCTCGTGTGGGTTAGGGATCTGGGGAATCACTGGGTGGGCGATTACGCCTGTATTTCCGCTGTTGACTCCGACTAGGTGGGAGTCCAAGACTGGTGCAATGAGATCGGGGTCCATGTTTGGAGGGTAATCTGGGACGAATGATGGTTCGGGGAGTGTGTTCTGAACCCATCGGAATAGGTCGTTCCAGGGGGTCGCTGGGGGAATGGGGGTTTGTGCGCGGTCGGTCATTGTGGGAGTGTGTGGCGGAGACAGTTATGTCGACGCAACAAAGTGTGATGACCAGGTCCCAGTGGACAGGAACCAGGAGCGGGTATTGTAGCCGTAGTGGTGGTGGGTACGGTTGGTAGGCTGAATGGAGGCGGAGTATGAGGAGTTGAGGGCGCGGACGACGTACTCGTTGGTTTGGTCTAGGAGGTGGCGGGCGTCGGAGATGGGTTCTGAGCCTGGGAGGATGAAGGTGCGGCGGGTGGGGAGAGTGAATCCTGGGGCGAGGCGGGGGGTCGAGGCACGGGGCATGGGACGTGGTCAAGGCGGGGTCAAGAGGGGCTGTCTAGGCCACGGAGGAGGAGAGTATAAAATATATTCGAATAACAACTTGTTAAGGTACAGCTGAGGGAAAGAGACAAGTTGTTGCATGAAGAGGAAAGGAAAAGAAGACAAGACAAGAGGGAGGAAGGACTCCTTATATAGAGATCCTTCTCGGACTATGGAACTAGAAAGACATGAATAGAATAGCAGCGCCGCGGCTGCGCAGAGGCTGCGCGGCGGCTGCGCAAGGTACATGAGTCAAAGGGAATTTGAAATCAACTGCGCAATAGAAATGACTAGAACTGAATAGAAACTGGCGGAAACATATGGAAAGCTATTGCGCAGTGAAGGTTCGTGATACCAGAACCTTCTGGTGGTTTCTCTGGGATTCCGAACTAGGAAGTCGAGCAATGACAGGGATGCGGGCTGTCATGTTGAAACGGTTACCAGGAACGGGCTAGGGCATAGGCGAGGTGCATTGCGATATAGAGTAGCGCCAGTAATAAGCGGAACTCATCGGGAGTCAGGATCAGGTGAACATGGATCCACTGTGGCTGGTAGCGAGGCTGCGGCCGTTGGTGGCTGGGTGCAGGATGGTCTTGGGTGAGGCTAGAAACTCGGTTCATGACAGAGAATGGCTTGATGAGAATCTTGCCAAAGCATTCATTCGCCCTAGCTCCTCATCTAGCGCCTCACCAATCCTCTTTGTCAAGAAAAAAGATGGTTCCCTAAGACTTTGTGTGGATTATCGTGCCCTTAACGACATCACCCACGAAGACCGCTACCCACTACCAAGGATTGAGGAAACATTAAACCAGATTCGAGGCTCAAAGTACTTTACTCGCCTTGATCTCCGAGCTGCCTTCAACCTCATCAGAATCAAGGAAGGCGATGAGTGGAAAACTGTATTCCGCACCCGATATGGCCTCTTCGAGTTTCTTGTCATGCCTTTTGGTCTTACCAATGCCCCTGCCACCTGTCAAAGATTTGTGAACGACACCCTCCGGGAATTCCTTGATGTCTTTTGTGTTGTCTACCTTGATGACATATTGATATACTCCAAAACCCGAGCCGAACACAAAGACCAAGTCAGGAAAGTTCTTGCAAAGCTCTCGGAAGCTGGTCTCTACGTCAAACCAGAGAAATGCGAATTTAGTGTTACAAAGACCACCTTCCTCGGTTTTGTTATCTCCTCAGAAGGTATCGAAATGGACCCAGAAAAAGTTAAAGCAGTAGTGGAATGGGAAACGCCAAAATCAGTCAAAGACATCCAATGCTTCCTTGGTTTTGCCAACTTCTATCGCCGCTTCATTGAAGGTTATTCCCGGATCTGTCAACCCTTCTTCCGACTATTGCAAAAGGATACCCCCTTTGCGTGGTCTTCAGAATGCGATGCAGTATTTTCTCGCTTGAAAACCGCCTTTACCTCTGCTCCAATCCTCCGCCACTTTGACCCAAACCTTGAAACAATCCTCGAGACTGACGCCTCCGACTATGTGGTCTCCGGCATCCTCTCTCAAAAGGTTCCTGAGAACGGCAAATCTGTCCTCCACCCTGTTGCCTTCCTGTCCGAGAAAATGTCACCAGCCGAATGCAACTATGGAATCGGTGATAAGGAACTCCTTGCAATTGTTGTTTGTTTGGAAAAATGGCACATGTACCTTCACGCACTCGCCAAGCCATTTACCATCCTCACGGATCACCACAACCTCGAATCCTTCAAGACCAAAACACTCCTGAATCGGCGGCAAGCACGGTGGGCTGGGGAATTAGTGCAATATGACTTTAATATTGTGTTCCGACCTGGCGAAAAGAACGGAAAGGCCGATGCATTGACACGAAGGTCTGGAGAGCTCCCTGAAGAGGGGGATGAACGTGCACGACCTGTACGCGCTCCAATCCCGTCCTCCAAATTTTCTGATTACTCCCTCTCAGCAGCCTCAATTGGATTCAACAACGAGATCCGCAACCTTCTTGGAACCGACGCCTTGGGAAAATCAATTCTTCTTGCCCTTGAAAACTTTGAAACCAAGCACCCAACAGTCCCCCTCGGAGAATGTACTTACAATGATGGCCTCCTCTATGTCAACAAACTCTTGTACATCCCTGATAACGAAGAACTTCAAGCCAAAGTCCTTAGCTCGTGCCATGAACACCCCGCCGCTGGCCACCCAGGTCGAGCTTCTACATATGAACTTGTCTCCCGGAACTACTGGTGGCCCAAGATGCGCAAGACCATTGCACGTTACATTCAAAACTGCGATACTTGCATGAGGATCAAGCCCGCACGACACGCCCCCTATGGACTCCTGAAACCCTTGGAAATCCCAGTCCGCAGATGGAGTTCAGTTTCAATGGATTTCATCACTGGCTTACCTTTGTCTAACGGCTTCAATGCTGTACTGGTAGTAGTTGACCGACTGTCCAAGATGGCTCATTATATTCCAACTACAACCGAGTGCAACTCTGAGACCCTTGCCAGACTCTTCATGGACAACATCTTCCGCCTTCACGGCCTCCCTGACTTCATTGTTACCGACCGCGGTACCCAGTTTACATCTGAGTTCTCCAGGTTCCTCTGCAAGCTCCTTGGAATTCAACAGAAGCTTTCCACCAGCTTCCATCCCCAGACCGACGGCCAAACCGAAAGAGTTAATGCGATCCTTGAACAATACCTTCGTGCCTACTGCAACTACCAGCAGGACAACTGGTCAGAACTCTTGACTATGGCCGAGTTTGCATACAACAACCCCCTTTCGGCAACCACCGGAATTACGCCCTTCTTTGCCGTCTACGGACAACAACCCCGATACGAAATCCTTGCCAATCCTGCAGTTCCATTGCCAACCCCGGAAGCACTCAAGGATTATGCCGCCAAACTCAGCCTGTTGGACAAGAATCTGCAGGCTGAAATATCCTGGTCCCAGGCGATTCATGCAGAACAAGACATTGCCTTCCCCCACCAGCATACCAAGTTGGCGATGAGGTGTGGTTACTCAGACGACACATCCACACCACTCGCCCATCAAACAAGTTGGACTTTAAGCGCCTGGGAAAATTTCGAATCCTCTAGAAAATCTCCAGCCACGCATATAAGCTCGAGCTTCCTGCATCTATGAAAGTCCACCCAGTCTTCCATGTCTCCCTCCTGGAACCTGTTGCAACAGACCCCCTCGCCGGCCAAGTTCAACCTCCTCCTCCTCCTGTTATTGTTAACGAAGACCTAGAGTGGGAAGTTGAAGACATTCTCGACTCCAAACTTGTCCGACGTCAACTCAAGTATCTTGTCCGCTGGGTTGGATACGATCATCCTACCTGGCAACCAGCAAGCGACCTTGAAAACGCCCCAGCAATTGTTAGGCGCTTCCACACAGCTTACCCACGAAAACCCAGACCAGAAAACCTTCCCGCACCATGAGTGGATCTTGGTACGACCCGATCATCATTGACGACGACCTTGAACCAATCCAAGAAAGATCGCTGAAGCTCTCCTCTAGAAGGGGGGCTACTGTTATGAACCGAGTTTCCAGCCTTACCCAAGACTACCCCGCACCTAGCCACCACCGGCACCAGCCTCGCTATCAGCCACAGTGGATCCATGTTCACCTGATCCTGACCCCAGCCGAGTTCAGCTTACTACTAGCAATACTCAACCTTGCTATGTACCTAGTCCACGTCCTAGTCCGTTCCTGGTAACCGTTGCAACAAGACAGCCCGCATCCCTGTCACTGCTCGACTTCCTAGTTCGGAATCCAGAAGAAACCACCAGAAGGTTCTAGCATCACGAACCTTCACTGCGCAATAGGTTTCCATATGTTTCCGTCAGTTTCCATTAAGTTCTAGTTGTTTCTATTGCGCAGTTGATTTGTAATTCCCTTTGACTCATGTACCTTGCGCAGCCGCCGCGCAGCCACTGCGCAGCCACGGCGCTGCAATTCTATTCATGTCTTTCTAGTTCCATAGCTCGAGAAGGATCTCTATATAAGGAGTCCTTTCTCCCTCTCGTCTTGTTTTCTTTTCCTTTCCTCTTCACGCAACAACTTGTCTCTTCCCCTCAGTTGTATCTTAAACAAGTTGTTATTTGAATATACTTTATACTCTCCTCTTCCGTGGCCTAGACAGCCCCTCTTGAACCTGCCTTGACCAAGTCCTATGCCCAGTACCTTGACCACCCGCCGCTCAGTTATCCTTCCCGGCGGTGCCCCAGAACCTGCTCCTGTGCACCCTCTTGACCAAGTCAACACCTACACTCTCGCCATCCTCAACCGCCGCTACCCCTCTCTCATCCACGCCTATCGTCCTCCTTGGCACGGACATAACGGTACCTTCTTTGGCCGTCGAGATCCTGTCACTGGGACCTGGTCATCACAGCGGGTCATTGAGCTGTCTTTGCGAGTCATTGAGCTGTCTTTGCAAGTCATTAAGCTATCCCGGCGGGTCATTGGGTTGTCTTTGCGGGTCATTGAGCTGTCTTTGCGAGTCATTGAGCTGTCCTGGCGGGTCATTGAGTTGTTTTTGCGTGTCATTGAGCTGTTCTGACAAGTCATTGAGGTCTTTCTACGCATTATTGTATTATCTTTACACTTAATAGCATAATAGTTAAAATACTCCTATATTTTAAGTTTATAATATCTCATTTTTTCCCCTTATTAAATACAAAAAATTCTGTCTTCCAATTATTTATACGCCTCTGTCACGGAGTCAGGTAAGCTAGTCCTATTCCTCTCTAATGCATAAGACCGGGGACTAACCGTGACACGGACTGATCATCCACACGCTAGTTAGGCAGCTATATTTGGAGTTGGATTTCTATAAAGTTCTAGCCGCATCTCTAGTTGGATTTGTCAGGCAACTACCCCGCTTTGTGGCTGAAGCCGCAAGCGAGGTAGCTATGGTTTTCAGGGTCAAATGGACTCCCCGCGTTTTATTCTTATTTCCTGTCATGTATTTCGTTTAGCAGCCGGTCGGCTATATATACCCGACCGCCCACTTAGTTTAGAAGGACAAGCGAATAGCGTTGTTCTAAGTATCTATCTACTTTACACTTATATCGGATTATCGCATCTTTAGTACTGTGTACTTAGTGAATATCTCGTCGCACCTCTTAGTACTCGGTACTTCCGCGAATAAGTCGATTCATCAAGTGAACCGTAACATTACAACGCTAAAGTCTTTTACCTACCACGACATCATCATCAACATCAAAAAGATGTCGAACCACGGACGTCTCCCTGGCACCCACCGATCAGGCCTCCTCATGGGAGGAGACGAACAAATGGAAAACACGGAAGCAATGGTGGCCATCACCCACCCACAGCCAGAACGTCCACAACCCAGGCGCCCTCACCCCTTGATTAAGGACGCACCCAGCCCAGTATACAGCACCTCATCGGAGGAAGAGGAAGCAAAAGACCAAGATGGTGATACCATCATCCACTCAGGGGCGGCAGCAAACACCCCCATCCCAAGGCCCGAATCTCGCGCCCCCTCAGCACTCGCAAGACTTAAGGACAGGAACCGCATCTCCAGGGCGGGCTCGACCCACTCCGCGCCCCTCCGACCAACCAACATCACAAGAGAACAGGCCGAACGTTTGGCGGCAACTCTCCGAACCGAACGAATGACTGACGAAGCCAATCTCAGACAGGAGATACCTGCGTCAATAAAGCCCACCATAGAAGAAGCTCTGAAACAACTACAGGAAACCATGCTGAGGGCCATCGCAATGCAAATGACGGAAATGGAAACAAGATTCAACGGCTCGCTCCAGGAGCTACATCAGAAAATTCACCAGGTCAAAACTGACCTCACCAGGCAACAAATCGAGAATACTGGGATACTCGAGAGGGCAATCGGGGCAGTGAGAGAAAGTTTGACCAGGGAAAAGAAGAGCCGAGAGGAGCAGGTCAACGAACTTGCAGAATCATTGGAGCATGTCATCAAACGCATCGACGCAATGGAGGAGAGCTCCAAACACAAATCCGTCGCCTCCTGGGTTGACAATGTCGCCGCGAGTGGGGCACAGGATAAAGGAAAAGGAAGAGCAGTACCACCCGCAGAAGCAGAAACACCAGTGGAAGTAGCACCAGTGCCTCCCCCAAAACTCCCGCTTCGCCAGCAAGTACTCGTGGGAGACTCGGGTCTCTTCCCCGCAACACAGCGGTTTCAGCTTGGACCATTGCCCATCCTAACATCGCCGGCACCACCACTACCACCACCAAGGAGACCACTGCCAGCCCAAGAACAGGTTTTCGAACCTACTAACCCTCCACGCAGGTACGAGGAACAAAGACCAGAGTTCAAACTGGACCCACCACCGAGGTTTTCAGGAAAGAAAACAGAACTGGAGAATTTCCTGTTCGCCATGAACAACTACATCAGAGCCAAAAGGATCACGGAGGACGAGGACCGCATCACCCTCATGATCTCCCGATTCGAAGGCGATGCATTGACATGGTGGAGAGGAAACGATGGGAAAATCAGCAGCTGGGACGACGCCACCCATGGGCTCCGCCAAACCTATGGGGACCACCAGGCCCAGCAGCGAGCAACAACAGAGCTTCAGGCTCTCAAACAGACAGGAAGTATCTCGGCTTTCTTCACCAAGGTTGAAGAACTCAACCTCGAAGCCAAGATTCCCATCGAAAACCTCCGACTAACTTTGATGCCAAACCTCCGCCTCAACCTTCAGCATGCCCTCGCCTCTCAAGTCCTCAACAGTCCCACTTACCATCAGTGGAAGGAGTTGTGTATCTTGATTGGCACACAGCAGGAGGCAGTTTCCCAGGGCACACGCAACCAGGGAAACAACAACAACAGCAGCAGACCAAGTGGGCGGAACGATCGCCCACAAGGCAGCAACAACAACAGCAACAATCGGGAGTCTCGCCCCCAAACAGGCGACACAATCCCGAAAGAAATCATGGCTAACCGTCGTCGAGATGGCAAATGCCTCAAGTGTGGTGTCTCCACACACCAGGTCCGTGACTGCACCAGCGGTTATAAACTTCAATCATGGGAAAGGGCCTCTTCCCAAACCACCAACACCACACCAACCCGCACGGTCAAAATGATTGCTTCGGCCCCCAAGCGCAAACGAGTGGACGAAGCATCACATACCGTTGCCACCTCGTCGCGCAAAAGGAGGTCGCCAGAGACAAAGACTGTGCGAATCACTGAGCTGGACTCAGATTACGAAGAGGAGGAAGCCGTGAGCACCGACCAATCGGGAAACGAGTAGGGGTCCCACCATGTAAAGTTTGGGTATAGTATAAAGGTGGCTATTAGTTAGATTACCAGAATCTAACTAATAACAGCTGCCTTAATATCTATATAATTAAGAGTCTGAATAGTTGTAATATCTTCAAGTCACTTGTGATTGTGGAGAGACTTAATTAACCATTGTAAACTCTTGTATTTGTTGCTAACTGCTAAGTTGCTTGCCCTTTCACTGAAGGGGGGAATGGGCTTCTTTTATAGAAAGTCCCAAGCCTGTATGAGTCATAGTGACTCTTACTAAATTAACTATGATGTCAGAAGTGACTCATTTCCTATGAGTCAGTGGTGACTCCTTTCTTAATGTTGAGTCACACCTGTGAGTCAGAGGTGACTCCTATCTAATTGTTGAGTCATACCTATGAGTCAGAGGTGACTCAATTTCTTGAGTCATACCTGTGAGTCAGAGATAGGTGACTCCTAGCTAAGTGAGTCATAGATGTTCTAGTAACATCTATGTTGATTAATAATAATAATAATGAAAATAATAATGAAAATACTATGTTCCTGCTCTGTCCTGTGTAATGATAGAAGTTACATGTGTATGTAATTTCCTATCCTTACATTCTCCCCAACTATCTTAAAGGATAGCCTGAGTTTCCTTCATGGCTAGAATTCTAGCCTTCTCTTTATTAATATGTCCCATTGTCTTTGTCCTACTGGAAGTATTATTTCCAGGTCTCTTTCTAAAGGTCCTTGCTTTATTTCCTGTCTCCCAGTATTTTAGCAATACTGGATAGTCAATGTCTTCAGCATACACCCAACTATCATCTTTTTCTTCATAACCTTTCCACCTGATCATATATTGGGGCCTTCCTGTACCTGGTTCTGACCTGTATTCCATAGCCTCTTGTACCTCATATCTGGAGCCTTCAACAGCAGAGGGGTATTTGTCTGCTCTGCCAGGGAATTTTCTGTTGTTGTTGGGCTTGTATCTTTTGAGGAGGCTGCTGTGGAAGACTGGGTGGATTTTCTTGAAGTTTGCTTCTATGTGGACTTCATAATTGTCAGTGTCTGGAAAAGCTTGAACAATACTGAAGGGTCCAATCCATTTGGATCTTGTTTTACCTTTGAATGAGAGGTCCAAATTTTTGGTGGAGAGCCAAACCAAGTCACCAGGGAGGTACTTCTCTGCCTTTCTTCTGAGTTTGTTGGCATGGTGAGTTTGTGATTCTTTGGCTTTGGTGAGGTTTGTGATGGCTTGTTGTTGGAGGGTAGGCTTCATGAATGGTGCTCTGGTATTCATGGGGATTCCTAGCTCATTGACATGTGGGTTTTGTCCAAATCTTGAATTAGGGCCAAACATGATTTGGTAGGGGGAGAATTTCCTACTGCTATCATGTCTGAGATTCATAGCAATTTGGATTTTTGGTAACTTAACCACCCAGTTTTCTTCTCCATCTTCCCTCATAGCTGTGGCCATTTCTATAATGACCTTGTTCATCCTTTCTGTTTCTCCATCAGTCTGGGGGTGGAATGCTGTTGAGAGGAGGAGGGTGATGTTGTGGAGGTCTGCCCATGCTGTCCAGTGTGCAGAGGTGAAGATAGGGTCTCTATCAGTGACAATATCTTCAGGATAGCCAAGTATTGGAGCAATGAACCAATCATAGTACTTAGTTAGCCACTCTGCTGTGACATTCTCAGGTAGTAGGATGGGAATGGTGTATTTGGACAGCCTACATACAATTGGCCAGATTTTCTGAAATGTGGTTGGCTGAATTGTATTGCTGTAGGAGTTTGGTGGATCTGTGATGACCTTTGGGAGTGAGAGGAAGTCCATGGTGATGCTCTGCCAGGGGAATAGAGGTACAGGCAGTGAGTGGAGTTCTCCTTGTGGTTTTTGAGTGGAGAACTTACTCTTCTGACAAGTAGTGCAGGTTTCACAATATTCCTTAATATTGTTACTCATTCCCTTCCAGAAGTAGCTGTGCTGGCAGTGGAGTAGTGTTCTGAGGTATCCTGCATGAATTAGTTCCTCATGGCTAGATTCAATGAATTTCTCAATTAAATCATAAGGGGCCAGTTCTCCATCACTGTCTTTAGCATCTCTCATCCATTTGGTGGGTAGAATCACTCTCTCCTTGTGGCATTGTTTGTTGGGATGGATGTAATAGAACCCATTTCTGTATGTAATAGAACTAAATTTTAATGCAGCACCTAAACTAGAAAATCTAGGGTCATGCATTAGTTTGTTGTATTCTTTGCATAGGGAGGTGTGAGTAGCAGGTTCTTCTCCAGGTGCACATACATCCAAAAATACAATAGGCCACTTGGATCCAACATCCAACTTGGCCTCAGCTCTCACAAAGAAAGATTCTTTCCCAGAATCTACTTGTTTCCACCTTTCCTGCCCTTCATTACCCTCCCAGACAAGATTTTGGAAGACCCAGAAGAGGCCTTTCTCAGTTGCTTGTAGGGAGTAAATTTCTGGGTCCAGAAAGGAGTTAGCTGTGTACCATTGTCTAAAAGTTTTGTATGTGTTGGTAGAATGTACCTTCTTCCTCCATTCCTCAACCAAGTCTTTTTCCTCCTCTTTCAAATCCTCTGGCCTCCTATGGTGCTTCCACTTGCAGTTAGGCACATAACACTCCATATAATCATCTAGGAGGTGGTGCCTTGGGTGGTTCTCATAGGTCTTGTACCAAAGCCAGGATGGGTTTGGTGCAGGGCACAAAGGGATTTGTGGATGATAGATATCATCCTTGCTTGGCTTCCAGCCAAACTCATCCATCTGCCCATGTTTCTGGCAATTCATAGCCTTGCATTGCCATTGGGGGAGGAGGTGGTGTTCTGGGTGCCTTTTGCTGAGGGCAGCCCAGGGAACTGGTTTTGGCTCCACTGGTTTATACCCCTCAGGAGAAGGGGAGATCTCCATGCTGAGGGGCATGGTGGTATCCAGAGGAGGGAGTTGTGCCAGCTTCTGGGGAAGCTGGGAGGAGGAGGAGGTGTAGGTGGGCATGGTGCCCAGTGATGCTGGTGGTGGTGGTGGCTGCTGGTGGGGGAGCACAGTGGTTGCTTTGCAGCCAATGGTGGCATCCCCAGGGGCCTTTGTAGCAGGCATCACTTGTTGGTTGGGGGAGTCCCAGGGAGGACAATCAGTGACATTGCTGTCCCTGATTGCCTGTTCCTGGGCCCAAGAGATTCCATGGTGAGTGGGGTCCTCATTCCCATGGGAGCCAGTAGAGAGGGCAGGGGAGTTGGGTCCCCTGGCCTCATTGTAGGCCCTGTTGGCTCTCACACTTTCCCAGTGTGAGAGGGTGGTCCTTTCCCACTCTTCATTGAGTAGCTCCAGGTCCTCTTGAGATGGAAGAGTTGGCTCTTCCACCTCACTCCAGTCTTGCTCCTCCTCTGCCTCATACTGGCTCTCCTCAGAGCCATTCATCACCCATTGCTCCCACTCAGTTTCTGGGAACTCCTCATCCAGGAGTTCTTGGGACTCCTCCTGGAAGTCCCTGGTGGTGTTGTTGGGGCACCCAGTTTGGTGCCAGAGGATGGCCCTTGGGCCATTGATGGACCTGCAGTGGCAGGTGGAGGGTCCTGCTGCTGCTGGTGCTGCTGATGCTGCTGCTTGTGCATAAGACATTTTCTTGACTGTGTTAGAGGGTTCCTTCATGTTTTTAGTAGACATTTGGGAACTTACTTCTGGTAGTGGTGATGGTGTTGGTGTTGGTGGAGTAGTAGTAGTAGTAGAAGAGGGTTGGACTTGGGTAGCTGCTGTGTAGATGTGTTGCTTGAAGGGTTCTGGCTGATCTGCTGAATCTGAAATAAACTCTGAGAGAGGGTAGGGAGTGCCCTCTTTATACATTCTACTCAGCTGGTCTGCTATCTTATTGCTCTCTCCCTTAATATGTTCTATAGTAAAGTCCAATCTGGATAAGATCCTCCTAGATCTTTCTCTTCTGCCTGATAGGTTGTTATTACTCATAATTGTGAGTAATGCACTGTGATCAGTCACAATTTTAAATTTTACCCCTGTTAATTCAGTGGCAAAATACTCAGCCCCAGCTACTATAGCAAGGAGCTCCTGATCTGTTGTTGAGTAACTGCTTTGTGCACTATTGAATTTTTTGCTAAAGTATTTAGCAGGTCTAGCCTGTTCCAAGGTGGGTCCTTGGCCAATCCATCCACCCACACCTACTCTACTTGCATCACAGACAAGGTATATGGTGTCATTTGAATTGTAATCAAGTGGTCTGAGGATTGCAGGTGAGTCAAGTAACTTTTTAATTTGGTTAAATGACTCAGTGTGAAGTGGGGTCCATGACCAATCTTTAGTAGCCCCTGCTAGTTCAGAAAGTGGAGCCATGATGTCAGCTAATTTGGGAAGAAACTGACTCATATAGATGATCATGCCATTAAATTCCTGGAGCTCCTTCCTATTTCCAGGGATTGGCAGCTTAGAAATCATTTCTACCTTGGTTGGATCCACTTCTAGGCCTTTCTCTGTCAGTATGACTCCTAGGATCTGCATTACTTTGGGGTTAATCTGAGATTTTGATTTGTTGATGTAAAACTTTTCCTTTTTTAGGATGTTGTGTAACTGTCTCAGGTCTTTCACATGCTGATCCCAAGTATTGCTGTAGATGAAGATGTCATCTAAATAGATTGCAACTGATCTGCCTAGCATGGGTCTCAGTATGTGACTCATGGTTTTTACCATAGTGGCAGGTGCATTGCAATCTCCTTGTTGCATGACTCTTGTTCTAAATTGGCCCATGGGGGTACTGAATGATGTGTACTTTTCATGGTCAGGGTTTATCCTAATGTTGTGATAGCCATCAGTCAAATCTATTTTTGATCTGTATTTGTGTGATGCTACTCTATTTCTAATCTCATCCTGGTTGGGAAGTGGTGTGTTGTCCTTAATGGTGTTGTTATTCCTATCAACCAGGTCTAGCAGAAATCTAGGCTGATCTGGTTTGTCATGCTTAGGAATTGTAAACATGCAGCATGATGATGGATCATTTGATGCTATGATTCTGCCTGATTTCAGCTCTGAGTCAATCTTTTCATGCAAGGCTTGCATGAATTTAGCATTCTGCTTTATTGGTCTAGGTCTCCAAGTAATTGACTCATCTTTGATATTAATGTTGTGATTAATATCTCTTAGTGGGGGTAATTCTGTTGGTTTCTCTGAGGGGTAGACTTCAGGGAACTCAGCCTCAATATCAAACTCTGACTCTACTGTAGTGGAATAGGAATGGATTTCCTTTTTCTCAGCATTGATGGTGGCCCTTAGTCTGTGTATGTGATTAAAGGCAATGGTGATGTCATTGTTCAGTTGTGTAGGGAGAGTTTGGTATAGTGAGTGATATGTGGTTTGAAGCTCCAATAGAATTTGATACCAGTTTTCTATTACTGCTTTTTCTTCTATAGTTAGAAGATTGATTACTGATATGGTAGACTTCAGCTGATGATGTAAATCATTTTTAGCCTGTATGTAATGTTGTCCACTCTCTGTGTAATCTATAACCTTGTTGTATGCCTTATTGTAGGCTAAAGATGTTTGAGTGCTTGGAAATTGGTGTGATGTCATCACTTCCACCATGTATGAGTAATCTTGTACCCATGTTGGATAATGGTCTAGATCATTCTGGATAATTTTCCAAGCTAATTGCTGGATGATCATCCTTTCCTCATATGGTGTGAGTGAGCCTGATTCTTCCACATGTGTGGCTGCAGAGGTGACTCTTCTTTTGCTGATCTTTGTCTGAGGAGCTCCTCCAGTCCAGGGTTTCAAGGTGTATCTGAGTCCTTCCTTGCTTGTGACAGTTGTCTGCATGGTGCCAATATTAATCATGGCCTGATTAGCCTTCAGGGCTGGATGTCCTAGGATAACATCCCAGTCACTGAGGTTGGCTGCCCAGAAGGTTCTTTCTTCCTCATGCTGACCATAATTAATAATTACTTTGGCATAATGCTCACACTTACCCTTGCTTCCTTTGATGACTGTGTTGATAACAACTGGTTTTGTTAATTTCATCATAGGTATCTTATACAGTATGCAGAACCTAGTGCTTATTAGATCTGCACCTGTGGTCTGATGATCTATTAGAGTGATGGCCTGATTTTTGTTGATAGTGGTGATAGCCATCAAGTGTTCTGTTGTTTTTAGCCTAGGATTGTAGCTTGGTGGTGTGTCCATAATTAATTTGTTGTTTTTGCCAACTGTTGGTACTTGTCTCACCTTGGTGGCATGGATATTAATTGCATCATAATCAGTTGAGTCTTTTTCATAGATTACTGATAAGGCATTAGATCCTATCTTTGGTGATTTGCAATCAAATGACAAATGACCCATTTTGCCACAATTGTAACACTTGGCATTTCTGTTGAGGCCAGCTGGAATTGGTTTCTTTTTTAGTAGACTCCAATCTGTAGGAGGGGGCCTTGCAGGAGGTGGGGGTTTGGTGTGTGCCTTAACTCCTGCAGGTTTATTACTGGTTTTTGTGGGCTGATATGCAGGGGTTCTTTCAGGCTTTTCTGGCAAAGCTTTCCATGGCTTTCTTTGTGGCTTATTCCTTGTGTCACTATGTGTGTGAGTGTGCATATTAGCCTCAAATTTTTCCAGGGTCCTGATTAATTTTTCCCATGCAGTGTCCACTGTAATGAAAGCTCCTGCAGCTGTAATTAATTTCTGGTCTAATGCATCAATGAACTTGTGATACTTGACAGGGTGAGTAATAGTTTGATTACCATCTGAATCAATGAGTAATAGTTGGATCCTGTCCAGTTCTTTTGCAAATTCATGCACTGTCATTTTCTTTCCATTTTTGTACTGGTTGCATTTGGCCCACACCTTCCATAAATCATCCTTGCTTGTACTAGGAATTAGGTGCTCTCTGATGTTGATAAAAGCCTGGAAGATGTCCTGGTTCTTTGACTTGGTATTGTTGACATACTCATCCAGCACTGTTTTTGGTCCTGCCTCCACATAGAAGTCCAGATTATCTACTGCTTCTACTCCTTTAAGCTGTATACCATTCAATTTCAGATACTTCTGTAAGTAAATACACCAATCATCATATGTTTGTGCATTCTTCCATTTAGGATCATCATTTAATTTCTTTGGTATTTCTACTTTGATCTTTGGAGGCTTCTTTGGTGTTTTTCCTCTAATTGAGGTTTTGCCTGTTGTTTTTTCCCAGCTAATTTGAGATGGTGTTTTTTCCCTATTAGATTTCATCTTCCTTTTCCTAGCATTGGAAGAGGAAGAGCTGTTACCACTGTCACTGCTATCAGAATCACTTTCTGAAGAACTTGGATCAGGTGGGTCTTCAGCATTCTTTTCATTTCCTGATTCCTCTGAATCAGAAAGGGATATTGCTCTGTCTTTTTGGGTTCCATCTCCTGTTTTTTTCTTCTTTGCTCCAAAGAGATCCTTCTTGGATTCTTTGAATTTCTCATTGGCTTCCTTTTCCTTTTGTGCCTGTTTTTCTTTCTTCCTTCTAGGTGTTGCTGTGAATTTTACAACTGGAGGTACAGGTACAGGAGTGTTATCCTTATCAGTATTTTGTTTTTCTGGTATATACCTATAAGTGGCTATGGCTATCCAGTTTCTGATTATCCAAGGGATTTCTTCAATACTATTGATGCTTTCTACTTCAGGTTGGAAATTTGCAATTCTTTCCATAAGTAGTTTCTCATCAATTGTTTCTTCTAACATTATCCTTGTTATATCTTCAATTGCTGTTTCCTCCAGTGGTTCCTTATTTTTAGATTCTGGATTTCTTTTTACTCCTACTGCTGAGGTCCCCCATTCACTTAAGGAATATTTTGCTACAATTTCTTGCAGCATTTTTCCTTCCTCTAGTGTATAATGGTCTGCTTCTGCTTGCAGTTTACTTTCCCAGATTCTGTTTGTGAGGGCTTGTTTCTGGATTCCAGGTTTATGTGCTTTGATTGTGAAGATATATTCTGGTGTTGTTATGTACTGACTTATTTTAAGTTCTAGTTCTGCATTCTCTTTACTGGTTTCCCTCACAGTACTCCAGTTGACAACTACTGGAATATCAATTTCTGCAGGTGTTTGAGATCTTGAAGGTGTTTTCCCCTTTGATCTCTTTTTCTTTGGTGTTAGAAGTTTGGGCATTAAGGAGCCCTTTCTGCTCCTGGTGTTTGGTGGTGTGGAAGTCATGTTGCTAATATTTGATTCTTTTTCTACAGATGACCTTCAAGTGTTATGTTAGGCCTGTTGAGTGTCCAGGCAAGGTGTCTAGGAATGATGTTGTCTTGAGGGGGCCTAAGGAAATTCCTGTTAAAAGGAATAGAAAGGTCTTTTTCTGGGTGACACCTAAGGATTTGGATGGATTCCTTGAGGAATTTGCTGGGTTTGCTGTTACTTGGAGGGGATGTAAGAATAGGGATTGTTCTGAACAGTGTGCTGAAAGGTATAGGTGGTTCAGAAGAATGGTAGATCAGGGGTGGAGGTATGATACTCAAGGGGTCCCACTGATTGAAAAGAGCTCTGCCTTCTGTAGATAAGGTCTTTTAATTCTCAGATTTACTTTCTTAGTATTTCTGAGTATCTAGATACTTCTCCTCTTCTAGGAGAATTAAAGAGGCCCTAGGTGATCAGTCTAGTCCTTTGGGTAAGGTTTTTATATAGGTTAAAAAATGTAAAGTTTGGGTATAGTATAAAGGTGGCTATTAGTTAGATTACCAGAATCTAACTAATAACAGCTGCCTTAATATCTATATAATTAAGAGTCTGAATAGTTGTAATATCTTCAAGTCACTTGTGATTGTGGAGAGACTTAATTAACCATTGTAAACTCTTGTATTTGTTGCTAACTGCTAAGTTGCTTGCCCTTTCACTGAAGGGGGGAATGGGCTTCTTTTATAGAAAGTCCCAAGCCTGTATGAGTCATAGTGACTCTTACTAAATTAACTATGATGTCAGAAGTGACTCATTTCCTATGAGTCAGTGGTGACTCCTTTCTTAATGTTGAGTCACACCTGTGAGTCAGAGGTGACTCCTATCTAATTGTTGAGTCATACCTATGAGTCAGAGGTGACTCAATTTCTTGAGTCATACCTGTGAGTCAGAGATAGGTGACTCCTAGCTAAGTGAGTCATAGATGTTCTAGTAACATCTATGTTGATTAATAATAATAATAATGAAAATAATAATGAAAATACTATGTTCCTGCTCTGTCCTGTGTAATGATAGAAGTTACATGTGTATGTAATTTCCTATCCTTACACACCACCGGCCGTCGGAAGGACCCCTCGACACACTCCACTCCTAACGGTCATGGTTGCGTTGAAAGGAGGAATTAGGGCAGAAGCGGTCATTGACCCAGGTGCTACTGCCCCGGTAATTGGATGGAAATTGGGAAAGAAATTGGGTTTGAATAGGAGGAAGGAGCCTGTGCGAATAACGCAGGCTGATGGTAATAAGTTAAGTGGAGGATCTCATGTTTTTAATTCTTCTTTTAGGTTTTTGGAGCAAGACTCCGTTTCGGTATTGCCAGTCCCTACTTCAACTTTAGCACCCTCACCTCAAACAACCGAGTGGTCGCTAGACGCAGAAGTATTGGACATTGGACGAAGGGACTTAATTCTGGGTCTTTCTTGGTTAGAAGAGCATGGATTTTCGGTGGATACTGTTGAAAGGAAGTTAGTCAGAAAGGACGGATTTATGGTAAGTTGTCGTCAGCGGAACATCCCTGAGATAACGGTAATGGAAGGAGAGATGGAAGAAGGAGATACTGTGTTACTGGTTGACGCAGCCTCCCATTATGCTGATTACGCTCGGGTGTTCTCATCCGAGCAAGCCAATAGATTACCCCCACACCGAAAATGGGACCACGAGATCCCCCTCAAAGACCCCCAATCCAAAGTCCCCAACGGCCCAATATATAAGACCACTTGGGAAGAAGACGAGGCCCTCAGGGCGTACCTAGCGGAACACACACCATCAGGGAAAGTGCGGAAATCACGGTCAGCAGCTGGAGCACCAATCCTTTTCGTCAGAAAGAAGGATGGCTCTCTACGACTCTGCGTGGATTATCGTGGGCTCAACAAAATCACTACGCCCAACCGATACCCCCTCCCCCTGATGAACGAGCTCAGAGAGAAGACTCAAGGCTCAAAATGGTTCACCAAATTGGACCTCAAGAATGGTTACTACCTCATCCGGATCAAGGAAGGTGACGAGTGGAAAACGGCCTTCAAGACCAAGTATGGCCTATACGAGTACACTGTTATGCCTTTTGGACTCATCAACGCACCCTCATCTTTTCAGGAGATGATGGACGAAGTCCTCCAAGGAATCGAAGAAGAAGTCCATTACCTGGACGATATTCTCATTCACACCTCCGGAACCGAAGAGGAACACCAAGCAGTTGTTGAACGAGTTCTAGAAAGACTCCTGGACCACGATCTTGCAGTCAACCTCAGCAAGTCGGAATTCCACGTCAAAGAAACAGTCTTTCTTGGATATGTTGTCAACGGATCGGAGATCAAGATGGACGGCGCAAAAGTTAAAACCATTGAGGAATGGGCGGTCCCGCAAAAGAAAAAGGACCTCCAGGCATTCCTTGGTTTCGCCAACTACTATCGCCGGTTCATTCGCAATTACAGCCAAAGAACCAAGCCCCTAACCGAATTGACCAAGGACATTCCATGGTCTTGGGGAGCTCAGCAACAAGAACCCTTTGATGAACTCAAAGCCGAGTTCCAAAAAGCACCTATCTTGGCACAGTGGGATAGAAACCTGCCCACACTCTTGGAAACCGATGCATCCAACCAAGCGGTGGCAGGCGTCCTATCTCAGTTACACCCAGCAGACCCGATGGACCCATCGAGCAAACCCGAATGGAAACTGGTGGACTGTCATGCAACGCCTCTCAAGGAAAGCGAGCGCAACTGGCCAATTCACGACAAGGAACTTTGGGGAATTGTCAGCTCAATTCTCCATTGGCGCTCGTGGCTCGCAGGCCTACCTCAACCTTTCGTCGTCCACACAGACCACCAAGGACTCCAGTACTTCCAGACAAAGCAAAGGCTGAATAGCCGTCAAGCGTCTTGGGCTGAAAAGCTCAGCGAATTCGACTTCACAATTCAGTACAAACCCGGAAGTCAGATGGGAAAGCCAGACGCATTGTCCCGCCGCTCAGGAGAAGAGAAATCTGGAGCCGACGCCCAGCTCTTCAAGGACGGACAATTGGTAATGGCTATTGAAAGGGATACTCACCCCGCTGGACCAGACACGGATGTTGCCAGCTGGGAACGAAACCAAGAAGGCCTCCTCGTCGTACCTTTGGAACACCGCACCACCATCCTTCGCCACTGTCATGACTCACAAGTAGCAGGACACTGGGGACGTCATCGAACTCAAGAAATTGTATCAAGAGATTTCGTCTGGAATGGATGGATGGAGGATGTTGCCAAATACGTCGCCGGTTGCTCTCGCTGCCAAAAAGCAAAGGCCGACAGGCACTCAAAGAAAACCAAGTTGGTCCCAATGCCAACCGGAGAAAGACCGTGGGAGGAGATTGCAATGGACTTCGTGGGAGAACTACCAGAAAGCGATGGCTATAATGCCATCTTGGTCGTCACTGATCGCTTCACAAAGATGCAGCATTATATACCTGCTAAAACAAGCTGGACCAGCGAAGATGTCGCTAACGCCTACCTCTGCGACATCTGGAAACTCCACGGACTCCCGAAGCACATCACCTCCGACAGAGGGCCTCAGTTCGCCTCGGCTTTCTCCAGGGCACTTAATGATAAACTTGGTATCGGACTACGACTTTCCACCGCACACCACCCCCGGACAGACGGACTTAGCGAAAGAGCAATTCAGACACTCAAGCAGTACCTTCGGATCTTCTGTCACGACAGACAGGACCGATGGGCACGATGGCTACCGCTAGCCGAGTTCGCACACAACTCGACTTCGACAACGCATGGATACAGCCCCTTCAGAAGTCTCTATGGCTTCGATCCACGCACCATCCACGTATCTGAAGAACCCTCTGCAAGTCCCGCCGCTGAGGAATGGTTGGATAGAATGACTGCTGTCCACAACGACATCCACAACACCCTCAAGCACATCAACGATAAGAGGAGTGGATTGAGTCTGGACAAGGCAAGATCATACAATCCAGGCGACAAGGTACTAGTGGACCGACGAAACTTGACCATCAAGTCAGGGAACAACCGAACGCTCACTTCAAAGTACATCGGCCCTTTCACAGTCAAGCGTCGAGTTGGTTCACATGCCTACGAAGTGGAAACTCCCGATAGGATTCGCCTCCACAAAGTCATTCATACCTCTCTCCTCAAGCCATTTCGGGAACGCAACGAAGACCAAATGGACATTGACGAGGATGAGCAGGACAAACTATTCTTTGTTGTGGAGAAGATTGTCAATAGTCGCCGAGTGCGAGGACAAGTTCAATACCGAGTCAGATGGCAAGGTTTTGATGAAGAGGCAGACACATGGGAACCGATCGAGCACCTCTCGGATCCTGATGTTATGCAATTGGTTACCTCGTTCCATCGAGAGTTCCCCAGGAAACCGGTGCACAGGTTACTGGAGGAAAGGCTGTGAACCCGCTAGGTTCTTCTTGTTCGCACTACTGTTTAATGAAACAGTAAGTACTCTCGTTACAGTTATTGGTTAATGTTCTATACCTTTCCATGCCCTATAGCGATCCCCTATTTTTACCTTGAACGGAGGGACGATTCAAGGGTTTTTGGGAAGTCTCCAGGAGTGGTTTTAACGGTGAACAACCAATCTAGGACGTGGCATTATTCTGGCAAAGTGGACGCAATGGCGTGGAATGGTTTAAGGGTTTTAAAGGTAGCTCTTACATTCCCATTACACCTCTCATGGACGATGAATTAACTGAACGATCTAGGGAGATCTCGGTTTTTTTTTTCGGAAGTGTTACTTTGGGGACCAAAGTCCTCGGAGGGGGGGGTAATGTCACGGAGTCAGGTAAGCTAGTCCTATTCCTCTCTAATGCATAAGACCGGGGACTAACCGTGACATGGACTGATCATCCACACGCTAGTTAGGCAGCTATATTTGGAGTTGGATTTCTATAAAGTTCTAGCCGCATCTCTAGTTGGATTTGTCAGGCAACTACCCCGCTTTGTGGCTGAAGCCGCAAGCGAGGTAGCTATGGTTTTCAGGGTCAAATGGACTCCCCGCGTTTTATTCTTATTTCCTGTCATGTATTTCGTTTAGCAGCCGGTCGGCTATATATTCCCGACCGCCCACTTAGTTTAGAAGGACAAGCGAATAGCGTTGTTCTAAGTATCTATCTACTTTACACTTATATCGGATTATCGCATCTTTAGTACTTTGTACTTAGTGAATATCTCGTCGCACCTCTTAGTACTCGGTACTTCCGCGAATAAGTCGATTCATCAAGTGAACCGTAACAGCCTCAATCCGACCAGTTGCAACCCATTCTGCCATCCACTCCTCCAATTTCACATCTCCTTCTGCACCTGTAAATCCATATTGAACCAATTTCTTCTTTAAATAACATCGTTTCTCAATAAGCTGCACACCTGTAAAATGGCTTCTTTTAAAATTTCGTTGGATTTGTGCCCTAGATAAAGGCTCTGCAGGCCTTACTACTTCACAAAGTTAGATCACGCATTTTTCTTGGTATGCTGAGATCAAAAACATCGTCACTCACAGGCTTCATGTTGTTTAAAATGTTCTTCCAAAAGGTCTTCTTCCATATTTAATGGCACCCGCAATCCTTCCTTCCTCCCAATATGTTCCTTCCACTGCTTTAAATATCTTTGCAAGTGCCTAAGGATTCTGTCATGAACCGAGTTTCTAGTCTCACCCAAAACTAGCCCGCACCCAGCCACCGTCGGCCCCAGCCTTGCTATAAGCCACAGTGGATCTATGTCCATCTGATCCTGACCCCCGACGAGTTTCGCTTACTACTAGTGTTACTCTACATTGTCATGTACCTAGCCTATGCCCTAGCGCGTTCCTAGTAACCGTTGCAACACGACAGCCCGCATCCCTGTCACTGCTCAACTTCCTTGTTTGGAATCTCAGAAAAACCACCAAAAGGTTCTAGTATCACGAATCTTTGCTGCGCAATAGCTTTCTATATATTTCCGTCAGTTTCTATTATGTTCTAGTTGTTTCTATTGCGCAGTTGATTTCTAATTCCCTTTGACTCATGTACCTTGTGCAGCCGCCGCGCAGCCTCTGCGCAGCCGCGGTGCTGCAATTCTGTTCCTGTCTTTCTAGTTCCATAACTCGAGCAGGATCTCTATATAAAGAGTCCTTTCTCCCTCTTGTCTTGACTTCTTTTTCTTTCCTCTTTACGCAACAACTTGTCTCTTTCCCTCAGTTGTATCTTAACAAGTTGTTATTCGAATATACTTTATACTCTCCTCTTCTGTGGCCTAGACAGCCCTTCTTGATCCTGCCTTGACCAAGTCTCATGCCCAGTACCTTGACCACTTGCCGCTCAGTTATCTTTCCCGGCAGTGCCCCAGAACCTGCTTCTGTGCATACTCTCGACCAAGTCAACACCTACACTCTCGCCATCCTCCACCGCCGCTACCCCTCTCTGATCCACGCCTATCGTCCCCCTTGGTACGGACACAACGGTACCTTCCTCGGCCATCGAGATCCTATCACTGGGACCTGGTCATCACAGATTCCCAACCTGGTCTCTTTTCCCAAAAACTCTTTTCCACAGCCTGCTGGGCATACTGGAGTTACTGGTTTTTGTTTTCTTGTCACTTTTATTTTTATTGAGTGTATCGAGGTCTTTGCACTTGCAGGCTTTTTTGGTTGGGTGGAGCCCCCATTTTTAGGAGGATGTCATTTTGGCATTCCGATATACCAAGTAGATTTAGGTGTAAGGCAGTACTAGTGTAGCAGCTTAAAAGTCTGTCCAGTCCGGAATCCGTTATAGCAAGTGGTATTGTGGTGGGCAAGGTAGGGAACCTATGAAAGTTGCGTGAGGGCATCCAAAATACCAAGGTTTCCGGTACGCCGGGGTCCGGTATAGCTAGGCATAGCTGTACTTGTCTGGTGTGCACATTAGATAGTGTCAAGGCTAGCATTCTTGGCACAAGCATGCAGCATATGCTTGCATATATGTATTCACATTTATGTAACATAAGAGGTTCCATGTTATGATCTAGTAGGCTTCGAGGAAAATAAGTACCTAGCTATTGTTCTCGCAAGCGATGCGGCTTCATCAGGAAGAAAATAGTGCCGTTATAAGGCCTGGTGGTCCGTTATAAGGCACGGCTCCGTTATTGCCATTATGCCGTTATAAGGTCGATCATTACCGTTATGCCGTTATAAGACAAACAATGTAATGGTCTTCGTTCGGACGCTTTCAAGGCAGAATCCAACGTTATAAGAATCTTGGATTCTTGTCCTCCGCTGTAAGTCGATTTCCCCGAACATGATCCTTATAATTTTCAACACAATATTTATTCCCGGTTCCAATTGGTTATTTGTAATTTATGTGTTCCCGATGGTTAAGCGTCCGAAAACGGACTGAAACCGGCCATTTAACCATTTCAATTACATCATCGGACATCATTTTATTATTTCAATTATATCATCGGACATCATTTTATTATCTTTCTATATACACACACGCTATATACAGATTAAACTAAAATACATCGTCATAAATGTCATGCCAGGTTTCAAAATCAATACGGTTGTTGACCAACCAGCGCTCTCCAGGCTCTAACGGAATTAGATGTGCAATCCCTATGATTTTACTAATGCGAATTAGAACCGACATGTCCTTCGTCGGGAATCCGACCCTTATCATTCCTTCAGGTCCTGATGGCCTTGAGCCGCCGTATGCCTCGAGCAAACTAACATGCGCAAACAAATGGATTCCATGGTGTAATGTACGCAATTTAAAAAGCGCATTAAGCTTTCCCGAAAGTCGGCCATTAAGCGTCCCTCGTAGGGAATCCGACGCTTGCCGTCTTCTAACCCACACCCAGTCGGCGTGTTGTGTACCTTTGCGAAATAAAAAGAGGCCTGTACTGCGCGCAACATGTGAGTTAATTTCCCCGCCTTGAAAATTGGAAACAGGAATGACAAGACTCGAGAAACACTCCAATGTGGAATCATTTATAATTCTTGCGGTCTGGTCACCGTGTGATGCAAACCGTCGGGAAAGAAGATCAAAAAGGTCGGGTATCCGATGGCTGTCTGCAAGCTGTGTAACAGTCGATATCTTTGACATATCCACACGCCCTTGAAGTTTCACGTAGGTTTTGGTGTCCTTGGACTTTTCGATAGCGACGGTCGGTTTTCCGACCAAATTGATGATATCTAAAGGCACTTCGCAGTCTGCATTCGACAGGTATTCTCTGAGATTCTGAGCGTGCATGTGCATGTTATGGTCGCGGCTGTATTTGACAATTATCTGTGGGGTAGCGTTGATGTGATTCGTTCGACGGTATGCGTCCTTCAATAGCTTGTGAGAGGCTTCGCATACCTCTGTTGAATACTGAGGCAGTGAACCGAATTGCAAGATCTGCTCAGCGTAATGTGACAAAATATGGATTTTAGGAATATTATAATGGGCCTTTTCCTCTAGCATTTCTTCCATCAATTCCGCTCTTTTCTTTTGATCAATTTCCTTTTGCTTCCTCTTCACAACTGCAGACATTTTGTGTCGGTTTGCCGACAGTCTTTCCGCTTGTTCCGACGCCAACAGTCGGATTGCGTCTTTGGCACCTTTTCGCGCAACCTTTCCAGCTCGGTATTGCAGAAATACATCCTTATATCGATGGAAATTGCTTAAAGAATTGTCCATATAACGAATAGTATCCTCGGTGTGTTGTCAGTATTGAGCGTAAAGGCTGAAGTTGGCCATGTGGCGAACACAAGAGATTGCACGATCGAAGTCCCTAAGTTGATCCTTGGTCGGACGGTTTTGGGTTGTTTTCCGACGCAGAGCTGCCGTGAATGCTCCAAGTATTACTCGCCCTAAATTTCTCATCTCCTTGCCCTGCCATTGTGTTACCGCTGAGTATGCCTTTGTTGGATAGGTGAATCCAGGGTACGGGGGAAGCTGTTTCCAAATTTCGTTAAAGTCGGATAACCGACCATTATCGTCCAAAAATTCAACAACCCAGTCCATTAGATGCTTAAACGTCCCAAGGTATATATTGTGCAATAGATCCCCACGTACCAGGTCCCGTGGTTGTATATCCATGTGCCACAACGCATTATTGATTTTTTTAACTCCATCATTGGTCAACGTCGAATGGTCCTTAGTCTGCAATGCCTCTGCATACAATTGATGGTCTCGAAGGGGAAACTTATCGTCGGAAATGGTACCCAATTCGTCGGGTTTAGCAGTACAGCTAGGGCATCGGTTGACGTTGATTGCGTGGAGGTTTGCGTTTTCCATATGATCGGCGAGCCATGTTGAAATCACCGGAAAGCAATGTCTATAATTTCCGTCATTACAAAGCATCTCGTATCCGTCGTGACTTCTTTCGTCGGAAATCGGACTCATGAGGTCGCTGATCACCTCATGCAAAATCTGAAGAGACTTGAGTTCCTGATCCTCCATATTGAATCCGCGTATCTTGGTCATGCGCTTGGGGGCTATGGGTAGAAGTGCCAGGGGGATCCACGCTTGCTGTGACGGCTTATTGCGAAATTCGGATTTAATATTTCCCAGAGAAATATAAATCGGCCAAAGCTTTTTATCGCCGGAAAAGTTAGTCAAGTGTGTCTGATCCGACGCTAATAGTACTGGAATGAGCGTACTTCCGTCGGGTAATGTCTTTTGCTTCTCTGCCCACCAATTGGCCGTATGCATATCGGAATATATCCTTTGGCCTGCCAGGTTATATTCATAAACCGGAGCCCAGACCATATGTGGAGCGTACGATTTCTGACTCAATAGGTACTCCACGCAGTCTAGTGGATTGCGGTGAAAATACTCCGTATTAGGCTGCAATGTGAATTCAACTTTTCCACGAAACCAAGGGGGGTCCACAATCATGCTATCGAGCTTTTTATTGAGCGTGTATGCTGACTTAAAACTGATGCTTTGCGTCGGATTTGGGCTTAGAATGCGCACCAAACCGTCTTTGAAAAACTCATCAATCTTTGTCATTGAAATCCGGCTACTGTTGAAAAATCGCGCGAGCTTATAGTCTAGGGCGAAGGTAAATGGACTTAACCAGGCTGATTTTTTGAAAACCTGTGCGTGTTGCTCGACCCGGTGAACATGACCTGCGCGAAACTTTGCTGGAAACGGAGAAGTATTGAAACAGTCGGATAAAGGATCATGAGCGTCCAAAGAGTCATGCTTTTCTGCGGAATCATCCAAGGTCTTCCCTCCCGCCTTCCCTGGTTTCTCCACTGATTCTAAATCTTCCACAGAAAATTCCACTTCTTCACGATCGGAATTGGCCCCCTCGTCCTCCCCCTCTGTAAAGGGCTCCTTGCACAGTGGGTCCCCGTCTTGCAATGAAGCAAACACGTCCTGTAAAGAGGCATCGTCCTCCTCCCCCTCCTCTTGCTCTTCCTTGATACGGATACCGTCGGATTCGGTACTCTTCGGTAGATCCATAGATCGTTCCCGTCCAATGCGCCTGGGGTGATTATTCTCCAGATCTTTAGCACGTTCCGGATGCTTATTTCGTACATGGCTGGTATATGTTGTCACGTTTCCGTATAACTTCCGGTACCACCGACAGCGCTGCTTCTGTGCATACATTGAACTGACTGGAAGTTGGATCTTTCTTTCGAGGAAGCTGGCGCAAGGTCGCCGACAGTCCGAAATCCGACGCTTTTGAGTATTGAGAGGGCGTTGTCTAGTCGGTTTGGTGTTGGTTGGAAACTTGCAATCAACCCTTGAAAACCGCTCGCTTTTGTTCGCATGCCCGCGAAGTCCATCGAATATTGTTGGTTAGAAACTTCGCGCAAGTAAGAGTTTCTCGGAGGTTATAGCTTTACCTTTAATGAAGATCTTGTTTGATAATTCGGACGGTTTGTATACAGTTTTATACGTTTTCCGACTGCGCAGAGGTTGTTGTCTGCCTTTCGTTTTGATTCCGCGAAGACCTTAGAATATTCAACCCACGCCTGTTTGCCTTTTCATCACAATTAAGCATTCTCCGGGGTGCTTGCTCCTGCATGCTGCAGGGCATGCTTGCAGATCCCTGCAAAGCAAAGCTAGCTCGTGAATTCTAGAAATTTAGATTAGCACTCGGTTACAGCGGTTGCTGTGGACACGGACCGCAAGGGAAAGGGGCTCCTAGCGTCATAAATCCGACGGTTTTGGTTCCGTGTAAACATCAAAATATTTCCCAATTGGGGAATTACTTTGGAGGTGTAACCCGTCGAGCAAGAGAACTTTCGAGCAAGATGGCCATATTTTTGGCCAGAAGTTCGGTTACATCAAAGAAACATTGTGTTCCAAGGGGATGGCCATGGATAACAATCGATGGCCATATTGGCATGGATTTGGCCATGCTCGCATGGATATATAACCCTCCCAAGTCCCCGGGATTAAGCTCCCTATACCATACGAGTACTCAATTTCACTATTACCAACCCAAAGAACAACACCACAATCAGCATTGACGAAATACCTGTAACAGTACCTTTTCCGACGCATTAGCATTCATTCTCATGCTCCTCTGATAAAGCTCGTTGAAAAGTGTTCACTTTCAAGAATCCCCGGGTTTCAAGTTTCAGATATATTTCATAGTTTAGGAGCAACCGATCCGGACCAAGTAAGTATTTGCGGTACCTATATCCGACTAGGTTTAGTCCAAATCCCGACGCTTACTGCCCTTTACTAACCTGGCCGGCACAGCATGGTTACCCCTCCGAATTTGATCGAGAATTCCAAGAGAAGGCTCGGTTTTGCATTGGCCAAAGGGCCAAGCCAGAGCGCGTATCTCACATGGAGAAGAACAATCCAGGCTGAGGCCCGGAGGGATCCAGCCGACATTGTGACTGGAGTGAAGCACACTCGATTCAGAGAGCTAAGGACTCTTGCAGTCGGGTATAAGACGTTCCCTGGGAAGGCCCTACTTGAGGCAGAAAAAAAAAAGTATCCGACAACGTTTGAAGGTGCGCCGAGCCACCAGGCGTTGGAAGCATTGGTAGCAGACACCATCAAAAAGATTATGAGCACAGAATCGAAGCACAAGAAACTAACGCTGGCAGAGGCGGAAGCCTTTGCGGAACTTGGTCCCGGAGACCAACCGACGGCCTCTGGGAGCAATCCCGACGCAAATGGTCCGCAACAACCCTCACAATAGGCCATCCGGGTCTACCTACGGGATCCGAATTTAGCTATCACCAATGACCTGGCGTGGAACAGCAATGCCATTAGGCATATTAAAATGATCAAAAGTCCGACGCTGGAAAATATATATGAGATCATGAAGAGTGCGATCACGGAGGGTCGCACAGTTCGAGAAATCCAGGGGGCTCTCATGAACAGCGAACCTCCCGCAGCAGGAGCCCCCAGCAACCCCCCAGCTGACATTACCCCCTTGCGCGATGATGAGGAGGTACACGCATGGCTCTTGAGCACAGAGTCCCGCCCTATAAAGGTGCTCATTACCCTCCACAGTACCCCCCCAAGACCCGACACCCCTCTTCCCGACGGTGGACAGTCCTATTTCGGACCAGATAAGTTCAATACGTACGACAGTGAGCCTGAGGACTCATCGGACGAATCCAAGGCCACTCGCAAGATCCCAATGCCGAAGGCCGACCGGGTTTTCTTGTCGCGAATCCGAAAGACGGAATCCAAAAAGAGGAGAATTCAGGCCAATTTGGAAAGGCTCACTGCGGCCTATATCCGTCTATTTCCCGACACTGACGACAACAATTGCCCCATTCGCCCCAATCCAGCGGATGAGTATGCCCAAGGGGCTTGGGATATTTTCATGGCCTTGGATTTGACAGACGACCCGCACGCCCTATTGTGGGGACGTCGCGCAGTACTTTCAGAGAATTGTCAGAACAGGTTTGGGGACATGGATATTGGAACCTACGCGCAGCGTGTAGCAGCTGCTGTGGTAGACGCAAATGAGTGGTTGAGGGACAATCTGTACGCAGGCCGTGGTTAGAGTAAGACTGTTTCCGTCGGTTAGGTATTATTTCTGTGTCGGATTTGTGTTCCGGGTTAGGATTGCTTTTTGTTTCATTTCTTTTTATTTCTTTTTTCTCGGATCTCTGTAATTAATGTGGTTAGCATCGCGAAGCAATTGTCTGTGGGTATTTTGTGGCTTTTTTAGGGTGTAGTTGGTTGGAATGTAATGTGGTTAGCAACGCGAAGCAAATGTCTGTGGGTATTTTGTGGGTTTTTTAGGGTGTAGTTGGTTGGAATGTAGCCCGAGCGGAACATGTAGCAACGGAAGTTAAAAACAGGACGGTTTCCGTCAGTTTGCCGACTAAAAGTGTACTTTTAAGTTTACGTGCGCTTAGCTCAGCAATCATGTCACGCAGAGCCCCCCTTGCAAATCGAAAAGACGTGGTGAACAATACCCCGCCATTGTTACGGTTCACTTGATGAATCGACTTATTTGCGGAAGTACCGAGTACTAAGAGGTGCGACGAAATATTCACTAAGTACAAAGTACTAAAGATGCGATAATCCGATATAAGTGTAAAAGTAGATAGATACTTAGAACAACGCTATTCGCTTGTCCTTCTAAACTAAGTGGGCGGTCGGGTATATATAGCCGACCGGCTACTAAACGAAATACATGACAGGAAATAAGAATTAAACGCGGGGAGTCCATTTGACCCTGAAAACCATAGCTACCTCGCTTGCGGCTTCAGCCACAAAGCGGGGTAGTTGCCTGACAAATCCAACTAGAGATGCGGCTAGAACTTTATAGAAATCCAACTCCAAATATAGCTGCCTAACTAGCGTGTGGATGATCAGTCCGTGTCACGGTTAGTCCCCGGTCTTATGCATTAGAGTGGAATAGGACTAGCTTACTTGACTCCGTGACATTACCCCCCCCTCCGAGGACTTTGGTCCCCAAAGTAACACTTCCGAAAAACAAAACCGAGATCTCCCTAGATCGCTCAGTTAATTCATCGTCCATGAGAGGTGTAATGGGAATGTAAGAGCTACCTTAAAAACCCTTAAACCATTCCACGCCATTGCGTCCACTTTGCCAGAATAATGCCACGTCCTAAATTGGTTGTTCACCGTTAAAACCACTCCTGGAGACTTCCCAAAAACCCTTGAATCGTCCCTCCGTTCAAGGTAAAAATAGGGGATCGCTATAGGGCGTGGAAAGGTATAGAACATTAACCAATAACTGTAACGAGAGTACTTACTGTTTCATTAAACAGTAGTGCGAACAAGAAGAACCTAGCGGGTTCACAACCTTTCCTCCAGTAACCTGTGCACCGGTTTCCTGGGGAACTCTCGATGGAACGAGGTAACCAATTGCATAACATCAGGATCCGAGAGGTGCTCAATCGGTTCCCATGTGTCTGCCTCTTCATCAAAACCTTGCCATCTGACTCGGTATTGAACTTGTCCTCGCACTCGGCGACTATTGACAATCTTCTCCACAACAAAGAATAGTTCGTCCTGCTCATCCTCGTCAATGTCCATTTGGTCTTCGTTGCGTTCCCGAAATGGCTTGAGGAGAGAGGTATGAATGACTTTGTGGAGGCGAATCCTATCGGGAGTTTCCACTTCGTAGGCATGTGAACCAACTCGACGCTTGACTGTGACGGGGCCGATGTACTTTGAAGTAAGCGTTCGGTTGTTCCCTGACTTGATGGTCAAGTTTCGTCGGTCCACTAGTACCTTGTCGCCTGGATTGTATGATCTTGCCTTGTCCAGACTCAATCCACTCCTCTTATCGTTGATGTGTTTGAGGGTATTGTGAATATCGTTGTGGACAGCAGTCATTCTATCCAACCATTCCTCAGCGGCGGGACTTGCAGAGGGCTCTTCAAACACGTGGATGGTGCGTGGGTCGAAGCCATAGAGACTTCTGAAGGGGCTGTATCCATGCGTTGTCGAAGTCGAGTTGTGTGCAAACTCGGCTAGCGGTAGCCATCGTGCCCATCGGTCCTGTCTGTCGTGACAGAAGATCCGAAGGTACTGCTTGAGTGTCTGAATTGCTCTTTCACCAAGTCCGTCCGTCTGGGGGTGGTGTGCGGTGGAAAGTCATAGTCCGATACCAAGTTTATCATTAAGTGCCCTGGAGAAAGCCGAGGCGAACTGAGGCCCTCTGTCGGAGGTGATGTGCTTCGGGAGTCCGTGGAGTTTCCAGATGTCGCAGAGGTAGGCGTTAGCGACATCTTCGCTGGTCCAGCTTGTTTTAGCAGGTATATAATGCTGCATCTTTGTGAAGCGGTCGGTAACGACCAAGATGGCATTATAGCCGTCGCTTTCTGGTAGTTCTCCCACGAAGTCCATTGCAATCTCCTCCCACGGTCTTTCTCCGGTTGGCATTGCGACCAACTTGGTTTTCTTTGAGTGCCTGTCGGCCTTTGCCTTTTGGCATCGAGAGCATCCAGCGACGTATTTGGCAACATCCTCCATCCATCCATTCCAGACGAAATCTCTTGATACAATCTCTTGAGTTCGATGACGTCCCCAGTGTCCTGCTACTTGTGAGTCATGACAATGACGAAGGATGGTGGTGCGGTGTTCCAAAGGTACGACGAGGAGGCCTTCTTGGTTTCGTTCCCAGCTGGCGACATCCGTGTCTGGTCCAGCGGGGTGAGTATCCCTTTCAATAGCCATTACCAATTGTCCGTCCTTGAAGAGCTGGGCGTCGGCTCCAGATTTCTCTTCTCCTGAGCGTCGGGACAATGCGTCTGGCTTTCCCATCTGACTTCCGGGTTTGTACTGAATTGTGAAGTCGAATTCGCTGAGCTTTTCAGCCCAAGACGCTTGACGGCTATTCAGCCTTTGCTTTGTCTGGAAGTACTGGAGTCCTTGGTGGTCTGTGTGAACGACGAAAAGTTGAGGTAGGCCTGCGAGCCACGAGCGCCAATGGAGAATTGAGCTGACAATTCCCCAAAGTTCCTTGTCGTGAATTGGCCAGTTGCGCTCGCTTTCCTTGAGAGTCGTTGCATGACAGTCCACCAGTTTCCATTCGGGTTTGCTTGATGGGTCCATCAGGTCTGCTGGGTGTAACTGAGATAGGACGCCTGCCACCGCTTGGTTGGATGCATCGGTTTCCAAGAGTGTGTGCAGGTTTCTATCCCACTGTGCCAAGATAGGTGCTTTTTGGAACTCGGCTTTGAGTTCATCAAATGCTTCTTGTTGCTGAGCTCCCCAAGACCATGGAATGTCCTTGGTCAATTCGGTTAGGGGCTTGGTTCTTTGGCTGTAATTGCGAATGAACCGGCGATAGTAGTTGGCGAAACCAAGGAATACTTGGAGGTCCTTTTTCTTTTGCGGGACCGCCCATTCCTCAATGGTTTTAACTTTTGCGCCGTCCATCTTGATCTCCGATCCGTTGACAACATATCCAAGAAAGACTGTTTCTTTGACATGGAATTCCGACTTGCTGAGGTTGACTGCAAGATCGTGGTCCAGGAGTCTTTCTAGAACTCGTTCAACAACTGCTTGGTGTTCCTCTTCGGTTCCGGAGGTGTGAATGAGAATATCGTCGAGGTAATGGACTTCTTCTTCGATTCCTTGGAGGACTTCATCCATCATCTCTTGAAAAGATGAGGGTGTGTTGATGAGTCCGAAAGGCATAACGGTGTACTCGTATAGGCCGTACTTGGTCTTAAAGGCCGTTTTACACTCGTCACCTTCCTTGATCCGGATGAGGTAGTAACCGTTCTTGAGGTCCAATTTGGTGAACCATTTTGAGCCTTGAGTCTTCTCTCTGAGCTCGTTCATCAGGGGGAGGGGGTATCGGTTGGGCGTAGTGATTTTGTTGAGCCCACGATAATCCACGCAGAGTCGTAGAGAGCCATCCTTCTTTCTGACGAAAAGGATTGGTGCTCCAGCTGCTGACCGTGATTTCCGTACTTTCCCTGATGGTGTGTGTTCCGCTAGGTACGCCCTGAGGGCCTCGTCTTCTTCCCAAGTGGTCTTATATATTGGGCCGTTGGGGACTTTGGATTGAGGGTCTTTGAGGGGGATCTCGTGGTCCCATTTTCGGTGTGGGGGTAGTCTATTGGCTTGCTCGGATGAGAACACCCGAGCGTAATCAGCGTAATGGAAGGCTGCGTCAACCAGTAACACAGTATCCCCTTCTTCCATCTTTCCTTCCATTACCGTTATCTCAGGGATGTTCCGCTGACGACAACTTACCATAAATCCGTCCTTCCTAACCAATTTCCTTTCAACAGTATCCACCGAAAATCCATGCTCTTCTAACCAAGAAAGACCCAAAATTAAATCCCTTCGTCCAATGTCCAGTACTTCTGCGTCTAGCGACCACTCGGTTGTTTGAGGTGAGGGTGCTAAAGTTGAAGTAGGGACTGGCAATACCAAAACGGAGTCTTGCTCCAAAAACCTAAAAGAAGAATTAAAAACATGAGATCCTCCACTTAACTTATTACCATCAGCCTGCGTTATTCGCACAGGCTCCTTCCTCCTATTCAAACCCAATTTCTTTCCCAATTTCCATCCAATTACCGGGGCAGTAGCACCTGGGTCAATGACCGCTTCTGCCCTAATCCCTCCTTTCAACGCAACCATGACCGTCAGGAGTGGAGTGTGTCGAGGGGTCCTTCCGACGGCCGGTGGTGGGACCCCTACTCGTTTCCCGATTGGTCGGTGCTCACGGCTTCCTCCTCCTCGTAATCTGAGTCCAGCTCAGTGATTCGCACAGTCTTTGTTTCTGGCGACCTCCTTTTGCGCGACGAGGTGGCGACGGTATGTGATCCTTCATCCACTCGTTTGCGTTTGGGGGCCGCAGCAATCATCTTGACTGTGCGGGTTGGTGTGGTGTTGGTGGTTTGGGAAGAGGCCCTTTCCCATGATTGAAGTTTATAACCGCTGGTGCAGTCACGGACCTGGTGTGTGGAGACACCACACTTGAGGCATTTGCCATCTCGACGACGGTTAGCCATGATTTCTTTTGGGATTGTGTCGCCTGTTTGGGGGCGAGATTCCCGATTGTTGCTGTTGTTGCTGCTGCCTTGTGGGCGATCGTTCCGCCCACTTGGTCTGCTGCTGTTGTTGTTGTTTCCCTGGTTGCGTGTGCCCTGGGAAACTGCCTCCTGCTGTGTGCCAATCAAGATACACAACTCCTTCCACTGGTGGTAAGTGGGACTGTTGAGGACTTGAGAGGCGAGGGCATGCTGAAGGTTGAGGCGGAGGTTTGGCATCAACGTTAGTCGGAGGTTTTTGACGGGGATCTTGGCTTCGAGGTTGAGTTCTTCAACCTTGGTGAAGAAAGCTGAGATACTTCCTGTCTGTTTGAGAGCCTGAAGCTCCGTTGTTGCTCGCTGCTGGGCCTGGTGGTCCCCATAGGTTTGGCAGAGCCCATGGGTTGCGTCGTCCCAGCTGCTGATTTTCCCATCGTTTCCTCTCCACCATGTCAATGCATCGCCTTCGAATCGGGAGATCATGAGGGTGATGCGGTCCTCGTCCTTCGTGATCCTTTTGGCTCTGATGTAGTTGTTCATGGCGAACAGGAAATTCTCCAGTTCTGTTTTCTTTCCGGAAAACTTCGGTGGTGGGTCCAGCTTGAACTCTGGTCTTCGTTCCTCGTACCTGCGTGGAGGGTTGGTAGGTTCGAAAACCTGCTCTTGGGCTGGCAGTGGTCTCCTTGGTGGTGGTAGTGGTGGTGCCAGCGATGTTAGGATGGGTAATGGTCCAGGCTGAAACCGCTGTGTCGCGGGGAAGAGACCCGAGTTCCCCACGAGTACTTGTTGGCAAAGCGGGAGTTTCGGGGAAGGCGCTGGTGCTACTTCCGTTGGTGTTTCTGCTTCTGGGGGGGGTACCGCTCTTTCTTTTCCTTTATCCTGTTCTCCGCTTGCGGCAACATTGTCGACCCAGGAGGCGACGGATTTGTGTTTGGAGCTCTCCTCCATGGCGTCGATGCGCTTGATGACATGCTCCAATGATTCTGCCAGTTCGTTGACCTGCTCCTTTCGGCTCTTCTTTTCCCTGGTCAAGCTTTCTCTCACTGCCCCAATTGCTCTCTCGAGTTTACCAGTGTTTTCGATTTGTTGCCTGGTGAGGTCAGTTTTGACTTGGTGGATTTTTTGATGTAGTTCCTGGAGGGAACCATTGAATCTCGTTTCCATTTCGGTCATTTGCATTGCGATAGCCCTCAACATGGTTTCCTGTAGTTGTTTCAGCGCTTCTTCTATGGTGGGCTTTATTGACGAAGGAATCTCTTGTCTGAGATTGGCTTCGTCGGTCATTCGTTCGGTTCGCAGAGTTGCCGCCAAACGTTCGGCTTGCTCCCTTGTAATGTTGGTTGGCCGAAGAGGCGCGGAGTGGGTGGAGCCTGCTCTGGAGATGCGGTTCCTGTCCTTAAGTCTTGCAAGTGCTGAGGGGGCGCGAGATTCGGGCCTTGGGATAGGGGTGTTTGCTGCCGCCCCTGAGTGGATGATAGTATCACCATCTTGGTCTTTTGCTTCCTCTTCCTCCGATGAGGTGCTGTATACTGGGCTGGGTGCGTCCTCAATCAAGGGGTGGGGACGCCTGGGTTGTGGACGTTCTGGCTGTGGGTGGGTGATGGCCACCATTGCTTCTGAGTTTTCCATTTGTTCGTCTCCTCCCATGAGAAGACCTGATCGGTGGGTGCTGGGGAGACGTCCGTGGTTTGACATCTTTTTGATGTTGATGATGATGTCGTGGTAGGTAAAAGACTTTAGCGTTGTAATGTTACGGTTCACTTGATGAATCGACTTATTCGCGGAAGTACCGAGTACTAAGAGGTGCGACGAAATATTCACTAAGTACAAAGTACTAAAGATGCGATAATCCGATATAAGTGTAAAAGTAGATAGATACTTAGAACAACGCTATTCGCTTGTCCTTCTAAACTAAGTGGGCGGTCGGGTATATATAGCCAACCGGCTACTAAACGAAATACATGACAGGAAATAAGAATTAAACGCGGGGAGTCCATTTGACCCTGAAAACCATAGCTACCTCGCTTGCGGCTTCAGCCACAAAGCGGGGTAGTTGCCTGACAAATCCAACTAGAGATGCGGCTAGAACTTTATAGAAATCCAACTCCAAATATAGCTGCCTAACTAGCGTGTGGATGATCAGTCCGTGTCACGGTTAGTCCCCGGTCTTATGCATTAGAGTGGAATAGGACTAGCTTACTTGACTCCGTGACAGCCATCGGGGCAACATCCATCATCATCATCATCATCATCCTCACTCTCCAAGCCTCGCAAACGCACGTCGAGTGCAGCCTTGGACAGCTTAGATGATGAAGGGGACGTACCAGCTGCTCCTCACCTACAACCGTCAGCAAAGAGACGCATTGCGTCGGGAGAAGCGTTGAGAGCCCCTTCCTCCGCCTCCACCTCCTCTCTCAGCCGGTCATCGAGTTTCACAAACTATCGACATCAGCGGGTAAGGCCGAAAATATCTATTTCTAGTATTTGCTAATATGTTCAGGTATTATCATCGTCGCCTCCTCCGTCCAGTCCCCTGGCAAGAAAAAAAAGCCAAAATACGCAAAAGGACAGTAACCGTCGGGAATCCGATATTCCGGAGGAGTTATCGGACCATGACACAACTGCGGGTCCTACCAAGCGGCAGTCACGATCCCTCAAGTACATCCCCGCTGAGTTTCAGGAGGTCTTGCTTCTCACCAATGATTATATCAAGCATCATGTTTTTTTTGTTAATCCACTACCAAGTATTGTGGAGTGCATTGACCTGATGGCGGATGCATGGAAAGAGAGCTGCGTGGCTGTTGACACTTTTTGGGCAAGAAATGCGGAAGCCGACGCTCATGTAAGTACTATCCGACGGTATCCATTCTGTCATAGCCTAACTAATTTCTTTTAGATCAAGAGTATAATTTCCCGCTACCGATCTTTGCTCATCCATCAATGCAAAAGACTCCTTCCCAGGATTTACGACTTTGAGAAACTTGCGCGACATGAACGTGCCGTCACAATCAATTGGTTGCTAGAGGAAGATCGGTTTTTGTGCTCAAAGACTGGCCGAGAAGTACAAGACCCCTTATCGTTCCTCGTTGTTTAATAACTAACCGAAACCGTCGGGAAATAGACGTCTCAAGAGCGATTCATTGCCGAAGAAGTGTCGGATTTCATTTACGAGCGTTTCTTCTCTGGCCCCAAGAGTCTTGGGAACGCCGACCCAACTTTTTTCGAAAAAATCAACAAGGTATTTTTATGCTTTGTTTGTACAGCCATACAACATAGCCTTAAGGCATGGAGAACAGGTGTTCTTGACGAACAGAAGGTAGAGTTTAGCTACCAGAACTCACACCGTAAGTACACTTCCGACTGTTTTCATGATATAAAGTACTGATACCGTGCGACATAGAAACATACCTGAGAATTCTAGGTACATACGAGAGACATCCTCCCCGCATGCAATCAATGATCCTAGATGTCATCCGGAATCGACTTGACAGGGCTATCCAGAAAGGCCATGGCGGCCCTGCTGACGTTGAGTCCAGTACTGTGCTTGACATTGGCGATGTCATTGCCTACACGGCCCAGCTTGAAAAACAGGTCGCGGAACTTCAAGCGGAGTCACGTACCAGAAACAGCAGAATGCGTCGGATTTCTGACCATTTAAGTCCATCTCCCAACGCACAATTGCAGGAGGCACTTGCCCGAGATTTTCCAATGGTCCGCACTCCTGCACGGAGTGGAATAACCAATAGTTCAGAGTGTAGCACCACCGACAGGGATGAATACGGGGATGAAGGGTCAGAGGAGGAATCAATTCTAGACGGGGGGTTCAAGATACACGTGGATGTGCCTGCATCAGACGACGACGCATAACGTCGGAAATCACACGCATCCGACCCGCTTCTCTCCTCTCTATTTTTTTATTGATATCTTTTTCTTTTTTTTTTGTACTACGTTGTTTTTTTTTTTTTTTAAGTCTTGCGTCGGATATCTCATTATTTGTGTCGGATCTGGGTTTAATTTGCAGGTATACGTGTGCCCAGTTGGAGTGTTTTTTTCCTTTATCTACATGCTTTCTCGCTTTTTTGTCTTTTGTTATTTTATTTTTATTTTTGTCTATTGCGTCTCTATATATATATCAATATCAATGCCACATCGTTTGACGCACACAACGTTTGACGCACACAAAGCCTCTTGCCGCCGCCATAAAACCGACCCATGTTGATTCTGGAAATTACGGTTCTTATCATTTTATGCCAGACTTATAACGTCGGGTAAGAGATTCAATGAGTGTTATAAGGAATTATCATAAATTATATACCCGTTATAGCAATCGTTTTACAAACCACCGCTGATTATAAGGAAAGGTATTTTTCTAGACATTTATTATAACGGGAAGCGTCGGATATCCGACCGTTATAATCCCTTTACGTCGGATCACATATAGTTATAACGTTGGCCTACTTAATGACATTCATCTTATAAGGGAACCCTCTGATACCACCTCCGTTATAACAATCACTCTCCGTCATAACAATCACTCTCCGTTATAACAATCACTCTCCGTTATGTGCCGTTATAACGCGCACAGTCGGACAGCGTCCGTTATAACGGAAATGGTCCGAGATCCGACGTTATAAGACGCAGTTTGCCCTTTTGCCGTTATGACCCTTATGACCCTTATAAGGGACGAAAGGCAAACACCGTTCTTACTGATGTTGTGTACACGTGCACATACATACTTCTTAACAGATACAATACCCATGTTTGTTACACCAGGCTGTCAGGTGACTGGCAAATCTTTCATTCTGACTTTGCTAGAGCTCTTGATGATACTTGCCTCGTTACAAATTTAGAATGTATACATCCATATAAAATCTTTTTCAATCAATCAAATTCACCTATCTTATTTCAAGAGACTAACTATATTTCTGATATATAGAACTCCGGGCAAGTATTCAAATCCCCCATCCCGGCGGTCTACGATTGTCATAATCAAGCGCACAAGGAAATTATAATTCAGTGATTCTATGCCAAGAATCACGTACTCACGCGCGCTCTCAACCCCGCAAGCAGTCTACACTACATTAACTGTTCTCGATGCATAAGATATACATATTTTGATCAACTAAGTGTATACCATGTAGCTTATAAGGCTAAACTTGAAGTTGTCATAGGTAGAAAGTATTGTGACGCTGGCGGGGGTGTGTGCAAGCTAACGAAATGTAAGGAGAACACAGACATTGATAGGTAGGTATTCCGTTTTTGTGCGTATGGTACGCCCTTCCCTAGTAAAAATTACGAGGTTTGTAATTACATGCTGGCTGTTCCGAGTACATGCATGCCTTAGGTACCTAATGGATAACATGGTAGGTACTGTCTTAAATAATAAGAATTAGGTGTGGCGTCAAGCGGCTCCTTATGCTATATATTAGGCACGAAAGTCTCTTTTAGCCCTCGGGAGACTGGCCGCCGGGTGGGGTTGGATTTAAGTTTATAAGTAATACAGATAATTAAACGAGGCTAATACAGATACCATAAGCCTGCCGAGGCATGCATGCACACCAATAGTGTACCAGGATACAATAGTGTAAAACATTTAAGCACACGCAATAGGTAAGCAACTTTATTTTGATGTATCTCCATAAACGCATCGCAAGGCCCTGACCCTTCCGGATCCCCAAACATGAATTCGAACGCATCTGGTATATTGCAGCCAGTGGTATGTATGTACTTACTAGCTACTACCTTAAAACGTTCAAACAACAAGATCTATCATCCTTCAGCTCGACTGGTCAGCATTATCACTCGTAGACTCTTGTTTGTTGTCGCTTAATACTGTTGTTTATTTTAGGCACAACCGAGTTTCGCGAACGGATTCATTATCCACACCCATTGTTGGCCGTCTGACGCTGTGCGCACTGTCAAAGTTCGTAGAGAAATAGTCTCAGGATCAAAGAGTCGATTCTATTGTAGAGTAAGGGTGGATAGCTAATCAAAAGAAAAGAAAGAAAACTGGAGCAGGGGTGGGTGGTTGTACCTCCCCTCTCCCCACACCTTCAGGCCTTTATGACCTCCTACCCAATCGTGTCATACCCTCTCGCCTGCTTGCCAAGTCGTCATTCATTTCGGAACGAGACTAGGTAAGTAGATTTTGGTCAGCCCTGTCCCGCTTTTGGTGTCTATGGGCATCATGCGGTTGTTGGTGGTGCCTGATGTGGGCTATGGTGGTTTGTTGATGTTGTTGGTTGCTATCTCTGCTGTTGTTGATGTTTCGATGGAGCCAGAGAAGCCAGGCTGAGCCAGAGCAAGATGGGCTCCCGCCTGTGTGGGCGGCGGGGATCGGTATCGGCAATCATCGGAACGGAAAGAGGGGAAAAGACACTTCCGGATCGGGTAGGGAGAAGAAGGTACTTCCCGTTTGGGGAGAGACGGAGGATTGATAGCTTGGCGTTATTTTCCCATGGGCTGTCAGCGGCGATCATTGGCGCCAAGACCTGTCACTGTACCTTAAATTAAAGACGAAATGGCGGGTGCTGCGTGTACTGGTGCCGCGGCCGACGTCGACAGATTCGATTCGGGCTAATAAATAAGAATGAATAATATTATATTATAGGATCGTCTCATCACGGACGCGAATACGAAATGTATGCATATCAAGTACGGAGTGAATGTTGTGATACCGAATACCAAGTCCGGATTGACGACTAGCAGGTATGTTTGGAAATTCAAACGCTTTTTGCATGTTCCAAGTCTCTTTTCGCCCCCCACTTACGCTTCAACGTTGACACAACTCTCTAGCCAGACAAACACAAGACTCGTGCTCACAGTTAACTAGTTTCGAGTATAGTGACAGGTCGGCCCAGTATGTCAGACTACTATTGCCATATGACCACGCGTGATAGAATCGGAGAGACAAGGTCCTTCATTTTTAGTAGATTTTAGCAGGCACTTGCAAAATTAGTAGAAAGAGGTTGGTGAATGAGGCCGACACATGATGAAAGAAGCATGCACACGAGCTAATGTCGTAGGTGGAATCATACGAATTCCGCTCGACGATCATTGAAGGGATCGTTCATGGTGGAAATGGAAACAGATGCTAGAAAAAGGTGAGAAGAATGTCAGGTGGGAGGGACGGAAGTTGGAATAACATTGCAAGAATGGCAAGGCTTTGCAAAAAGAATGCATTGAATTGCAATCACTGGATGAAAAATGACAGACACTTCACAGAGCATTGGCACATAAAAAGGGTTAAATCTTCAATCATATTCCGTCGTCGACTATTGCTCAATATAAATACATCTTCAATCCCAATCCTACAATCCACAATCCCAATCCTACAATCCCCAATGGACACATCTACAAGCATTGAGAGTACCATTGGTTGGAAGACTTGCAGGTGCCGGAAGAGCAGCAGGTGGCTCCGCTCCATCCGCTTCCACCGCACTGTCCGTACAATGGGCTGCACTAAATCCCACACACACGATGGTCAGCCTAGGAACCAGAGATATTACATGCTACAAGAGAGGGGGGTCGAGGGGGCACTTACGCTTCCGCCGCCAGTGGCAGCAGAGGTGGTGGCTGGTGGGGGGTTGGTCGTGCCACCGCCGCTGGTGCATCCGTCAGTGACGGTGATGGTGGAGGAGCCCGAGCTGAAGTATCCCTCGGTGGCCACGATCTGGTAGTTGTGGGTGCCGAGGTTGAGGCCGGCGTTCTTCCATGCCGTGACAAAGTTGCCGAAGGTCACACAGCCACTGCTGCGCTTCTGCTGGCGCACGGCCCAGTACTGCTGGAACGTGGCGGTGCCGTCGATCGAGGGCTGGTTGGTACGGGTGGAGACGTAGAGATCGTATGTGCCGCCGTCGCTGGTGATCGTGCCCTTCTTGGTGCCGCCGGACGAGGGGTTGTACGTGCCAAAGTTCTCGACGACGTAGTACTCGACGAGGGGGTTGCGGGTCCATCCGTACACGGCCAAGTACGAGTTGCCGTTGGGCGAGTAGGTGCCAGAGTATCCAATGGATCTACGTTTTCATGCGCATAAGTAAAGATCAATAGCGACGAGGCAAGGAGGTGCACTGATATTGCGGAATAAATAGTTGAATATGCAGCCCAGGGAAAACATACCTGGTGTTTGTGCCTGGGTTCCATCCCTTTCCACCGACGAGGTTACCGCTGCCGGACCACGTGATGGAGTACTGTCCGCCGGGGCCGTTTGTGTACGTTGCCTGGGCGCCATTGTCGGTCCACCACGAGTAGTAGAAGCCGTTGTTGGTGCCGGTGGCCGAGGGCGTGCCTGCACGGGGGGAGATCTCGTTGGATGGCGCAGCAAGGACACCGGCGGTGGCCAAGCAGACTGCGGTGAGCAGGGAGGTGAATGAAACCATTTTAGCGGAGATCTGGACTGGATGGGCGTACTGTGGAGGTAGGAGGAGAGAGGTGGGTGATGGTGGTGAAAAAAGTGAAAATGGAGGCGGCCGTCGTGGGGATATATATACACATCTGAAGCCGAGTGGCCTATATCATATAGGTCTATTTCATAAAATATCAATCCTATACCACCAGCCTCGTGGCAGCTTGTTCCAGCTGGTCTCATTACCAGGCGCTCGTGTTCGGTTCCAGTAGTCACTTTCACATCCCGCTCATACGCAGGTGCAAGATCGAGCATCACCATGCCAATTGGATTTAGCCAAAAAGGCGCCAGTGCTGAGTGGGTACCTCTTGCCTACGACCCCTTCACGCCTGCAACGTTAGGGTCGGGCTTTCAGAGGGACAAGGCAACATGCCAGCGGAACATCCCTCCATCACATGCGCCATCCTGTCAATAATTAATTCTACCCCACAATCAAACAACGGTGCAATATCAAATGTCTACATTTAGCCAAAAAGGAAAATAAAACGAAAGCTGTGCTAGACCGCCAACCACGCCCCCTCAGGTGCCCCCTGGTCCCCTGCCCCGGATTTCGGAGTCCGGGGAAGGTTTGCGGGGTGATTTACCGGACACGAGAGGGTTGCGAGCGGGCTCGGTTCAAGGAATAAGGGTTATTCCACCTGGTAGGTATCCGCACATATTCAGCCCCCACCCCACCACCCACCGCCGCCGCCGTCAATTAAGCTGCAGAATTATCCCGCCTTATTGCAAAACGTGTTTGGATATACATTCGTTTCCAGACTTGAGTCCAATATCCGATATGCATTACATCGCTTGAGATAAATCTAAAAAACGAAGAGAAATATTGGCATTTTACTCTTTAATATTGAGCGGAAGTTGGAGATACAGAATTGAGAGATACAAAGGATCGCAGGATGGAATCGATGATGGCTACACGGAGAATTGCCAAATTCAACGTCAACTCGAAATCAATTCCAAGCTATCGAATTCTTCCAATATCTGTGTTACGTAGGTCACACTAGCATTGTATCCAGTTTGTTGCAATGATCAAGATCAATTTATCCGACTACTGCGCTAACTAATATAATTCATTGAGTTGGAAAAAAAGACTGTTCTCGTAATAAAGACTACAAAGGACCAATGTTAAGCAGTAATGGATTTTCTCAAGGGTCAATTACACGATACATGTCTTGCACAAAACACACATAGAGAGCGGAGGTAGTATGAAATCCTATTTCGGGAAATCGCCTATGTAGTACTAGGGCCTGGCCAAGCATTGGGGAGGAGACTATATCCGCAGTCTATATAGGGGAGACCCGACGTTGCCCCGATTTGACTTGATTCAATTGCGGGGGGAGATTTATTTTTTAAGTTGCTCGCGACCTCCATAAAAGCCGGCGTTTGATATAGGCAGAATTAAGCCTGGGCATGACGGTGTCTAGCTCGCGAGTGGGAGTAATTTGTCACATTGGATTCGATATATCTCTTACTTTCCTATCCGATACTAGTTATCTAGACCCATTGCCCTCCATTGCTGTTGTGGGCCACTAAATTTGGAAGGCCGGGGAGTTGTCGAGAGTCAGAATCATCACCTCCATAAATGAAGGAGTGAGGTGTTTTGGGAGCGAGTGTAGCATGCACTTTTCATCGGAGTTTTTATTCCGCAACTCCGGGAGGTTCCTAGTCGAACGTGGTGGCACATGGGTAGCCCCTGTATGCCGGTTCTTCTCCCCGATGGAGGCTTGCAGTAGCCTCGGGGCTTGTCGATCATTCGGCCACAAAGAGAAGCACCTTAAGCTTCATAAAGCGCTTTGGAGTGCCATTCCAGACGTTGAAGGCATTTTAGAGAAGAAAATATAAAGGCGCGCGCAAGGGTACTCAAGATGTACTCTGATACCGGAAAGCTTGGTTCAAATTATTAGGTAATACTGATGTATCAAGTTCTAGAAACGATTTTGATGACAGCCGAATATCGTCCATCACCATATATTATATTTGGGTGTGGAATGAAAATAATCTCGCTTAGCCTGCAATAGCAATACGAATGTCCAATAAATATACCTATACAAGTAATTGTATAGTTGGAGGTGTGTGTGGGAAATTATGTATAAATTTCAAATGAATATTAATGTATACACAAAACGTGTCGCGACGTCGGATGTCTTTAATGCTTTAATGACAGGTATTAGGTATAACTCGTCGACGATATTAACAATTTTTCAAGCGGGATATAAATCCGACGTCTATTGAACATCGATTTTCGAGCCCATTCTTGCTTTCCATTTGTTTTTCTACTCCAGTTCATCGAATTCTGGAGCCCAGCGCTTGCGGAGGTAATCCGACCCTCTCGGTGCAATGGAAATGAAGCTAGTCCGTGAAGCTTCATGTCTCTTCCTATGATTTCTCACTAGCTGTTTTTTTGGGTGAGATGTATTTTCTTACGACACGGCTATCACTGTACTATAGGCTAAATTATTGACCAAGCAGCATTGTCAAAAATCATACTCAATCAAGAGTCCTACCTAGGGAATTCGTTGGGGGGTATAAAACAGTTCGATATTTATTCCTGCGCCCAGGGTTGTTGGGGGCGAAGGATGCACGCTTCACTCAATTGCAACGGCACGAAGCCAGGAGGGGGTCGAGGCTAGCCAGAAGGCACTTTACGCATGCCCCACCCACCATGAGTATTCCGGTGCCATTAAACAGTAGTTATTGGAAAAATCCCATGTGAACTTCATATTTGATATTAGCCTATAGCTAGGCATGATATATGTCGGAAATCCACATTGCTGCGCATGCAATTCAATTCTACGTATTCGGGCCGCGAAAGCCAGGATTTGGATAGCATATATATATTAGCCTCGCCCAAGGCGTTATGTCAAGTCCAAACTTGCAACAGGGCAAGATATAACTGATAGAGTACGCTTGCGCAGGTATTTGGGAGGGCGAAGGCCCCACGTCGGAGAACGTGGGAGAAGGAAGGTTACGTGTGAACTGTACCTGCCATGTTACGTGTAAACCAAGGCGTGGGGCGAGGCAAAGCATATATCGAGTTTGAACATATGTGCACGTACAGCCGGGTGCACTAAGGGATCGTCAGAGCCCTCTTCGAGGAGCTGATCACGACAATAGTCAGAGCCGCCACCAGCTTGCTCCGAACTGAACATCCTGCATGTAGCCAATTGCAAGGAGATACCTAAACCTTGTTAGTAGTGGGATGTCTGGCATGCTGCGGTTGATCAACTTTTGCACCCGACTGTGTTGAAGATTGATTCCGTTTTAGGAAATATTCGAGTGATAACTACAAGAAAACAAGTTCAAGTCGCCAAAAAGATTTTTTTCAGAGAGGTCAGACTTTGTATACAAAGGTAGTATTACTGACATAAAATAAATAAGCACAGTTGTTTAAAAGGCTACAATAAAGCCACATGAATGATGGTAAACTATATTGTGGTAATAAGTAAATGAAATTCGAATGTTATGGCTCTTTTGTCTGATATTTCGAAAAAAAAAACACGAAAATTTGGACGATAGCATAGAAAGAGATCAGCCTGCGCTATAGCATTTCGAATGCGGTTCATTTACAGTCGCCGCGAGAACTGATGAGCTCGGGAACAGGCCCATGCCCTTTGTTGCCGCCATGACGTGGACGACAAGAAAGTCAGCGAAACAGGCTATTGTCTTCACTCGTCTTGCTGTGATGGTAAAAGCTTGAAGAAGTGAACATGAGATGGGCCTGACCTCGCCAATATTCGCGCCACTACATTTGGAATTTGGGGCAATTAGCTGCAGGACCGGACCAAGCTGCAGGTACTCACAGGAACGAGACTAGAGCTGGCTCGATTGACATTCTGACATTTAGCCGGCACAACGACAACACAAAAGTGAAAAAACAGGTACCGGGATATCGGGTGACTTTTTGTCTTGTGACTGAATCGAGGCCCAGCTGCAGGTGGTCTCTGGCTACATGTCGGTTTTGAGTACCCATTTCCTCGAATCTTTGCCAGCACTGAGAAATTCCTGTTGTGGATATGCCTGCTTTGCAGAAATGGGGCATCCTTGACCAGCTCAAAGCTGATTGAGACGATTTCACCCGATTTCCCGGTAACAGACTTCTCTTTTATTCTCAGGCCCTCACATAAGGCTTCCCTTAAGCTAGCTAATAAGCTGCCTAGGTGAACGTGGAAACTCGCCTAAACATATTCTCGTTCCCGCGGGCAGCATCGAGTTCGCCCCCATTGAAGCATGGACAGCAGGGTACGTTACTGACAAGGATAGGGCCAAATTATACGGGGAAACGCGGTGTTGATAATTCCGAATTCGCACCATTTTAGTGTTTCAGGTACGGTTATGATGTGTATGGAATCTTGTTTTTCGACAACTTTGGGTGATTGGCTTCAGCGTGAACAGGTTATTTTCCTCCAAGACGAGGCCTGCGCACGATTCAGCTTTCGTATCACTTGTGTTGAAATTGCATGGCGAGGGCGAGGCACAACGGTGCTTTGAATTGGCTTTTTCTGATATCATGTAGTTATATGCAAGGCCCACAAGTCTACGGAAACTACGAGCTTGAGCTAAGACTTTCGTAGGGTCCAATCCAATCATGCCTTCCACATGCGCAAGTTTGACCCAAAAGAGGATATTACTCTTGATATATTCCCAGTTCATACTAGGCACAAACCCCTTACCCTTTTCAAGAGGTTTACCCGGTTTCATAAACTGGGAATTTAAACCTTACGTTGATCATATAGTTACCTTTATCCATTCGGGTGCCTCTCCTGTAGAACCGACATGACCCGAGGGTCATGATCATGGTAGATTTAAGCTGTTTGCCACATCATCCCCCCCCGCAACACCATCGTGGACCCACCCACACGGGTTCTTGATGCAGCGAGACGCCTTTACCCGGCCACAGCCAACGGTGATCAAGCACACGATGAGCCGGCAAAATGTTTAAATTTCGAGTCGATGCCTTAATATAGATATGGATTCTCCAGATATAGTTTGGATTTGGCTATATAAGTCGTCGTATGGTGCAATGCACTACATGAATTAATGCTCTGACGATTTAATTGTTATCAGACAGCTCCATTCGGGCTGATTCCACTGAATATCCATTGGCAAGCATTGACTGTATAAGAATCTTAGGTTTTCGTGCTTTTTGGTCCTCTTGTAAAATTACTTGAACGAGACTTTCAATGCTTTTAATTTTCCGTCTTTTCACTTTCCTTCAGGTGACGCCATGGTCTATTCGACGACAGAATGGACCATCAAAATCTGCCAATCTTTGAGCTCGTCTTGCAGGTTCTTTCAACCATGAGGTACGAATATTGCCACACGAGCTAACAAGAGTTGAGGTAGCCTCTAACACATGTTACTGAGTTGACGATCAGCCCTGGGTAAATCAAATTCAGGCAAGAGCTCTATGGCATGCTGGCAATGTTGAGTTCGGATGATTTTAGTACACATTCGTGACCTGGATGGCGGACGCAAACTTGACTGTATGAAGACGTCGGTGACAGGGAAATAACTTGGTACAGTACACGCCTTACGCCGGTTTTAAGGCCGGTATGTGGCTCGTTAGATAATGCCGCTAGCGCTTCGCCTGTACTTCGTGCAGCTCGACGCCCTGTAAAATGAGCGAGGCGAGGTCCATCCTGTAGCTTACATAGCCAGGTTAACGCAGTTTATGTGTAGTACCCCCTTGAAAGCCCTTGGGGGCTTATTGGGGCCTGCGTCACATGACACATACCCTGGAGGTAAATCAATCCTATGGAGCCTTGTTGATGTTCCTTTCTGGGGGGTAGTTCGTTTGAACATTTGGGAGTGTAGCACGTGGAGCAAAGATGGCCATGGACGGTTGCTTATATTGAGTGCTTATTACGTACGTATGATATTCCTTTTGTCAATGTCGGATCGTGGTCATGGTGATAACACATGGGGTTGTGCCTCGTGTCGATGTTTCCTGCCGCTGCAGCGGCGCACAGTCGTGAACGTTCTTGTAAGGAGTTAAGTGTGCCAAAGAGCTATCGATGCGTGGTTGAAAAAATACCGTAGAATCGGGGCGATAAGCACATACACTTCAATAAGCACATACTGACCTACCTATAAGCACGGAAAAACTGCACCTCGGCCCAGAATTGATTTGTGCCAGGATATTAGCACTAAGATGTGAAGAAAAAATTTCAAGTAATAGGGCATGTTGGGAGGATTAAACAAGAATTTAGAGCATGCCGGGAGTAAAAAAGGAAGGAAGAACTACTATAAATTTTGAGTTCTTGTTCACTTTTATCGAATCAACATCAAAACCAAAATTTCAAATACTCTTGTGCCTATAAGCACAGTCCTGGCTATAAGCTAGCTCGGGTCTATAAGCACGCAAATTCCATTGCCTCGCTCTGCAAAAATCTTCTGAGCACATGTGCTTATCGCCCCGATTCTACGGTAGCCTCAGAGGCGCCTATATTGTCAACCAAGGCATCATTGCATTCAACTAAGGATTCACGATCCAGTGTTGAAAAGCAGATTGAATAAGAACATGAGAAAAATCAAGTTAAGATATGAATAATAATTACTAAGCTAAGGTTATGCACTGACTCGACCTCAGCCATGGATACGGCCTAAAGCAGCATAGTCTGACAACCGCTTTAGGGAATCTCAGCTACATTTGTGACACTCCGTGCAAGCCCAATCCATCACTCCTGAAAACTTTGAATCTGCGCCAGTAAATAAACATACCCCACCCCCCTTTCGTAGTCCACCCTAAACATTTCTCAAGTCGGAATCGCTCGTAGCTGCAGTTGGGTGCACATGTTTGGCATCTGTATCTTACCAATTCGCACATTGGAAGTGTCAGGCAAGCTCAGGTCTTTGACACCGGGAATTTGAATAGTACAGTTGTGATGAGGAAGTGTGTAGTATCACACACAGAGCACGCCGATCACGCGATCCAACGAAATTATTTCCCCAGATGCACGTTAACGCCCAAACTCCTTCCCGTCAACTTCTAACTCTAACTCAAATCAAACCCCCCTCCGTGTATATCGAAAATTTAAAACGGCGGAAAAAGTTTTTTGCGGCAGTAAATGCAGTAACTCGATCCCTCATAAGGCTGGGACTTGTGGCACCATGGGCAGCGGATGTAGCTCGACGAATCGGTTGCTGGTGCTGCTGTGCCAGAGGTGGTGCGGGTTGAGATTGGTGAGGTGGTGTTGGTGGATGTGCACATTTTTATTGGTTTTGCGTGGGTTGGTTCTTGGTGGTGATGCTGTGGTTGATGTATTGGTAGGTTTTTGATGTGGTGGCTGAAGTATACTTAGGGTGGTTGTGTACCGGTTGAATGGTGAGGGAGGAGGGGTTATGGTGAAAGTTGGGGATAATTTATATTTTGGGTACGGCGGAGTGCTGTGGGGTTGGGAGTCTTGATGGCTCGATGGCCGGTAAGATTGGCCCAGCTGGCGCGGTGTGACCATGGACTTGGTTTTACACCCGGCCATCGTGCCGGGCAACGAGTTTGTAATAGCGTCAACTGTTCCGCCAAGCTCATTACATCTTTCACGGGTGTATTGTGCTCTAGGTACGTATGCCCTGTCTGTGTCTTCCTCTATATATGTTGTAGTTAGTATGAATACGAAAAGACAGACCGCAAGTAAAACATAAAGTTTCCCACCGCAAGGATTATCACTGTTCTCACTACATCCGATCGAGACCTACAGATCTGAACCTTAGATATGGCAGAGCGGACAGGATGCCTCGTGGTCTTCAGTCTCATGTAATAAAAAACAGGCGGTCCTAGGCTTCTAACATTCTTAAAATGAGTTTATTCTTTCTTATAACACTACTTGTAGACTTCAAATTCGATTCAGATGGTACAACCATCCATACCATCCATACCCGCCCGCGCGCTTAGGATGATCGATCGACAGGCCGGCGTGCCCGGCGTGCCCGGCCATGGCGAAAATACGTACATACGCATGAATACACGAATATAAATATCAATGATGAACATCAATCTGCACAAGAATAACAACAGTCGACGTTTCATTACCGTATTCCTCTTGCAATTGTACGTGTGTTTGCAAGCTTCTGCTGCCGTATATGTAACTCGATAGCTTAGGTAAGCCTTCTGCTACCGCATACACACGATAGCTTAGGTAAGCCTTCAGCTACATACCTACCTAAGTAAGTACTTGCTTCTAAATCTGTATTGCACATGACGTAACGTAGCTTGGGTCTGGTAGGGTAGGGTACTTAAGTACTTATGTAGGGTAGAGTAGAATGTAAGTGGTAGAGTAAGAGTAAGTGGAAATGAAATAGTGACTGCGATGTTCATTGTGATTAGATACATAAGTACCTTTGTGAAGGCAAGTGCAATGAAATGCCATTAAAATTGTCATTTTGAACGGTTTTTAAATAGGAAGCTTAAGCTTTTGGATTCATATTTTGCTCACGGGTGAGGGGAGTGGCCGGGAAGGGAAGAAAGTATATGTCATAGATAGTATTCAATTAATTGAACGCGTATGATGGATTAATTAATATCATTGCAGACAGATCTAGAGTAGAGTATACGAGTACAATATCTATAGCGAAAATAAACAGAAAAGATTTAAAGAAACGAGAAGAAAATCAGAGACAACAGATCTATAACTCAAGGAGACACTTGCATACCATATGCACCCAAGGAGATTCCAAAAACTTAAACCCAACTGCAGTTCTCCCACCACCAACCACTACCTCAAGTACTTAATCCATCTCCTTACATCTCTGCCGTACAAACAACACAATACCGCCCGCGCTCCTGCGACTGCGCACACGCGGGGCACTTGACCAACGCGGCCAGCCCTGTGCTGCGCGCATCAATCTTCTCGCTCAGCCGCCCGTTTGCGCGTAGTTTCTCCGCCTGCTCAGCCTTGCCGATTGTGTCTGCGCTGCCCATGCGGCTTGCGCTCGACCCGGCAACTGATGGCGCGCGGGAGTGTGATGAGGGGGCGACTGAGGGTGCGCGGGAGTAGGATGAGGGAGCAACCGAGGGCGCGCGGGAGTGTGATGAGGGGGCGACTGAGGGTGCGCGGGAGTGTGATGAGGGGGCGATTGAGGGTGCGCGGGAGTGTGAGGATGGAGCAACGGAGGGCGCGTAATCGTAGTCCCGTGATGAGGAGGAGGGTGCGCCCGGGCCGGAATATGATGCCTGGACGCGCTCGAAGGTGTTTGGGGTGATCCGTAGACTCTCGAAGGACAGAGTCCCGTTCTCGGGCATGCTCTTCATTGCGCTCATCGGGGATCCAAAGTCAAACGAGGGGCGGGGAATCATTGGCATTGGCATAGCTGGGAAGTCTGGCATCGGGGGGATGGCGGGGAAGGAGAATGGCGCAAGCTCCATCGAACTCATACCCACGGCCCCAGAGGTGGAGGAGGGGGGGTTGAAGGTGACGATTGACATTCCCCCCGGTGGTGTAGAGTGGTGAGAGCCTGCATCAGAGGGCGTGTAGTATGATGGCGGGGCGCGGGGGATGGTCTTGATTGTCGAGGCGGAGGAGGGGGCGACTGAGGGGGCGCGGGATCTGTGGCTCGAGGCTGTGGAAGGCGCAATGGAGGGGGCTTTGGAAGGGCTGCGGGAGATGTTTGATGCGGAGGACTTGTGACTGGAGGTGGAGAAGGATGAAGGTGCTGCGGAGGGGGCGTAGGAGGAGGGGGATGGGGCGTGGTGGTGTGAAGAGGAAGACGATTTATGGGTAGACGAGGATCTATGGGTTGATGCGGAGGAGGGGGCGATGGACGGAGCCGAGGCCTTGATTGTCTTGGCGGATGAGGTGGAGAAGGCCGACTCTGCTATCGAGGGCGCGTGGGAGGACGCGCGGGATACGTGCGATGCAGAGGACTTGTGGCTGGAGGCTGTGGAGAAGGATGAGAGCGCGAGCGAGGGCGCGTGTGACGGCGCAGAGGACTTGTGCGTCTTGGAGCTTGAGGTGGAGTGTGTGGAGAAAGACGATCCCGCGTGAGAGGGTGCATTGGAGGGTGCATATGGGGATGGAGCCGCGTGGTGAGAGGATGATTTGTGCGTAGAAGAAGATCTATGCGTCGATGCGGAGGAGGGGGCGATGGACGGAGCCGCGGCCTTGATTGTTCTTGAGCTTGATGTGGACAATGCCGAGTCAGCAATCGACGGCGCGTGGGAGGGCGCAGAGGACCTGTGCGTCTTGGAGCTTGACGTGGAGTGTGTTGAGAAAGACGATCCCGCGTATGAGGGCGCGTTGGATGGGGACTGGCTATGTCTGCTCATTGAGCTCTGCGCCGAGGAGGAGGGCGCGTAGGAGGGCGCGAGGGAGCGGGAGGGGGAGAGGGGGGGGTGCTTGCTGGACTTCTTGGAGGCGGAGGAGCCAGCGTGGGAAGGGGCGTTGGAGCGGCCAGACATCTTGAGGGATATTCGGGGTTGTTGATTACCGTGATTGTATGGACCTGAGATCTGAGGATTGTAGATGGAAGGTTGGTTCTCAGATGTAGACAACTGATCGGAGTGTTTATGTTCAAATCGGGAATATCGAATGTACTTGTCTGATGTCAGTGTTCGGTATGCAAGTATCTTTCTCGAATGCTGCTGTCTGTCTGTCTGTCTGGTATGAGAAAAGCAATACCGTCACCAAAACCCATGGTATATATACTTTCATCGAATCCATCATGGCCACTGCAATGAGCATTTGTTTTAAGCGGCTAATAATCCGAGACCACATAGTGGCCAACTGGCCGAGACTTGAAACCTACCCTGCCTGAGAGAACGTATGTTCACAACCAAAGCTCAAGTCCAGCTGTCCATCTGGGCCGGCCATGTTTCATTGCAACGAAAACGAAACAACTTCATCTTCTTCTTCTTCTTCTTGGTGTCGACGCAAACACACATAAACAATGCCCTTCAAAACCACCCATCTACCTAGCCTCGTCCCAATTATTGAGGCACGTGCTGCCAAGTCTGGGCACGAGAACACCTCGTCCCCAGGAGTTATTACCATCTACCGAACCCGCATGAATGAATGAATACTTACGTAATCATAACATGTAGATACCCAATCCAGGGTAATGCCCATGAGACTAGGTAATGAATTGGCATGAAACTAGGTAATGACTAGTCTCATGGTAATGACAAGCGCCTGGGTCGAGGCTAGGGTAAAGAGGCATGAGACTAAGTAGGTAAAGATCATAAGACTAGGTAAAGATACATACTTCTTACCTGAACTCGTCACGAGACTACCTGACCTCCCGCATCCCCACTCGATTCCGCGCGTTGGCGCTCCCGCCTCCTACCCCTGGGGCCAAAAGACGTTGGCACCACCGACATGCCCCCCGCACGCAGCGCACCCATGCCATTCTAGGTCAGTAGCTAAGATGGGTGTTGTGTACCGTTTCATGGAAAGCCCCTGGTCTCGGCCGGTCCGTCCATCGCCACGAGACTATGTCTATCTGTCCTAGGTATCTAGCTATGTACCAAATCTGACCCTGAGCAAGGTTTAGGGTAGCATAGTTTCGTAGGGTAGAAAGGCTGCATACATCGAAGTACTAAGTAGTCTCGTGCCCGAGCTAGGCCATACATGACCCTGGTCGACACCGGAAGGGCGATTCGGCGGGGTGGCGTTGCACGGGCACGAGACCACGTTGCACGCCAGGCTAGCAAATTCAGTACCTACTTTGGTAAGTAGGTATCCGAATCCGATCCGACGCACTTGTCACCCACCGTTGTTATGTCTCTATCTTTCCCCGTCTCGGCACGAGACTGCCCGTCTTCGTCTTTGTCCATCAGATCTACTCCCCTCTTCCTATTGCCCAGGTACTTTCTCTTTATCTAATTCTCCCTGTTAAGCCTTCCCCCGCTGGGTACCTCGACTGGGTTGTATGTATGTATGTAGTATAATCCTCCTATTGAAATACTCTACCCAATTGCAAGCGTAAGACTCGTAATAGTTGTACAATTTACTTAATTACACGCGTAACTACAAAAAAAAAGTCACGTGCCCACGCTAACTTCTTGGTCGCGCAATTACTTAATTAGGCAATCGTAATAGTACCTTCATCCGGGCACGAGACTGCCTTAAAGCATTGGTGGCCCTTCGAACGACCGTCTACGTCATTTCAGTGTACCCTTGCCAATAGAGTAATAAGTGATTACTTATTTAGTCGGGTGGAGGGTCAAATGGTTCAATCGTCTCGTACCATGGTTCAAATTCTGTGACCTTTCACCCACCCACCCCTCTCCCCCCACACGTGCATACGCATCAGGGGGAACCAGCTCGGCACTCTCGAGATCCCTGTGATTTAAGGGTGCTCGGAGTGCTCACAGTAGGAGATGGTGGTGGTGATCCGAATCCGAGATCACCACATCCGGGTCCAGAGCACTCCGAGCACCGAATCTCGGAATTGGAAGCTCTGTAAAGTATCCTAGCGACGAATCTGGGATCTAAAATCTGGGATCTAACTCAGTTGGGTACCTAATGAATTGCATCAGCAAGAAAACAGTGTCGTTATTCGTATTATAACGCCAGCACTTTGACCGCTTGTATTTACCATCTTTCAACGTCAATCCAGAATGTGGTTATCCTTATATTGCTTTGACAAACCCACCTGATATTATAACTCCGACTCCATCGTCGAATTCACTGCCAAATCCTCCGCCAAATCCAGCGCCCAATCTATGCACAAATCCACGTCGGATCCAATTGCCAAATTCACCAAATCAACCGTCAAATGCACTCCCGAATCCACGGCCAAATCTAGCCTGGTTGTGGGCCAAATCAGACTAGGCCAAATCAACAGCAAAATCTACTACTTTGGGTAATAGAGAGTCCTCGGCCTCCGTTAGGCTCTTGCCAAGCCACTCTCACAGTAGCCTGGTGTGTAATGCCGCCCTCTACCCACGAGAACACCTCTACCTGGCATGAGACTAACCTCTACCCGAGTGTCATGAACCGTGTTTCAAACATTACCCAAGACTAGCCCGCACCTAACTGATAATACTGCCTCTAGGCACTGGCTGAAAAAGCAGCAGGCCAGATCTTGATTCCTATTGCTCCGCTGCTCTGTAATGCAGATGCAAAAGACCCCCTTGTATTTTCCGTCACTTCAGGAGGGTATCGAGTACTGTGCGCATGTCGTATCGTATCCTGGAATTTATTTGTATTGCTATCGCAAATGCAATGAGGTGGACGTCGCCGTGTGATGTGCCACACACACACATTCAGACTTTTTGCCACTCGGCACGACATCCCTGTTAATGCGCCAACCCCTTTGCACTTAGTTCCCGCTCGCACATGTGTACGGTGCAACTTTAACTCAACCTCTAGTTTTAGGGGGCGAAGCGGTCTTCTGCGCGGTGATTGAGATGTCCAACCCCGTGATTTCGCATCGCGGTGTTCTCGCACCTGGCCTCTTTCGAGGGGCTGGGTGGCTCGAGACTAGTGCCCGGCCAACATGAGCAGGCCATTGAGAATGAGGAGGGTAGCGAACGTGACAAACACACCGATAAGGTACTTCAAACGCAGCGTGCGCAACCCTGTCGATTTGAGATCAACCAAACTCTAGTCAATTACTACCCCGTGATCTAGCGCCGTATTGCCCGAGGCAAAGCGCAAACCTGCGCCGTAGAGCCCGAGGCCACCTTTATATAAGCAAGCTTTGCCTCCGAAACTGTTTCCGTCGCTATCCATGTCCTCATGGCCCCCATACTGTCATGGGAAGTGATGGAGACCAGGAGAGGGAGACTGCCGGATTTGGAATATCCGGATTGGGAAGGAAGAGCGGATCGGGAAGACAGACCGATGGAAGAGAGGAGGGACCCCTCGTTGTACTTAGACCCCCTCTCCAGGAGTAGCCTGGGGATCATCAATCTATCCGCCTATCATACTATTCATCGACTGGCCCTGTCCTCACACATACCCAGTTTTCATTCTCGTTATTTTGAAATCTTGATGGCTAGGAATGCACGCATCACTTATTCTCGTGCCCGAATCACTTATACATAGAACACACACAACGGGAAGTTACCGAAGGAGTGCATAGGTACCTAGGTACTTCAGTTGGTTGCCACAAAGGAGGTTTTTGCATTCTGGTCATGTACAGACATTGAAACATAAATCAAACATCAGATTGGAGAGAACCTGAAATACGTGTACGAGATGGACCAACTCCAGATGTGCTATACATTGAACAAGAACAAGTTTATCCATTCGAAATATGGTTAACCGGCATTTGCTGTGGAAACGATGATACGTGCCTGCCCTCCTCATCTCATCTCATTTCGTGAGGGTTGGCGTTTTCTAACGCAGTCCCCTCCATTTGGATGAGGTCTGCTGTGAGCGGAGAAGCAGACATCTCTGCGCCCGCTGGGGAACCATACATCTCTGCGCCCGCTGGGGAACCATACATCTCTACCCCTGCCGGGGAACCATACATTTCCACCCCGGAAGGAGAGCCATACATCTCTACACCAGGTCGGGAACCATGCATCTCTTGGCGTCCCAGTGCATAGGGCGAATTGCCAGTAGAGCCCTCAAATACCTCCGGCCAATCTGGATCTGTGGGCTGTCTAGGTGCTTCTGCTGCCGTGGGCTCCTTGCGCTGTGGAAGGCTGACACGGCCACGTCGGCGGCGGAGTAAAACGAAGCCCAGCGCGAGGAGGCAGATGGCGATGATTCCGCCCGTGACAGCTGCAATGATTGTGCTAACGGACGGTTTTGAGGGACCTGATGTTGTTGGTGGGGGCTCGGCTGTGGGCGTGGCCGTTGAGGTCGTGGTCGTGATGGCGGTCGTGGGCCCGAGCCATGCCGACCCGAGCTCCCTGCTGTCCCAGCCCGCGTGCGGGATCGACTCGGTGGCGTTTCCTAGCCCACTAAGGCCTCGTTAGCAATCGGCCACGGGCCTGTGGGAGACGTGCAGGAGCGCACACCTGCCGCCGATGACCTTCACCACCGCGGCCGGCACCCGGTACACGCCTGGCTCGGCCCGCAGCGCCGTGCTCCACTCGAGCGTGGTGAGGTTCAGCATGTTGAATGCGCTCCCCGAGCACGTCCATCGCGCGGGCCCGTTTGGCCACGAGCCATTGGTCAGTCGCGCCTGGTCCTGGTGCTTGTCCTTGCCGCCAATGACCAGCAGCGTGTCGCCCTTGACGACGTGGCACGTGTGCGCGTAACGCTGCTCCGAACCCTGTGACAGCCGAACCCAGGCAAACGACGGGAGGGTGAGAGCCCACGTCTCCCCGTTGAGCTGGTTGGACACGAACGAGGCCCCTCCGTGGTAGATGATCTGGTGGGAGCTGCCGTCTGCCGCTGACGCCACGGCCGCGCACGCCCACAGGCCCGGGGCGGGTGCGGCGCCCGTCACGCGCTGCACGTGCCACGCCCGTGCCGATATATCATACACATGCACGCGGCTCATTGGCCGGTCCGCCATCTCGCTTCCGGCCACCCACGTGCCTTGCGTCGCCGTCACACCTCCGAGCGCCACAAGGAAGCCTTTGCCGCGGCCCGCAGGCACGTGGACGAGCACGGCCCCAGCCACGGGCCCCACGCCCGGCGTCGTGTGGTTGCTCAGAATCTGCTCGTCGAGGTCAAACTCGACCAGGCTGTCAGCCAGCACAAGGCTGACGTCCCTCATGCCGGCCCACGCCGGGTCCGTGGCCTCGTAGATCTCGCCCCCAAGCGCATACGCCCTGCCAATGCTAGGCACAGCGATGTAAGCGGCGACATAGGCGCGGTTGAAGGGCGGCACCCCAGTCATTTGCACCCACCCGCGCGTGCCGAACCGGTAGCGCCACATTGCCGGGGGCCGCTGCCCCAGGAGTCCGTCGTTGTCGTTGTAGTTGGTCGAGTTGATGAACGAGCCGTGGAGCCTACACATGTGCACGATCAAAAGCCAGTCTGCAGAGACAGGTTTGGAGGGCTTTCCAGGATGCCTACCTATACAGCCCATCCGCATTGCCCCACAGTGTCGAACCAATGGTAAACTCCCCGTCCTTTGGTGTGAATCCCCATGTAATGTCACCCTTCCTGACCGGCCCCTGTACCCCGCCAAAGATATCCACAATGGCCACCCCAGGCTCTACACCACATGTCAGCATGTCGCACCCCATGTATGTTTGTGTAAGCTCGGGAGACTTGCGAACGGCAAGATTCCCTTTTAGATAATCTTCACGATACGTCTTCCATCCATCCAGAATGTAAACCTTTTCATTAATCACGATGCCTGGCATGCAAAAGTCAGCAAAGATTGAAAGAGCAGTAAATACGGGAAGTGGTTGCCACTGGAGTGCGCCCAATATCGACACAGAATATCAGTTTCCTGCGCCAAGGTGGTATCCATCATCAACCCTAGCAACGCAACGACCGCCACTACCACAGCCGCAGCGTCTCGCTGACCCAAAGTCATTGGAATGGGGTCTATATGAACGGCGGATATGTAGATGCTCGTCTCGTTGTCAGTACCGTAGTCTGCGGACGTGAAAAAAAAGCCAAAAATATTGAATTCGTAGCCTGGCGTACCTGTACCGAATTCCCGACGAAGGTCAACGAGGATGTACTGGGGATGATGGAAAAAAAAAGAACGGAGCAAAGAGAAGCGGAAGACACAATCAGTGTTATATATCAGCCGTCCCACAAAGAAATCGGTAAAACCCGTCCCCTTCCAACAATTCGTCGTCGAGGATGTGCTCGACTACCGACTTAACTGGCGAATAAGCCCCACCCCCCGGTCAGTCTGAGCACTCCCACACAACTCGAAAGTCTCAGGCGCAGTTAAGATCTCTCACCTATACTCAATTTCTGTAGTAAATGCTTTTAGAGATTCACCAGTATAAGGGCCAATATTCCTTTCTGACTTGAATAAAAAATACTATAATTCTTGAGCCACTTTGGGGATTCAGAATATCCAAAAAAAAATGAACATTTTTACTGAAATATTTGCTGGTGCTCAGGTATACCTAGAGATGGTAGAGTGAATACTCTCAATGGTGAGACTTTCAAGTCGTGTGGGAGTGCTCAGGTAGACAGGGGGGTGGGGCTTTTTCGCCAGTTAAGTCGGTACTTTTACAGACTTGTCTCAATTCGCGACGCCTACAGCACAAAAAGAAATTCACGATGCATGCCCAGTCGGTAAGTTCCTTCATTTCGGGATATTTGCTTTTATGTCATTTCTTAGGTACTGGTGGTACTCCAGTTTACGGGGAAATCCGTCTCGCATGTCTGATTCTCCAATCACGGTGTACTCGAGTAGGTATAATAATAGTGATACATGTCTAACGAATTCAATTATGTGTCAACCATCCATGAAAGTAGACGCACACAATGCCCTTTCGCAGTCTCGAGCCCTTCTGTGCATTGGCGTGATTCGCATGCTAGCCACTTCAAACGCAGAAATAAATGCACATCGTCCTAGAAATCCTAGGTATACGAACATTACCGATGAAAGTCGGCTCACGTGCGTTGTTGATCACTAGCATGATTTGTCGTTTACATTCGAATATACTACTGTGAGGGCGCAATCCAAAAACTCCATACAAAGCTCGACTCTGTACTTAAAGCTGTATGTCAGCATCCCGAAGCGTCGGGGCTGGTTGTACAATGTCCGGGTACGCCAATTCGCCATGCGTTCCCACTCGAACAACAAAAAGGCGATAGCGCAAAATTCATGGTAACACAAGGGCCTACTCCTGCAACAACACCAGACTACCTGCCACATAGCCTGAGTCTAGCCCCGAGCTGGGGTTGGCCACAACGTGAGTCGCATCACATATGATCCACCAAGGAAAGGGTGTAACAGACAATTGCAGCAGCTGTTCCAATGGTAGTTTTGGTAAGCATGTGACCAATTATCTTTACAGCGGAACTAGGAACGTGTAGAACCCCCTTGATATGAAAACGGCGTTCTAACATCATTACGTGCCACAGGCGATGCCTGCTATAAGAATGTGTATGGCCAAATCACTCGGTTTGAGATTGGACGTTTTCTGTTCGCACGAAAAATAGCATTCGAAAAGGGAATATTGCTCAATATTGTGACTCATTTGCTTGTTTTTGGGGCCACCAAAACATATTTTTATAGCAGGCGTCACCACTCTAGCATTTTCTCCACAATTGGTGATCGAAATTCCCAAGGGTCCGTTGATTAGATTTGATGTAAAGATAGTCCGCGTGTGCCCAATTGCCAGAGGGCCAGCTATGAGCATACACTCAATACATTGCTACAGAGACCTACCGTGGACATTTCCATCTGAAATTGCTCCGCAATAGAAGCATAGTATATGGCAGCTCCTCGCGTCGTCCTCGGGGTTACATCGTCATATGCAGGTAAACACCGATACTAGGTCAGATCGTTCTTCCTCACTCTGTGGAACCACCGCACCCTGCAACTTACCATCTCCATGTATTCCTTGATTATTCAAAGCGCCAATATGTGACCCTCCGCAGGCTATCTTAGACCGTCAGGCAATTACAGAAGTTCAATTTACGAGAGTATGCCATCCAGAACCTTTTCCAGAACAGCAACATGGAGATATCCGACGCATTACGAGACTAGAAGCATTGGAATCTGGAAAAAGCCGTGTTGGGGATGCATATCCCCCAGGCCAATTCTGCGATGACGAGTGTGGTACTTGAGGCCTGGATAGCGTAGAGCGCGGGGACCAGTCTTGGTATCATTACAGTCTGTTTCCATCCTGCTAACTATAGTACCTTCTGGCCAGTCTCAATGTGCTGGTGGATAGCCAAGGAGAGTGATCTCGCGAAGGGCATCTCAGTAGCCATTCCCTATAAGATTATGCCTTCGCCCCCGGATGACATTCTATCTTGACTTTCCTCTGTATTAAGACACGCATAGAGGTACAGGTGACACCCGCTGTAAGAATATTTTTGGGCGGTCATTTCAAATTCCTATAGCGAGTTTATTCTTCTATCAAAAGCTGATCTTATGCAATTAGTGGTCTCTCACGTGAGACTGAAGGAATATTTACAGTATTACAGCATATACTATGAAGAAACTGGACAAATCCATCCAAAAAAGTGCATATTACTTAATATTCTTGTACCGGAATCATGCTTGTTTAGGCAAATGTACTATGTAAAACAAAGTGGGCGGTCTCCTTGTACCCTTATAATGATAAAATTCATATAACCGACATTCTCACAACGGATGTCACTTCTAGTTCCGCATTGCTCCATTGAAAGAAAGAAAGGTTGATACACTTGATGTCAGCTACTGTAGTGGATCATTGACTTCTGGATTTGTATTGGCGTTTTCGGACGCGCGTTACATTACCGTACCCCAGCATCGCGTAGACCTCTTGTTGCTGCTCAACTTCCCACTGAAGTCTGAAGGGTCGTTGCAATTGGGCTCTCCAGCGCCGTTCGTGCTCGGCCTCGAACGTGGCTCGTCATTGCCAACTCTTGTACTTTCGGGACCGTACCTTTTGAGTACTGCTAACTTTCACGGACTAAGGGTTATATTGGCCATGCATCTAGCGGGTGTAGGTATGGTACATACATGGCCATTGCTACTGAAGACCTCGAGGCCAGGAAGTCACAGAACTTCACCCCTGGCCAAAGTGAAGCTGTAAATGGCGGCCAAATGGGGTAGATTCCCTTTAATATACACACTTGCCACTAATATAAAGGCCTTTCATTGCCATTCAATTACCAATCCCCCATACTGACATCGACATCGCTTTGGCAATCTACTCGCATAACATCTTCCCACACAAGGCCGAACGCGGATAATCTCTACCTACCTACAGACCCGTGCTCCCTACAGACCCGTGCTTAACCGCCGAAAAGATGTCTAACTCCAATAGCAAGACTGGCGCCAATTCCAATTCTGGCGCCCCCCCCACGCCACGATCACCCTACTTGCAAACCATCACCGAGGCTAGACCATCAACGCCTTCAAGAGCCTTCCTCGCACCGCCCGCCGCTAGCCCACATGGCACTGCCATCAGCGAAGGGTCCTGGGCAAGCAGATCCTTTAGCTCTCGCCCCGATGTGAGCCAAGTCACCATGAAAGTTTACCGCGCCAAGCGCCGACAGGTCCTTGAGCAGACCGCCGACCTCAAATCCCGCATTGCAATTTACTATTCACGAAGCGAAGCTACACTCAAGTCGCTCCATCAGTTCATTTCCCAGCAATCAAAGCTAACCCATCCCCCTTTCAACAATCCCGAATTAAAGCTGCATTTCCTCGGCACGTGCTCGTCGCTCAAAAAGGCTGCCGAAGAGGTAGTGATGATGGTTAATGATGTAGCAGAGCTTTGGACACACGTTGACGAGATGATGCAGGTCCTCCCCCCCTTCGTCAGAACCTGCGTGCCCAGCAAATACAAAGAGAAGGCTATGACGGGCTACATTGTAGATTGCCGAAGGGGAGTCGCAGACTTGAAGCTCCACATAACTGCCCTTGAGAACCTCTCCAGGAACACCTTTGCTTGAACATTCGTCGAACCGTTCGGCGGTCTCACCCACAACTTTTCCTAAATTTCCTGTTCAATATCTCTGCAATCTAGCCTGAACGCTTCTTTCCTATGCATTTCATTTAGATTTAGTAAAATAGAATATTTGTGATTTTTATGGTGAGTTTGCCCTGAGCCACTAGCGCAAATCGCGTGATTACAATTCCTCGAGATAACATGTACCGTGGCCTTAAGCTTTCATCCCTCTACTGTAAGGGAATCACCCCTAATTCGCCATTCCCGTACGTCCACATTGCTGGGAGCCATCTATACATAAATACGTTGTTACTACAATGGGAAGTGAATGTATTCAAGTAACCAAATTGTTGGTAGAAAAACAGAATACCTAGGTACCTACACTTGTCTCGTACCCTTTCCAAAAGGATTTAAGGAAACCACGAGTTTAATGAAATGAAATGTTGTTTCTCTACTGGCAGCATCGTCTCACCCGGCCAAGGGATAGCCCACCTCTCGGAATGTCTCGATGAATTCATACAATATTGGTTCTTCGTGAGACAGTGTCTGCATTCTGCGTGAATTGCGTATAATAGGACGTCTTTTCCATTGTCGACTATAAGACTCATGGCTTTGGTGGTTTACCGTCTTACACCACTTTCAGGTTTGCCTACGAATATCACGAAAATCTTATGTTACAGATGGCTCCTGTCATAAAATATAAGCATACGCTCAAGACCAGAGGTTGTACGATTCAAACGAAAATAAATATGCTTAACGGGAGCCAATATGCTGTTATTGGTACTTTCGGGGCCTGAATTCGAACATGTATGCTTTTAAAGGGAGCCAACTGTACCAGGCTAAATCTCTGAGTTCGTCAAGGGAAGACTGCCTTCGCCTTGTTTCCCGTTCAGTAGCACAAGTGATGAGATATAAATCACATGATTAAATTTAAAGAATGACTGCCGCATGAATCAGAAATCCCGCAAAAACCATTGGCCTGAGTGGAGAAGCTTTGATGACATCTCGATTCCAGGTGCAATCGGTCGTTTTATTCACGTTCTTCGGACACCTCACCGCATGACGTGATTTCAATTCTTTCAGAGATAAAAACCAAGAGAAATAAAAAAACTTGTAAAGTTTCAACTATCATACAAGTCCCTCAAATCGACCATGTTTGTATCTGACCAGTTCCACCTGGTCATGGTAATGTATCCTCCAAGTTGACACAATATTCCTGAAATTTCAGAGCTCTCCGTATAATGCCCGAGCTCTGTGCCCGCTTCAAGGCAGTACAACCGAGCATACCCGATATAACATACCGTCCGATGGCCAAGGTGCATGCTTATACCGAATGAAATAATATTGAGTGGTATTTTGGCTGGGGGGAGAATCTAAGAGGCGGGTCTGTATGCATGAAATAAAACCATTCCGACAGCAAGTAAGCCTACAACTAGCGCTGTCTGTCTGTATGTTGAATCATGAGCGTTCACTCTTGGCTCATTCATGATGAATTTGAAAGCGGCTATGTCGTGTACTTCTGGCATTCTCCGCAAACAATGCTGTATCTCGAGATTGTTGTGCCGTTACTTCCGAGGCAGATTTGGTGCGCGGTATTGAACTTATTGCATCTCGTCACGGTCTTGCGAACGTACGTGCATTCGATGCATCTAAATTCGTTAAAATGGCACATGGTGGGTGTGTTCTGGTTATGTGGTGCGTCGAGTCTCTGAGGGTTTGTACTTCTGCGGAGGGGGGGTGAAGCCGTTGGTCAAGTGGAGAGATTCCATGGGGATACGCTGGTTTATATAGGCACGAGAATGTGCCGTGTTACCATAATCTTGCGATGTGTCATATCTACTAAAGCCTTAGTTTCCAGAATTTGCATGTGAATACTGTTTGCGAATGAATTAATGGACTACTGAGGTGCATATACCGTATTAACTTGAGGTCTCATATGCACATCGACTCGAGGAGTTTTGACGTGCTTTTACATCGACTCGAGGCGTTTTGACGTGCTTTTTGCTTTTCTTACGTAGTAGAATTACACAAATGTCTCTCTTTTATACCAATGCTCTCTTACACTCAAAACTTTCCTACTTCCTCGGGTTTATGGTTTAAGGTGTGGTGGGCCCATTCGATTGCATTACAGTGAATTGAGGATGGGGAAATTATTTATCAGTCGTGCCTGAGATTTTAAAGAAAGTACCGCCCGAGAGAGGGGCAGTTTTGAATCGTATTGGTACTCACCTTTCCAAACTTCTTTTCGCGTTACACCATAAAATGTTTTTCTCGACCTGGACCAATTCGTCACACGAACTTTGTGACGGGGCGAACGGAGGAATAAGGAAGGAATCTGCAGATGGGAGAGAGACTCCCGAAAAGGGAAGGGATTAGCTTGAAAGTGGGTTAGCTTAGCTTAGTATGGAGGGGATATGGGGTCTCCGGCCCTCCCCCTCCTCTTGAGAATGACACTACACATCCATCACACGCCGGACCATAGAGATCCCTCTGGTGCTTCGTTACGGCCTCGTAACATTGGTAGCAACACCCGTTTCCAACTTGAACCGCGGACAGCGATCAGGACGGATTCAACCCTTTGCATCCCACACGGAGAGTGCGGGATCCAATACGAACGCATGGCTTCTCAGACAGACAAAACCAAGGGAAGTAGCCCCCCATCCACTCCCTCCAAACTGCGAGCAGCAGCATGTGTACTTCGAGTCGGACCCTGCGTTGGCATGGGTATTACAGAAGCAGACGTGATGCTAGCAAGCAAGGTGTTGAGCACCGTGTCGGGAGCCAGCCGTGGGGGGTATGCAGCAGCAGCTAGTAAGAAGGTGGCCCAAGGCTTGGTGAAATGGAGAGAGGTACTTACCACCCTTCGTCCCAACGAGGGACCGATTATACCCCTCCAGAAATCTCGCCTTGAATCCGAGAGTACCCGGGTTCCTTCTGGAAAATCGGACCTAAAGCCAACCTTTGATCCTCTTCCTCTGAAGACTGAGGAACACCCCGGAGACCGAACACCAGACCCCTTTTTTCCATCTGGGGAAAACTGTTCGGAAATGATGATTCTCCCCTGGAGCTCCCCCGTGACCAGTGTGATCCGAAAGGATACCCCCCGGGAGATCGATCGAGTGGGAGCCCCTAGGAAAGCTTTGCTTCCGAAAAGCTTGGTTAACACAACCATCCGGAAACCACCCAGGTTCTCACTGCCACCGGATCGACCTCTGCATCCCCCAAAAACCGGGAAACCCGTGAGAAGGGCTAGCCCTATTTCTAACAATCCCCCCATTCGGGTTGCAAGGTCCACCACTCCGACTTCCAAATTGAGCGTCGTGGAGCGCCCCACCCTGCCCAGCAGGCGGAATGAGCCAGATGAGCGACAGGAAATGATTCTGTGGTCTTCATCACTGAACCAACTCCTTCCCTCCAGTCCTGACAAACTCACCAAGCCTGCGCGCGAAGTAACCAAGAAACCTACATCAAAACCCCCTGACGCTGACTCAAAGCCCGATTCTGGTGCTCGTTTGGTGAAAATGGCTGACACGGTGACTGCAGGAATCGCTCCCGCTAAGCCCCCCCACGATTTCGACACCCCATTCGGGTTGGAGGTAGGACCGTCTGAGGGGACCGGAAAAGGAAAAGACCCGGTGACGAAGAAAACGACAGCAAGACCAACCGCTGCTGTGGAAAGTGAAGGAGAAACGGTTACTCGAGGCCTCTCCAAAGGACAGTTGCGACGTGAGGCCTACCTGCTCATGACCATGATCAAGATGAACGCCGTTACCACCCCCTTAATTCGACTGACCGACAAGGTGGCTGCATCCGCTATCCTCGCCATGGCCTCCCGTCCCGAGATGGCCAAAGCTCAGAAATATGCCACCGAGGCACTGGCGAAACCGGATGGTCCACAGACCACTAATGAGCAGATGACGGAGTTTTTGGAGAATTTCAGAGTAGCAACGATGGCCTATTTGTCGGAAGACGAGATGAGCGAAGAGGAAGGAACCGGAGACCAGGACCGGACGTTGATGAGACAGGCGCTGGCCACGACGAAGGAGTTGAGAGAAGAGGTACAGAGACTGACCGCATTGGTGGGGGGATTGAGGCCCAGCTCCTCAGGGCTAAACCTCGGGACGGCCGTTCCCCTACGTCATGCCAACGCTGGGGCTGGAGGACAGGTGGTGGGTGCGCCAATTTTGCCTACCGACTTCACTAGGCACCCAACGTCTCACGTTTTCCGTCAATCCCAAGAGAAGACGACCCGCGACAATAGCTCTAGCTCCAGTGAAGCAGACGACTCGGAATACGACCGCATCCGCAAGCCAGACGATCCGATGTATCAAAAATATTACCTGCGAGGAGGAACTCGTCGATATCATGACGAAGAGGAAGAAGAGGATCGACACTCCGCCCACCGCTTTTCCGATCACCGACACAAACACAAGCGCAGATCGGACCGAGAACGGCGTTATCGCCGGCGAAGGTCCTCCCCGGAGCGGTCCCGTCACCGTGCGTCGGGGCGTGACCGAGCGGAACGCCGTGGTGATCGTCATCGGCGGGATCCATCCTCCGATTCCAATCCATCGTCATCGGAACCATCCGACAGCGATAGTTCTGAACCCAGGGAAAGGTACCATCACAATAGACGCCGCCGATCGGACAAACGGCATTCCTCCCCCGGCAGATATCATCGAACCCTCAAGCCGGACCAAATAGGTTCTTTCGAACCCGGTAAACAACAACCAGCACAATTCATCCGTCGGGTGCGTCAAATGGCTAGGTTGTATGGTAAACGCAATGTACTAGAGCTCCTACCCCTATGCTTGAAAGGGGGAGCGGCATCTTGGCACTCAGGACTACCCACGCGTACTCAAGACCGCATGGTAGAATCCATAACAGAGTTTGCGGACCAATTGATGGCTAGATATGCCCCAGATATGTTTACCTCTGAGGATATTGCGGCCAAACTCAAGTTCCATTTTGATAGACCCAAGGCGATGGATATTCGGGATTATGTTAGCGAAAAGGTGTCCCTCTTAGCGGATGCAAACATTACAAAACAAGATGAGGTAGTTAAGAGAATATGGAAGGGTCTGGACCCAGAGTTGGGAGTTTTCGTACCTATACTCCCAGCTGGGAACAAATTGGCCCCGTTCGAGAGGGAACTTTATCGTTTGGAACCGACCGCGCGGAAATACCATGAACAGCAAAGACGGAAAGGACCATGGGAGAAAGCTCGTCGGGATACGAAGGCTTCGGCCCCTGAGGAGGCTGAGAAGAAAACGGATCGGAAATTAGAGAAGAAATTGGAGACTCAAACAACCCCACCTAAACGAACGCCCCCTCGCCCTTGTCGCCATTGCGGCGGAGACCATTGGGATGATAAGTGTACTAACCGAAAAAAAGTAACCTTCAACGCCTATCCTGACCCTGCCTGGACCTCAACGGATGAGAAGGAATATCAAGCAAACCAGACGCACGCCCTGAACGAGGAAGAGAGTGATACGGATTCGGAAAACGAGAGCCTGAGTCACTAAACCCCCCGGGTGGCTTGGGATGGAGAGTCCGGTGGGAAAGTACGCATAAAGGAAGTATGGAGGCTGGAGGAACCGTGAATTCTGAATGGCGGAAAAACAAGAAAAAGGAGGAGGGTACAGGGTCGCGATCTGGGGGGGATGGGTCGGATAATGCAAGGAAAAACATTGTAGATAGAGCTGTTAAGATAGATAGTTTAGTTAGCACTGAAAAGGGGATGAGACCGGAGGCAGAAAAGGTGGTTTTAACGGAGGAAATGGTAGTTTTGACGGAGGAACCCGTTTCCCCGTCTGCGGAGGAACCGGGGAACGAAGATGAGGAGGATGGAGTGGGCCATGGACTGGATGAGGAAGTAGCCCCCGCGCCAACACGAGTCTCTAAAAGGATCAATAAAGGAAAGAGGATTACTGCGGAAAGCTGGCGCCCTATTCCCGAACGGCGCAGAGGACGTGGGGGAAGGAAGGCTCCCCCGGCACCAGATGAAAAGGAAAAAAACAACATGATGTCGGAATTGAAAGATATATGGTCGCAAAGGGAGGACCCGGATGCAATGACCCCCGAGGTTCATACCATTAGCGTGGACGACAAATCGCTCCTTAGGTTGTTGACGGCTCCCGAGGGAGAATCCTTCAGGGATTTCTCTTACACCCGGATCAAGGTGCGGGGAACCCCGGACGGAGATCCCATACCCGCTTGCTTGGACGGTGGCTCCCCTGTTTCATGTATTGATCGCCAATTGTTGTCTCAACTCACGGAGGGCGAAGTTGGGAATTGTGAACAACCTCTGTGTATCCTGGGGGTAGGTGGGGGGAAATCGTTGACGAACGAATATATTCGTACCCCCCTATTTCTTCGGACGATCTCTGGAAAGACCACCTGGATTGCGTGCGAACTACAAATCGTGAACCGTCTGACCTGTGGAATACTGCTGGGCAACGATACCATACGGCCGAACCGGATGGAGGTGATGTTTTCGGATAAGGATAATCAATGGAAGGACTCGGTCGGAATTCGGGATACGGGAGAAAGAGTGGAGATCAACCTGCAGAGCGGGAATCGTCAGCGGAAGGAAGAGTACGCGGTGTTGTCTTGTGAAGAAGTGGTGCTTAAACCCGGGATGGGGAAGAATATTTCAATCAGGATGGAGCGAGGGTTTCCACCGACTCCGGACCTGGAGTGGCTTTTCCTTCCTGATCCTGTGATTCAAAACGTTCCTCTGTTGGATTTCACTTCGGCCCCTGCCGCGATGATTACAGGAGAGGCATCCATGATCCCTGTAAGCAACTTTGGATGACATCCTGCCAGGATTCGGAAATGCATGAGATTAGGGTGGGTGACCAGACGTGACCCCGGGTCGGTACAAGTTTCGTTTATCGGAGGGGTAGACTACGAGCGAATGTTTACCCGATCCACCGATCCCAATCAACATGGAGGATTGTCAGAGGAGGAACGGGATGGTATCCTAGCCAAGTTTGGATTAACGGAAGGTGATGGAGCACCCTTGGTAGAAGGAGACGTGGACGAACCATTAGGAGCTCCTTACCAGGGAAGCTTGCCCTTCCTGGTGGGAGAAGAGAGCGAAGGGGACGTGTCGAATGTAGACGTGTATACCGGATGGGGTAGGAAGAACCAGGAAAGCTGGGAGGAGGTGTTTCGATCGTTGTTCAACGAGCATCGATTACTCTTCCGCAAGCAGCTTGGCCAATTCAATGACCCCATCACCATGCCCATTCCTTTCACCAACGGGGATAAGGACATTGACGGTCTTCGTCAAAAAGCTTACGGCATGAGTCAGCGCGATCGCAGGGCGGCAGATGATATTTTGAATCCCCTCAAGGAACAAGGGGTGGTGGAAAACGTACCGTTGGGGGAACCTTGTGCTATTTCTTCCCCCGCTTTTATTGTGTGGAACAAGGGCAAGCCCCGTTTGGTGGTGGATCTCCGCCGAGTCAACACTCGGCTGTATTTGGATGCATACCCCTTGCCCAAACAAGACGAAATTCTCAGCGCTCTGGGAGGTGCATCGGTCTTTAGCTCAATGGACATTACCAAGGGATTCTACCAGCAAAAATTGAACCCCGATGATAGGTGGAAAACCTCATTCGTGACGCCGCATCGAGGCCACGAACGTCTGACAGTCGCTACCATGGGTTTGGCCAACTCCCCTGGTTTCTTTCAACACAGAATGGAGGATCTCCTGCGCCCATATTTATGGCATTTTGCCCTTGTCTATATTGATGATATCATCGTGTATTCATCTTCTCTGGAGCAACATGTCAAAGACCTCCGTACCGTGCTGGGGGCATTGAACCGCGCCGGTATAACCTTAGCTCCAGCCAAATGTCACATCGCCTACCCTTCAGTGGATTCCCTGGGGCACCATGTCTCTCGGCTCGGTTTGTCAACTACTGCTGAAAAGATAGCCGCGGTCACGGAACTGTCTTTCCCGACCACTCTTAGGCATCTCGAAACCGCGCTGGGTTTCTTCGGCTATTATAGAAAATTTGTCCCCCATTTCGCCGCACTGGCAGACCCGCTAACCAAACTGAAGACTTCGTTGTTCAAAGGGGCCCCCAACCAGGGAACCGCTCGTACTAATCACGCCAATTCCGTCAAGATAGAAGCAACCCCCGAGTTACTTAAGTCTTGGAACGATCTCAAGGAGGCCCTGACAAACGCACCTACCCTGGCATACCCCAATTTCGACAAACCATTCATTCTTTACTGTGACGGCAGTAAGGAACGCGGGTATGGAGCTGCGCTACACCAGGAGACGGACGGAGTGGAACGCCCTATTTTATTCATCAGCAAACAGTTGAATAAACATGAATTGAACTATTGGCCGACGGAATTGGAAATGGGTTGTTTGGTTTGGGCTATTGATAAACTACAGCATTACCTCGATGTTAGCAATAAAATGATCGTTTATACTGATCATTGGGCTTTGCAATGGATGCTTACCCTGAAGAAAGACTCCACAACTAAACGCAATACCAGATTGGCAAATTGGGCCTTGATTCTTCATAAATACGCAAGGACGATGGAAATTCGATATAGACCTGGAAAGGAACATATCAATGCGGATGCCCTGTCTAGACTCCCCAGGGATACTCCGGCCGAAATTTGTGCCTTGGATGCGAAACCTATCTCAGTGCCGTTGGAGGAACGTGTTGGACAGGGGCCTGATGGTTTGTTGTCGTCGGAAACGCCAGCGGGGCAAGAGAAGGAAGATTTCGGGAAGGAGGACCGCAGTGGTGCCCCAGCGAAGCAGGATGATGGAAATTTCGGGAAAAAGGACCGCGGTATCGCGGTGATAGAATTAAGTCCAGAATTTAAAGAGAAGATTGTGCACGGCTTGAAAAACGACAAGCATCTGGGTCTGATATATGAAACAACCATGGACCGCTATCAGAAAACGGGAGAAAATCGTTATAATGACTTTGAGGTGGAAGACGGCCTGTTGTACCTCTACGACGCTGCAGAAGATAGGCGCAAGCTTTGCATCCCCAGTTCCCTATACGCAATACTGTTAGCATTTGCCCATGATCGCCAGGCACATCACGGAATTCACAAGACCTACGAACGACTCTCGAGCCTAGTCTATATCCGAGGATTGACCACCTTGGTGGAGTCATATGTCCGCCAATGCCCTGTTTGCTTGAGTAGCAAACCAAGACGACATCAACCATACGGTCGATTGCAACCTATTGTCAGTAAAGATGTCCCTTTCGACACGATTTGCATGGACTTCATTGTCGGTTTGCCTCGAAGCAGACTCACGGGAAACAACGCTTTGATGTCAAATACCGATAAGTTTACCAAAGCTGTCAAATTGTTGGCCGGAAAAGACACTTATACGGCTGAGGAATGGGGTACCATCTGGTTCGACAAGGTTTATAAAGACTGGGGTTTAGCAAGAGCAAATGTGACTGATCGGGATGCAAAGTTCACTGGGGCCTCCTGGAAAGCAGTTTTTTCTCGTGCTGGAACGTTGATAGCCTTGACTACTGCGTACCACCCTTCTGCAGATAGGCAATCTGAAAGGACCAATCAGATCATTGAGATTGCCATGAGGTGTTTGATAACGGAGGGAATGCAAGAAGAAGACTGGGAAACCATCTTACCGGAAGTGGAATTCGCAATAAACACAACCCCTAATGTGTCCACGAATCGGGCTCCTTTTGAACTCCTGTACGGCATCAACCCGAGATTCTTGTACGTCGACCCCCAATCAGCCCCCACCGAGGATGTGTCGGCAGAGGCTTTTGTGCAACGCCGTTTGAGAATTCGCAATGAAGCTACCGATGCACTGAAGGTAGCTCGTACGCGAATGGCGGTATGGTATGATGCTGGGAGGACTCCGATTGCGTTTGGTGTTGGCGATAAGGTGTTTGTAAGGGTGTCTAAAGGTGTCTCCGGTGGATACCGCCTCAATGACTTCTCAACCAAGCTGTCACCGTTGATGGCCGGTCCGTTCGAGGTGTTGGAAGTTTTGAGCAAGGGTCTGGCTTATCGCCTTCGTCTTCCGGAATCCTACCGCCTTCACCCAGTAATATCAATTATCCATCTCGAGCCGTGCCCTAAGGATGATTTCAATCGGGTTGGATTAGGGTTGTGGAATAGTTTGGACGGTCGAAAGGAGAGAGAAATTGTTAAAATATTGGCTAAAAGAAGAGTCAAAGGGAAAGTGCTATATAAAATTAGGTGGAACACAGGTTCTGCAGACGATAGCTGGGAACCTGAAGCGGATTTAATGGAAGTGGAACCTGGGAAGGTGGAGGAGTTTGAAAGGAGGCAATATGTGGGCAGAAGGAACGAAAAGAGGAGAAAATAGTCTAAGAAAATGATGAGCACGCATTCGGCGATGGGGATATAAAATGGTTCAATTTGCTTTTGTTCTGCAATTGTTTACTTTTCCTTATTTTTTCTGACCAGGTTAGATGACTTCCATTTCTGTTCTGTTGATGTTTCTTTACTCGTTTTTGCTTTTTATGGCTCTGGAGAGTTTGATGATAATCGTCAAGGACGCCGAGGACTTTCGGCGGTGGGACTGTGACGGGGCGAACGGAGGAATAAGGAAGGAATCTGCAGATGGGAGAGAGACTCCCGAAAAGGGAAGGGATTAGCTTGAAAGTGGGTTAGCTTAGCTTAGTATGGAGGGGATATGGGGTCTCCGGCCCTCCCCCTCCTCTTGAGAATGACACTACACATCCATCACACGCCGGACCATAGAGATCCCTCTGGTGCTTCGTTACGGCCTCGTAACAAACTTCATCAAAGAGATATGACGTGTCAGTTCTACGAATGTACAAAATGGCCATCCTGATTAGCGTGCGTGCGTGCGCGAATTAACTAATCAATCGTGCGTACGTGAGCATTGAACCCTATAACAACTCTGACATAAAGGCCTCATCTATGTTCCACAATGAATATGAATACACGCTGAAATCTCGAGATATTGAAAGATTGCAGGCATATATATCTTTGTTACGATTGGATGGCATAGACTCGCACGTTCACGCCTCACATAATATGTACGTTTAAGAATTAATATTCAAAAGAAAGCAAGTAAATTCCATATGACATCGACTGCACCAGGAGCACAGTTGCGTTACGTAAAGGCCACCAGTAAACACACACATTCCTCGAAACAGGATTAGGATTGACTTAAGAGTCAGCTCGGATAAATGTTCAAGTCCAAATTTTATCGACAGCCGGAGCACGCAGCATATATTGCCAGCTTCCCGTTCGGGCTTTGAACACATTCTTATCGGGAAACAATATTCCATGAGCAGCTGCCAGTACTTGGGGTGAAGGGTATTCTGTGGTACGCGTGATCCATATCAGGCAAATCGAAGCCTGTTGGAACCGTGGAGGTAAGGCAGAGAGGAGGCGCTGGAAGCCCTCTGTACGAACGTCGTTGTTGCCGCCCTCACGAAACATCTGGAATAGCAGAATTTTCTGCGCACCGATAATGGTGTCAACACTGCCAGTGGGCTGTATCGACTCTTCGGTGATTGCTATGCCATCGAACGTCGATGCTGATTTCCGCTCGAGACGAAGATAAGAGTTTGTACTGAATACAAGGCCCGGGGCCCATTCGGTATGGGGCACGCCGACACTTGATATCGGGTTGAGATGAAAATGGGCCCCCTCCCAAGCAAGAGCCACGTCTTGGAGCGTCGTTGGGACCGACTTTTGCGAGGTGGGGCGTTGCTCCCACTGGAAGTTTAAACAGGGGCTCTTGGAACCGAGGTTAATTATGGCCTTTGGGCTGGCGAGCCATCGTTCCAGCGCATAGTGGGCCAGGCCCTCCCAGAAGAACATGCGCTCTTGGTGCGCCTGGGGCACCTCTGCGATATCATCGAACAGCAGCCGGCCCTTTTCCCTGTACTTTCTGGCGGCCACCATCGCCAGCTCGACGCCAATGTGTCTCGAGGCCAGCGTCGTGTAGCACGACCGCGAGACGTTGACCACCTTGCCGAGGCAAATGGGCACGATGATCAGGACGGCATGGGAGCCGCTCATGCCGATGCTGTCCTCCGGCCCCATCGTGGTGTATCGCTCGAGGAACTGCGCAAGCTTGACGGCGAGGCGCACCTCGTGCTCCTCCAGCGTCTCGTCGAACTTGAAGCCCCAGCTCGTGAGGTTGCGCAGCTCGTTGAGCAGCAGCCGCGGGATCGGCCCGTAGCGGTCGTACAGCCTGCCCATCATCGCCATCACCCTGCCCTCGGCGGGCTGCTCCAGGCCGGGAATCTTCAGCCTGCTCACTCGTCAATATATGCCATGGCCAGCATCACCACCGTCTGCGGCTTTACTCACCTGACAGCGGCCTGGATCTCCTCCCAGCTCCACGTCGACAGGTAGTACATGACGCCGGCCCGCTGCTTGACCCAGTACTTGTAGTTGTCCACGAGCGGCGACGAGACGTGAATCACAAACCAGCGGGTGCGCACAATGAACCGCGGCGGCTTCATGTCAAACAGGGCCCAGATGTCATTCTCATGCGCAAACGCCTTGATCTGGCCCACGGTGTACGCCGTGACGCCGTTTTTGGAAAAGAGATAGAAGGTGTCGTCCTCGTCTTGGTAGATGACTCGTCTGCCCTGGAGCAGGCACTTGACGAGGACATAACTGAGGTAGTGGGTTTTCCCTGCAAGTCGGGCCCCACGCAATCAGTCATAACACAGGATAGTGCTAAAAGGGAACACACCTATTCCAGGGTTCCCCGTGAGCAATATTCCGGGTGGCTTGTCTGGCCATGTCGCCTGCCCCGCCTGCAGGGCAGTCAGGATTGGATCCATATCCTCGTACGCCTGCCGCACTACGAGTGCATGTGCCCTGGACGGCAACAGGGAGTCGTCGTAAAAGCCGTGCGGTTTCCCATTGGTGCCAAAGTATTCGCTCAGGAGGTCCGTGAGGGTTAGAATCGTGCATTCAAATTTTCCCCTGGAGATCGGTTTGCCTTCAATGTCACATCGCGGGTATGAAGCCTTCTGAAAAACCCGCGACACCAGGCCGCCGTTCTTCTCCCATAAAATCTCGTGCAGAATGCTCAATCCAAGCAACCTAGCGCTCTTTGGCTTTTCGACGGCGGTATTTCCTATCGCAGGTGTTTGATGCGACAATTGCGGGTTTAACGGATTGCCACTTTCCGGCGCATTACCCTGAGGGACCGATGCCAAAATGATAACATGTAATTCCTTATAACTTTCGGGAGTCACTGCTCCTTCCCACTCGTCAGCCGACGTCAAAAGCGGTCGAAGTGGACTTAGATTCGGCAAGCGATTTCGCGGTATGCATTTCACTCTCAGGATATCCTGGTCTTTTATTAGAAATAGTTTCCCCTAATATGCCGCCGTGTGCTTACATCTGTGATATCTTTTCCCAGTTCCCAGTTCTCGTCAAGACTGAGCACATGCGCATACGCTGCCAGCGTGTAGCTATCATCGATATTACATTCCTTCTGTATGTTGCGGAGAAAAAATACGACTTTGTCTTCCTCAAAGTATGATGTCGATGATACGATCCTCCCTTGGGGTGCTCCAATCACGACGTAGTTGACGCTATAAACCAACATTGATGGGAATCTGCTTGAAACCACGGATTAAGCTGCTTTCGTATGGGTAGTTGTACTTGTCTTTACCGAATGATGAGCCGCGTCCCAAATCAGGTCAACCTCACGGAAGGCACAGCGTATATGTACTTTCCGCTTAATCCATTCAGAAAGCAATCCACATCCCTGCACCAGGACGCATGAAACAGTATTCTGCAATGCGGGGTTCATGACACAATCCTCAGCCTGTTCCGAGGCGGCTGAATCAAGGTTGCAATACTCAATGTCATTCAATCCCAGTAAATTTCCCCGCATTTTGTCCTTACTCTCGATAATCATAATATTTTTATGCCAGCAAAGAAAACCTTCCGAGACCAAACGTCAACATAATTGTATTACAAGTAAAGAACGCTGTCTCCAATTTGGTTGAAAATTTTAAACAACTGTACGGACATTGTACGTTAAGCATTAACTTATCGGCAGATGTCATCACTGCGATCCAAACGCACACAAGCTTATGCCTCGGTCGCTGTCTCGTCGTGCGACCCCTGTCAAGCATTTATTGCGGAACCAAAAACCGCATTGATTGTTCTGGAGCCTTATCAACACTTGTTAATTCTTATCGAGAAAGGTGATTCGGCGAGATATTCTATATTTTTCCCATCATGCGGTCATTTCAAATACTGTCAACTCCTAGCGTTAACGTTACGACTCATCAGAGCTTGGGCAATGTTGGGTGTCGACTTCCGCGGGGCCGTAGGGCCTAGGGCCGAATGGGCAGAACCTTTGCTATAAAACTACCAATGTCGGAATCAACTGAAATGAAACTTTAAAGAACATTCCTTGGTATACATATGTAATAGATTATTTTTCATATACACAAAACTATGCATTACAGGCAGGTACTTTAACGGTCTAGATTTGAGATCAACAGGTATGTACGTGTACAACGTTGTTGTCCTTTATAGTGGCCATCTCCGCCGTAAGTGATAAAGTTATTCCATATTTGGCCACGCTGTTGCTTAGGGGCACTATCCTTGCCAAAGCTGATAATCAGCTTTCGAGTATACTGTTTTACTAATTCCCAAACAAGTGCGCTACATATAAGCGCTCATGGCCATGGTGTATCTATCGATCTCTGTATTTCTTTATTTCTTCATTGGCCACAATGCGTCGACAGGAACCACATGTAAAAGTACTCGAATACGTTATTGCTATGCAACGTTTGAGAAATAGATGATTTTCCCTCCATACCTATGCATGGATGTGCCTCCATTCGAAAAGAAACAACTGGGCCGGATACGCGTACGGATACTTGAGCAGCTCGTCACATTGCCGCTTTGCTAAATCTCCGATCATATGTTCTTTGAAGTTCAAACAAACTTTCTACTGCAAGGAAGGTCGTGAAATTAGAGTAGGTACCCAAGCGCAACTTTTGCTTATGTTTAAGCCGGTTCGGGAGTGGAATACCTACCTAGCGTAGTAAAGGCGATTACGCCCCCCCAGTCACCCGCTTGTGATCAGACTACCGCTTATGATCCGACATCTACTTCCCAATTAGGTTTCTTCCATGGCACTAAGACGAATTCGCATTCAAGCCAATGACTTGTGAGTTTTTTTTAAAAATACATCTTGAAAAGCACTCTCGTCAAATATACCCAATCATGAATTAGTCTCTAGCCATACCACAGATCTAGAATCTGGGCTTTCCAAGGCTTCTGTACCGGAAAATTTAATACCTTTAAGCTTCAGTTCACTGTAAAATTAACTTCACGAAACACACTCTTATATAGGGCCTCAGTACCTCAGTCTGTTGCACTCTACATTCTATGGAGGAGTCATGCCTTATTCCAAAGAAGTCAACTTCTCAGATTTCCCCGTTCGGATTACACCCGTTATAAGAAGGATTTCCGATCACGAGAGAAACATACATCCCGTGTAAGCATGATTACATAAGCATAAACATATCGATCAAGACGATTTTCTGAGACTACCTGACTATTCTCCTTCTAAGATTACCCGATATAATTACAAGTATAAATTCGATATAAGCGTACGACTGTAATTCATGACCCGAAATCGAAATGAACAAACACAGTGGATACAGACTCCGACATACGCATATTCCCTTAAAAGCTGACAACCCTAATAAGGGGAGTCATCAGTGCCGGTTGCTCCTCCCATAGTAAGTCTAACTCGTTGAAAGCATCGAAGTCCAGATCTTGGCCTCGGCACGTTCATGCTTATAACGAGATTCTTAAATGCTTAGCGGTCTATTCATGTGCCATACACATTAGAATACCATATCGATTCTCATCAACGGATGTCTAAATCGATTCACTCAAAGGCGGCGAATAGGATCCTGCAATTGAATTATCCAGAGCGTTTCGCCATAGGTAGCCCACGTCGTGATGCACACCTCAAGAAATGTGGTGAGGTGGGGGCGGTTTCCATAATCATGTGACCTTGATTTAAGTATCAGGCTTCAAAGGGCACCGTAACCACTTGGAACGAGGCTACCCCGTAACTTCAACGACGAGTACCTGCTGGCATCGTCTGAGCTCGGTTTAATTCCTACCTGGGAAGGATTCGGAACGATGACCACAATGAGCCCAAAGGTGTAGTCTCGTGCCCAGCCCCTCCGAGTCCAAGGACGGCACAGACACTGCAGGCCTCGTACAACCAGCTCTGTGTCCTGTTTCTTGCCTGATGTAAGGAAATCGTCTCTTACTTCTCCTCCTTGCAACTAATTCCCTATTGGGCAGCCACCTCCTCATTGTATCAGCCTCCTGTATTTCCCTTTCTGTAAGTTCTATTCTTGTCCAGTTTTCTCTAAGTGTTTTCTATTGTTTTTCCTATTATTCCTTTTATTCTACATGCCCCAGATCCAGAAGCGTCCACATACTTCATCAAACCCTCCTGTCTTGTTCTCTTACTTTTAACAACATCATATAGGCATGACATTATTTCCTATTTCCTGTTTCTCCTGTTTCATTACTCTAAGTCTTGTATGATTCATTTTCTGTCACAAGAGCCTCAGAAGCGTCATGCTTCTACTTTTCATTATCATCTATCTTTTCTGTATACACAACTACAACTGACGTCTAGGGCAATTCTGAAGCCTTTACAGGACATTCAGAGGGCATCACAGAAGTCCCCTCTACCACCTTGGTGTCAGGTCTGCTTGTCACAGGCTTGTCACTCAAGTTGGTAGTACTTTACACCTGGAGCATTTCCCGTGACCACGCACAAGAGGCCACGGAGGAAAGTGCCGCTGCTGAGTTGGAGAAGGCATGGCGGGCAACTACAGTAGCGAGATGGGCCGAATGTTGGCTGCCAGGACGAACCTGTATGCAAAGATGTGTGCGGGTAAGATGCAGGCGATGAAGAAGGAGATATCCGCCGGGGGTGTCTTTTGAGCAATTCCGACCACGTGTTCAATGATTTTACTTTTCCTCTTTGCCGCTCGCGTCTAATGGCCATCTAGGTTGATATCCGTCTGGCTGGTGGTGAGGCTTGCTACATACTGTTCTATCTCTTGCGTTTGATGAATTCCCTTGGGTCGGCATCACTATGAATTGTTTCTATTTCTTGGATGGAATTTTCTTGCTTTGAGATTTGGGGAGGTCTACTATATATTTAGGGTTTATGAAGGATTTATCATATTTGAATGAATACTGGGTCCATTAAATTCGGTCTGCCGGTGAGCTACGTATACTCTCACGCCCTGGATATGGCCTGTCGCCAGGTACCTAATCCTATCTGTGATTCTCCAAATTCGATCATCAAAACCACCTCCGCAAATGAAGAAATCGCTAGTTGATATGAATATTGCTTGAGCAAAAGCCTGGTCATCTCATGATCAATGCTCAACTATCCTCAAACGTTGGAACCGACAAAGTATCAGTATCCCGGAAATTGGAACGAGTCTACTTATTCCGCTCGTCATCTCAGGTCCTAATGCGATTGCACTCTACAACGGTTCGTGAAATGCGAACATTACCCTCCGTTTGACTGGGATTCTGCCTTGCAATGCTCCGCACGTTGCCTACAAATACTATGTACCTATTCACGCGGACGGTTACGATAAATCACTTCAAGCCTAGCTGGGGATCCGTTCTGTGGAACAACAGCATTCAATATGAAAGTAGAAGTTTATGGGAAAGTGCCGATGTATCTCTTATGAGGCCGCGGATTCAAAAGGACGAGTATAGTAAACAAGCATTCTCAATTCAGATCATGTTCAGAGTTGTACCAGTAGGTTAATATCGCATTATGATCGAAGAAACCTCAGAACGAATAAATTTATTATATCTCGGGGCTCTCCAATGGTACGAAGAAAGTAGCAACGAAGAACATGAACGACAAGTCAAGTGATTGGAGACATCATAAAAGATAATACAGAGGACTCAGACGGAGAATGAAGATATCGCGAGTGTATTCATCAGCGTATCCGCGGCCGAAAGCAAGGAAAACTAGAACTAAAAAAAAGGTCGAAATCCACAAAGTATAAAACAGAAGACTGAGGGTGAAATAACAAAAGAAAAATAAAAAGTCATTGGGAATCTCTCGGCTGTCGACAGTCAACAATCGATCATACCATCCATGTTCAACGACTTGGAAGCTTTACCACTCATGATCAAGGACGATATGGAGGGGGTGCATAGCCATATCCACTAGAGTAACGCCCACCATACCCCGACCCAATCCTCACACTGTTCGAGCCATGTGTGAACGTGTACGACCCATCGGGATTCCTCGTCGGCTGATCATCATCATCATTGTTGTGTGTGCCTCCCTTCTTCCCTTCCTGCTCCCTCTCCCACTCAAGCTCCTCTGGGTTTCGGGTATCGGTTTTATCGCCCGTCTTTCTCGGGCCGTCTCCATAATTATTATCGCCTGTCTTTCTCGGACCGTCTCCGTGATTATCACCCGTCTTTTTCGGACCGTCTCCGTGATTATCACCCGTCTTTTTCGGACCATCTCCATGGTTGTCATCAGTCTTCTTTCCGTCCTTGTCTCCGGATTTAGATCCATTCTGGTTATTCTTTGGGAGATTGGGACAAGTCTTTTTCGAGCCGGTGCATTGGTCCTGCGGGCCGTCGCAAGGGCAGGAACACGGCCCACGACCCCACTGGAAGGGTCCTCCGGGTCCGCCCCAGCCCTGGGGTGGCATCGGCCATGGGCCGGAGGGGGGTGTAGGCCAAGGCCCCGAGGACGGGTTGTGTCCGTTGAAGGGCCAGGCAGACCACGGGCCTGGACCGCCTTGGGGCATACCAGCGCTGCCGCCTGGTGGGCCACATGGGGGCCCTGATCCGCCCCAGGGAAAGTTGTTGCTGTTGATGTTGTGGTGTTGGCCGTCGCCGTTGATGTCGACTGTGCCCCATCCGGACCCTCGGCCGCCGTTGGATCCCCATGGTGGACATGGTCCACCGGAGCTGGAGACTGAGGAGTTATCGGAGAAGGGCGGGGTACCTGGTCCACCCATGCTCACCTGTCGTGTCGAAAAATTGTTTGAATTAGATATAATGTCGGACTCGACGGTGTAGAAGTTCTGTGTTGGATTAGAATACTTACGGTATATTTCCCCGACTTCCAGGTTTTCCTTCCCTTATCGGAACTTCCAGACCAATTGCTCATGACTGCGTTGATATGAGGTCGTAGATATGATGAATGATTAAAGAAAATCTCTGAAACCTCGTCCCTAGATTAGACGATTTCTGCAGAGGATCCAGAGGAAGGTAGGCTCGAGACAGTGGGGTTTATATACCCCCGGTACCCCTCAAAAGCAGAAAACAAGTTCAAATCGAGCTGACACGGTCTGGCCACTTTTCAGCTGATTCAAACAGGCTGTGTTACCAATGCCCTGACTTCCACTGGGAACAAGTCTACGTTTTCACATGGATAGCCGTGGATCCGGAAAGTACTACGTAACTTTACGTAGTCGTGATCAGAGCCTGATAATGAGTAAATTCACGCACTGATCAAAAAGCAACCCATCAGATTTTCTCTCGGTTATGTACGATTCGTTTGGGTGGGATATGCATACCGCTCAGCACTGGGCACGGACTATGGAGGTGATCGGGGTCTTTACAAAGGTCATTGGTTGATGGCGCAAGATGTTCTTGTGGCCGGATTATAAAGACACAGCTCCTCAGCCAGAATAGTAATGATCGCTTCTTGTGATACTAGAGATGGTCTGAGCGGGTCTACGAATGTGATGAAATTTCGGTACTTGTTTCTTGATGAAATACATATTCATAAAATATATAGAAAAGGTGATTGATGCATGATGAAATAATATGACCATATACTTCATACCAATTTCCTCCCTTCCACCGCTTCTGTCCCTGAGTACTTTCAATCTTCCAAACCTAATCCATTCCTACCTGCCTGCTATCTCCCGAAAATCTCAAGTTATTCACTTCAACTAGTCTGCAAGAAGAAAATCTTCAAACTAAAATCATAAAAATATTGGTTAGCATTTATTCGACTCAAAGCAAAATCTCAAATCAGAAAATAAAACTCACCAAAGTCCCGCGATTCTTAATCTTCTTCAAAAGCAAGCCAGGTCTCGCCCTCTCCTGCTCAAACGGATCATCTGCAGGCGGGATATCATGTGGACTCATCAAGAGCTTCCACTCGGTCCTGGTAGAGTTATCTCCTTCATCATGATTCTGCTGAACGAGAATCTTGAATCTATGCTTTGTGGGATCAAACGCAAACGCCGAGATCGCTGGGGGCGGGGTCGGCTTGAACTTTACCAGAGATCCAAGACTGAGAACCTTTGTTCCCGTCACTTGGTCGGGGGCGGTGCTAGAGTCGGTGTTGAAATGGAGGTATCGTCTTTCTGCGCCCGTGCCGTAGGAGATTGCGTATTGGTAGGTCTGCGGAGCTGTGCTTTTTGCGCCCTTGTGCTTTGAGGAGTTTGTGAATGCCTGGGCGAGGGTGATGTCGAATGTCGTCAGCGCTGAGTCTCGTTGGGGGCCGGAGAAGACGTAGCAAGGTGTGTCTGCTGGGGGAGTGCTTGGAGTGGTTTGCGGGACGCCGGAATGCAAGAATACACCATCGGCTAAATTCAAGTCGGCGGCGGTGGCAGCGGGGGCAGGCTTTGCGGGTGGGCTCAGGCGAAGGGCCTTGGTGAGAAGGACTCCCGGCGCCTTGGACCACTTCAAGATGTCTTGAATAGTGGTAATCTCAAGGCGTGTTCCTCTGTTGCCCTCGCCAGGCTTGTCACCGTGATAGTTACTACGAAGTTGTCAGCACCCATGCCGATAGCGGGACTTGTCATGATGGGAAACATACTGGATTCCGACGACTACTGCCTCGCCGCCAAAGCTGACCCAGACGGGGCCACCACTCATCCCCTTATCAGACGGCGCAGTGTAGTGAACCTGGCGCTCGGCATGCTTCGAAAAGCGTCCGTTCGCAATCTCCAACTCCGGGTCACCGGGGCCAGAATTCGCATTCGCGGGGTATCCACCAAGCGATGAATTGAGCCCCGACTTGTCATTGCCGAGCTCGGGAGAGTTCAGGTCCAGCGATGCAAGAAAGATGTTGAAGCCGAGGGAGTCTCTTGGCTCGCTGCCATCTCGGTCCAGGAGAATCACTCCATAGTCGTAGACTGCGTTTGCCTCAGACGGTGACTTCTCGTAAGGCTCGCCAATGTAGTAGTTTGCCGGAGTGACCTGCTTCACGGTCCATTTCCCAGTGCCGTCCTTGTACCTCACGTCAATCTTGCTGACCTTCTGGGGCCCCGACTGGCCTGGCCCAGCGGGTCGGATCAAATTGTGCCCCGCCGTAGCAATAACATCCTGCGTCGTTCCGGGAATGTTCAGGAAGAATCCCGAGCCGACGGCATCCGGCTTATCGCCCCCATCGAGATACAGATCAAGCCGGACAATTGCCTGCGACAGCCAACTGACGCTGGTTGTCGCTCGTGAGGTATCGACGAGACCAACCAGGCCCGCAAGGCCGGTGGTGGCCTTGGTGACTGTGGACCAAGTGTAATGGGCGGCGCTGGCGGCCTTCGAAGCCACAGCCCCCGCGGCGTTGGAGATGAAGGATCCCAACCCCATTGGGAATTATTCTGATATCCGTCAGTTGTGGCTGGAGGTACGTATGTTGGTATTGAGGGGGTACACGGATTGAAGTCTGAATGAAGGGGTAGAAACGTGAAATTCCTTCTCCGAAAAGCGAAAGAAATTCTCCTTCAAATGTTCGGCGTGATCTGGATGGCAGCAGCAGTTCCCAATCACCTGCAATTGTTTTTTCGATACGAGAGCTGGAGGCTCACCAAATTACTCACACAGCTGCTAAGCTAAAAGACTGCCGAGAGTGTGCTCTAGCACACCTCCCATGTATACAAATGTAAACACCAGTGCTCTTTGCAGAGCACCTCAGCTGGGCAAGGTCCTTGAAAGGAGCTTGTGTACGATACTTACCTATCTCGGAGGGGTGTACTGGTTGTATTGCAGCTGGCCAGAGAGTTGGTGTAACCAGCATTGGGTGGGGTGCAGTGTGCATGCTGCGGTTGTACCGGACGACGGCATCGAGTAAGCCACACTCATTCGAGCACTCAGCATTGCATATGCATAGAACGAGAAAGAAACGGCAATGATCACGTTTGTATCTTCTCTGAGGCTATGTATGAATGAAAACAGTGGTGTGGTGTTTTTTCAAAGTAAATTTCACTATATCTCTCTACCCCAGATCGACGTCATTCAAGCTGAAAATGCTTCTCATAATCACGCACAAATGAACATTCAGCTCAATTCCTCACCTTTTACACATATGCCTCGCGCTCGGATGCGATCTGAAGAATTGCCGGTATTTGTTCTCAGTCATTTGCGATGGAGATAGATATGCATTTGGGGGCCTGAACATGGATGCTTCAGCTCCGAAGCAACAAACAACATGCACTCGAGTACAGTTTTGGGGCATATCGTATCATCTCGAGTGAATATTCTGCAAGTGACCAGTCTTGGTCTCTCAACAGTTGCAAGATAACTAGTTGATCAACAGCGTCGTTCAATTCCCAGAAATATGGTTCCGGCGCTTGGCCTTGCGATATTTGGCCGATTCTGCATATCCTTTCATTTGTCTTCAGCTCGGTGCGGCCTCACTTGTCTGCACCTCCTCGTGATATGCAGTCACAATGAAAATTCATGTTTCTGCTGATGACTAGGTGTTGAACTCTTCACAATCGGCTACCGATGAATGCGGCTGTAACGTTCCACCCCTGCCTGACAGTACATGACTCCCGTGAGAGAATTGGAGGCATGCCTAATGTTAAGCTCGAATTGCATCGGGTTTCCTTTTACTCGAGCTCAGGCATCTCAATCTCAAGTTTTTGAGAAGCAACATCATCTCTCATCTCTCAACTTTCTCCAAAATTTTCCCAAAGACCGGAGAGACGCTTGAACACCACTCCCCAGTTCTGGCAGCACACAATGAGTTCTCCGCCGTTGGACCTGTTGCGGGAGGCTCGACACGGAACCCTCACCCAGCGCCGCATCAATGACTTTCAGCAGAGCGGCGGCGACATCAACGCTCCGGCGAGCAATGGACTCACTCTCCTCGCTGCAGCCTCTCTGGGCGCGAGCGAGGGCGCAATCCGGACGCTCATCAAGTTCAGTGCCGATGTGAACAAGTCGTCTGCGCACAACTGCACTCCTCTGTGGTTTGCAACACGGATACTGGACAAACACAAGGCACACAAGATCATCAACCAGCTCCTCGGCGCGGGAGCAGAGGTCAAAATCATCTCTGATGAAACTATGATGGGCTCGACGCCCTTGATGAATGCTTTGCGGGCAAATCAAGGGCTCAAGGTGCTGAGTCTCCTGCTGGCGAAGCAAGCCAAGGCGGATTGGGGCCCTGGAAAGACGACAAAGAGGGAGCACGCCGATGCCACAGCCGTTGCGACTTTCCTGGGGAACACACTGTACGAGACTCGCCTGAAGAACGGGGCGGATACGGAGGATGTGAAGCAGTCTCGCTCCTCGTTCGTCACTGCAATCAACCAGGTTATCGGATTCATGGTGGGGGTCGTCAACAAGTTTACCGGAGGCGCCCTGGACAGCAAGCTTGGAGTGAAGACGAAACCTCAGTATGAAAATGTGAGTCCGAGTTGCCATCTTTCACTAAATGCAAGATTGCTAAATGGCGACATATGCTAGGTATACGACGGACAACAAAAGTTCGACCCGGTCGCTTTCCAAAAAGATCTCCACGACCAGATTGCCGCTTCCGGAATCGACAAATTCTTCCCCGCCGACAGCAAATTACTGGACAAAATAGTTGCAAAAGCAAATGCCTTTGCAAAACGGGGAACCTCTGCCCTCGCCGCCCCCGAATACCTTCCCGGATTATCCCACCTGAGCTTGTACCAACCCATCATTTTCTGCGGTAAGTTTGGATTTTGTGTTTACTATTCCCAGGACTGACGTTGAAATAGACAACAGCGGATCTATGAACATCGGCAACCGAATCGACGGCATGATTGACGTCGTTACCCGAATTGCGGAGATCGCCACCCACCTTGTTCCAGACGAGGAAGGCGTCGAGGTTCGCTTCCTAAACACCCACGACAAGGAACGAGCGTTGTATGCGAAATACGGCAAAATCAGAACACCCCAGGACGCGACAAGCATGCTCTCAGGCGCCGACTATAGCGGACCAACGGAACTTGGCACTATTCTGGAACGGGAAGTCCTGCAGCCATACATCTACGATATTATTGACAATGGAAAGAAATTCGAGAGACCGCTTTTGATTTCAATTATTACGGACGGTGTTGTAAGTTCTAGAATAATTCTTGGACTGGTGGAAATACTGATACAATGAACATCTAGCCATATGACGATGACGACCATACTCTGACCAAGGTAGTTGTAAGGTGTAAACAGAAGCTAAAGGAGAAGGGATTTGATCCTCGCAGTATGAACACCCCGGAATAAAAACATAGCAGATTGAAACTAACATGAATATAATCTAGTCGTCACATTCCAAATAAGCCAAATTGGAGACGATGATGAGGCCGATGGATTTCTTCGCGAGCTTCAAACTGACCCTGTAATTAAGGATTTGATCTTTGTGACTGCTGGTGAGTATCCATTTCCAGCCAAACGATTATTGTTCTTACCTTACATGCTTACAACAATAAACAGGAAAACTCGACGAGGAATTCAATAAAATCAACGACAATGAGGACGAATTGGAAATTTTCGTAAGTGTTTCAACCGATTACTAGATTACAAACCCTCCGACAAGTGACTGACATCATTTTAGCTGTACAACACACTGATGGGGCCAATTCTACGAGCATAATTACTTTTTTCAATACAATGTTTGCGTTGTCCATTTCCATTTGGATGTCTATTTCTTTAATCTTGATTCAATTTTCATTATGAATGTTTCTTTCTCTGTGTGAATTGTAAGAGCGTTCAAGGAAATGGCTTCATCGTTGTGACCCATAAGCATGCATGCTGTTCAAATTAACGTCAACGTCGTGAAACTCATGCTCAGACATTGTCTCTGAATGTCAGGAAACACGTGTGGCTTCGCGGGAGACATATAACGACATGCGATGATAGAGCACTATGATTGGCGGCTGACAGCCACTCCACACGGCAACATTTCACGAATTATGTGCTGGGGTAAAGCGCCTCTGAACGTTCCGCATGGCTACTTGCCGCAGACGTGAAAATGACACAATGTGCAGCCCTAATTTTGACAGCGCTAGCACAAATTGGGCAATTTTTAACTCTATTCGTCATTGGCTAGCTTAATTGTGCATAACCGAATGTGAACCCCAGCCAAGGCGTACTCGTACCTACTCTAGCAGCCTTGGTGTTGTAAATGCCGACACAACGGATGAAAGTCTTCCGTTACATGTGGATGGAAGGCCCATCGAGTGGGCTGGTAATGTTAACAGGTATACGAATATATCCCTGACCTGTATGAACATCTTTATCATTTTTGGGGGGCCGTACAAATTCGGTTGCCCCACCGAACGTTCTCCATTTGCCTTCCACAGGTTTTGCCGAGAGTCTGAAAAAGCAACGTTGACGATATGAGTAATGTTTGAGTACAGCTTTACTCTACAATACGTACTCCATACCTGAGTACTTGCATGTAGATATGGATTGAGGATCGGGTTGAAGCGCTAAGCTGCACGACATGGGTATTTTGATGGCATGCAAAGCTCCGACTTTGGATAATGATCTTCGCTCACATGTTAACGAATTGCGCGCTCAAGCGGGATTTATGGCGGGCCTGATGGGGCTGTTATCGATTGTGAGTACTTCGTCCAGCCTAGCCCCAGTTCTTGGTCGGGCGGTGGTTGTACCGCTTTCGCTTAACTATAAGATTTGCCTGATATATTATAGGACACCGTAGTAATAGTAATGCAGCTTATGTGTGTATATGAAATGCAGTAAGTAGGTCATAACCTAAATACAACCACCACCATTGGCGTTTTGAGAAAATTGCAACGCTGCAGCATGATCGGCAAAGTGAAGGATGTAACTCAGCTAATTATCTACAAGTTGAAGAATCCAATTCAGAGCTGAGCTCATGCCGTGTTCCGGCGTCATAAGCGGTGCCCCACTTTGCCCCGCTTGATTCAGCTCTTCGTGACCTGCGTAAAATGGTGACGCGCCAATAGAACACAGAGGTGCTCCTTTGTTGATGACTCTGCACATCTTCAAGGCAAAGCAGGTGGGGTTTGCTTTTCACACTGCCTCACGGACGTCAACCATACTAGCATTGTTTGCAGATTAATGATCGTTCAGGTGACACTGTGCAGCTGGACGTATCACGTCTTGCAGGCCAACAATAGATGCTGGAGGCTGGAGCCCGAAACCTAGCCACGGAAATTATCGCCGTACGTGTTCCCATAGCTGTAGACCTATTTTGTTCACACGAGGTTCTGGATGGCCCTCAGCTTCGTACTACTGGGAGATTATTGATATAAAGGCCTCCTAGGAAGCAATTGAATGGAATTTTATTCATTATCCAGACAGACTCGAACTCTTCGCTGAGACCTTTAACTACCCAGAACTTTCATAATATCCTTTCATCGAAACCGTCGGCCGCACTCACCTCAACACCAAGATGTCAGCAACTATAGATTATGAAGCGAAGGCCATCGTGGCAAAGGATGCTTTTCAGGGCGCCGTAGAAGGAGAATTCAACCTTCTCGTGGAGGAGGAAGCGGGAGAGCTCCTTGAGCAGAGGCACACTGGTACTGGGGTTGATGTCGTCACGATTACCGAAGGACTGAAAGCAAATGCCCCCGCGGCCTACCTCCGCGGGCCCTCAAAGGTACGTTGTTCTAAACAGTTACAAGTGTTATAATCACTAATGGTTGGCAGAGATATGTCTTTACTGTGGGCGGCGACGGCACCATCAAGTCGTTTGCCATCGACAACGAGGAGTATGAATATGATGAGGAGCCTGGCCCAATCTCGAACTTGAGCCTCAAGGTTCATCCTCAAAGTCAACTCGCTGCTGCATTTTCACCAGAGGGTCCAATTGTTGCCTACCAAGACGAATCAGGACAAATCAATGCCGTTCTGGCCAGCGATCCCACGAGCTGGAGTCATCTCGGCCCTCTTAGCAAAGCAAGCAAGCCAGTCATCGGCACTCCACTTTCATTCATCGCGGCGGCCGAAGGCCTCAAACTTTATTATCTGAGTTCAGATGGCCATGCTCACTATCTCACCGACCCACAGAGCTCTGGCGCAAGCAAAGGTAAGCCGGTAGATTAGTTATCCTGCGAGCGTACTCAGCTAACATGGAAACCAGACCATCAAGTCGACTGGGCCAATCTCGGCAGTGGAAAAGTCAAGCGTTTCGTGACCCGCCAGGGAGGGGAGGGCTCGGTCTTCCTTCACGTCTTGGGCTCCGATAACTCATTCTCCATCAACACACCCGAAAAGGCCGAGGTGCTTGGAAAGGTCAACAAGGATGGAACCCTTGATCTGGCTAATAAGGAGGAGTGTGGAAGGGTGTGGGGAGGTTACTATGGAGGAGGTTGGGGTGGTGTTCACCAAGGGGGATACGGAAACGTCAATGTAAACATTTATGGCAACGGTAACTACGTCAATGTCGGACGCTGGTGAAGGAATCATAGTTTTAGGGATCGGCTCTCGTGTTCTTTATTGTTATTTAGGGGTTATGTAGAATATTACTACGCGATATCTATGATTCTCATGAACTCATCTACCATGGCCGATTTATCGCATTCAATTTCTCTATCCTGATTTTGCAAATACCGCGAGCTTTGTATCATCCACATCGCGTTCGTTGAAAGGGCAGTTTTCTCATTCTAATGAGCATACGCAGGAGATGCTCGAGTCATTGTGGAACGAGGAAATCAAAGGTCCTCTCCTGAAAAACGAGTCTCACTCAGCGGACAGCTCTTTTGTGTTCAGGAACGATCGAACCACAATAGTGAAAAAAAAGCCATAGAAACAATCCAATCAGAGATAGACACTTTCAGGAAAATGTTAAATGAGGAAAGAGGCCTAGAGGCCAAGTCACCTTTCTCCACTCAGGAGGGCAGGCAGCTGCCAGGAAGCGCAGCGACATGGCGTTCCACTGGCGCGATGGCACCTATCACGCATGCATAATAATTGAGTGGTTTGAGAAATGGCTAACGGCCGAAATGCAGAGCTTTTGCAAAAGGATTTCAGCAAGTCTAAGGCCATTGGCTATCAGCAACAAGGCGGTACTAATCAGTTACCCAGACCCAAGAATTAGTGACGCAGTATATATATGGGGGGGGCTTATTATGGTAGTAATTACGGACGACTGCAACAAATCAAGCAAACCTGGGACAGGGATAACTATTTCCGTTTCAGATAAAGAATTCAGCCAAAGACAAAAGATGATGTCTATCCGAAATCCGACATGGTAAACTAGATAAGACTGCGTGGGAGAGATTCGTTCGTTCTGGAATGGATACCTATCCATCCTTGTAAGGAACCTCACCATGTCTTTGCGATCAGCTTGGGTAGGGACTAGGTATCTAGCAACAAAAGATGTATTCTTCTAGGGTTTATCTCACATATTTGGTTGGTAATATGTAACGTCTCAATATCAAATTTTTGGCTGTAATTTCCAGACGAGCATGTTTTCAACACTATTTAGTTGAGTTTCTCGATATTTTACTTTCGCATGCATACGTACCTACATTGTGAGAGGTGAAGTCTGTTTACCGTGTCACATTGTATGACGTTGAAGAGTGTCTACACATCATGATAGTGAACTAGGTATGTCGAAAGAATTTTGAATTTCACCCATCTAAAAGGACACCAATATTCCTTCACTTCTCAGTTACTGACTCGCTTGGAGTAGCCAATGAAGAAAACATAAAATTAGTCGTGACCTATCCGTCATACTTTCATGCTAGAGCGATTTCATTTGCCAATGAGTATTGTCGCACAGGTTTAATTATTATATTCCTATCTTGGGTGTTAAAAATATAACTTACCAGTACCGTATTTTGTGGCAAAGGTGGTGGCTACCGTGAATGGTTTTGTAATCACCTCTCTTTACTATGTATGTCCTCCAATAAGCGCTAAACTGAATTAACCAGTATCAATGAGGAGTCATGCCGCATGAGGCAGCCATTGCTGCTTTAAGGTTGTGATAAGAGTTCGTAGATATAATACATTGACCCATCGATATCCATGGAATATGCCCATTTAGGGTTTCTACCCCGCTTTCGTGGAGAAATCGAGAAACCACTTTATTCCGAACCTAGCGATGCATCTCAATTAAACTACTCAGTTATTGGTGAAACTCATTAAGGAAAAAAGTAAATGCATTTATTGTGTAGAACTTGCACCATGGGAATGGTTCGTGGCTAGAGGGCCCGTTCGATCTTCAGCCTTCCCACTACAATATTTACATATTGGGATTTCGCCCATATGCAATGCAGTCTACAGCACGACGCGTCGCAGTGCAGATATCCACTGCACAGCCTCCATCGGGCTTGGGGATTGGCATCGAAATGTTGAGATCTAGGGACCAATGAAATAAAAAAGAAAGTCTTCGCTTGCTTTCCTTTCTCCCAACTACCCAACCATACCTGTATAGTGCATTAAAACACGGATATTGAGCCGAGAGAGGCTAGATAAAAACTAGTAATATGTCATTATAGAACCTCTAAACATACTACTACATTAGGAAGCCTAGACTAAACATTCTTAATATTTTGAATTAAGGCGGATCTGGGTAGTCTCGGTGTACTCCAGCTACCATATCCACGAATGAAAATGAATTGATTGTCACCTTCTCAAGATGAAGAATTATTGCTTGCATGCTACAGAATGCCCTATAGCTAGTATCATGAGAGGCATGTTGATACCAGTAGCTGATATTGAAGAACTGTAGTTGGGATGCTAAAGTGAGGTGGCCTTGCAAAGCCATCAGACATCCGTTTTAGTTGAAGTCAATACGAAGCTGAAATCACTACGGATGATATATGATCCCTTAGCCCCCTTTTTTTTCTTGTCTAAATTTCACATTCTCATTTCGTGCCTACCTGATTGCCAACAGTTATCCGATTGCAACTCGCTCAAGACCCACATTCTCGCTGATTCGAAGCCCGATACGCGTCACATCAACCATTTTCAATCTCAAACCAGATGTCAAGATTCATTTGGGGTACTGGTGATAACTGTAGGTCGATCTTTCATTGGAATACATGCTTCATGAATCAAGTCTAATTCCCTGGCTGTAGCATCAAAGAGTCGCCCAACCTCTCGGAACTCTGTCAAGAACCCAAAGAGCAATTCCCCGGAAAATGTTGTCCTTACCAGCAGTTCATCTTCGGTGGACCTAGCCCCTGCGCCATGCCATTCATGCAACAGCATCAAGTGCTGCAACAATAACTGGCCGATCAAGGATTTGCCCGCCGACATCAGGCCCAGTGGCACCCTCGGCCTGTTCACGTGGTGTGGCTTGACTGTCTATGTTGCGGTTGCTGGGCCACAACATGAGGCACCAGAGATCACAGACTATCGTCAATCGTACCTGAACCAGCGCCTCCAAGAGCTGATTCTCACCCTGGATATCACTCTCGGGAGCTCCGAAGAGTCGGCACCAAATAGATCGCGGGGGAGCAGCCCTGGAGTCATGCCGTCCGCCGACAAGAAGCTGTCCTACTTTGAGAGCGTCTTCAAGGATGTGGCCATCCCCAATCAGCAGTTTACGGCCAAGGAGCTCAGTATCCACAACACCAAGGATGATCTGTATGTTGCCGTCGATGGCAAGGTCTTGGACGTCACAAGTAAGTCTGACGCAAATACATGCAGTATAATTGAGTGTATCAAAGGCTAAAATCCTCTGCGTCTAGAATGGCAAGACCAACATCCTGGAGGCCCGGACATCCTACTCGACTACGGCGGCCAAGACGCAACGGATGAGTTCAGAAAGCGGCACGAGGCAAACGTCCTCAAAGCATATGCTCCCGGGACAGTCATTGGGACACTTGTGCCAGAGCGCATAAAGCCAGCGGGCCCCGAAGACAACGAAATCATCCTCGGGCTCGGAACGCCTGCAGATGACAGTAATTCGGATGACTTTGACGAGTTCGCCCCCGAGCCTCAGCCTCAGCTGGCCGACACACCAGCGCCAGAAAACAAGCCAGACATCATCTCTGCAGAGACTCCTGCTCCCAGAAAAAATCAGGCCGCGCCGACAGCTGCGGCCTTCCCGGGCACAGCTCTCATTCCACCAAGCCGCGAACACATACCACATAGCAGCAGCGGCGTCATATGCCCATGCGATAATTGTGTCGCAGTCAAACCGCCCTCGCGTGCCCCAACGCCGGACCTAAGCCAGCCCGCAAATCCATTTGTGGCTGCCGAGGTCACCGCACTCCTTGCGCAGCTTCAAAGCCTAATTGGGGCTCAGGCAGGCGTCACACTAACGTCAATGATCCCCAAGCTGGCGGTGAGCTACACGTGCGAAGAGGCAGAAGACGACGAGGATGAAGGCATCGTCATGGAAATGGTCGTCAAGTACAGGGCCAAGAAGGGCGGAAAGGGCCAGCATCCAATGTGTGCCCAGGCAAGGGCAGGCTTGGGCATCGAAGGCAAGTGCAGTGGGTGTTGATTTCTTTTCAAATAGTCACATTGTTCAAATCTGGCAATCATTTGCACGCGGGCAAGGAAATGTATCGAGGGGAGTCAAGTTCAAACATGTCGGCCGCATGTTGAAAATTGAATGCCCCTCTTTCTTCTTATCCAATGTCGATGATAAAATGTCGAGTTTCCATTTTATTTCTATTATTTTTATTTGGAGGACATTCTATCGCACTTTGAAACTCTTTGGGAGGAATTACTTTGCTAGAATTCAGGACTTGTTGGGAAAGGGATTGTTAAACCTAGTTAGGAGGATATGGGCATTACAAGGTACACGCGCGTATTCAATGAAAACATGTAATTGCGAGAGCTGCTCATGGGAGCTCTTTAATCATGAGAGTATCAAAATCAATAACAATAATACATATGGGCAAGATCCTAATCAGATACTCCCCCCTTAGTATTTTGTGTAAAGTTGGAAATAGATCTTATTCTAGCATCCATACGTTCAGTTAGAGTGTAAGATTTAGTGTTATTCTTGGCATGTCACAGGCCATGTTGTCGATTATTTCCACTACCAAAGTCGGCATGGCCATCCATGAAACATCCCAGACACCACAAAACGATTCGATCCAATTGCAGTAGTCTCATGCAATGAGAATCGTTCCTATACCACTGTCTGCTTAATCAGATTGCATGAGGACCTTCCGTATATGTACTAAGAAACAACACCATTTCTTTTATGTTTTATTCAAATTCCGCTTGCACCGTGTAGGCATTGCGTCCTGGCATATAGGCCATTTGGACAACTCAGATTTAATCTTCACTGTTGCTGCGAGGCAAAACCCCAACTGGGCTGAAAACTTCGGCACCTACCCGCGGCCACCGTGAGGGAGACAGGAAAGAAACAACACCATGCGGTAGACGGTACTACAGAATACTCTGATTTAGCGTTATTGTGAATTACATCTGTCCGTGCAGTCGAGACAGTGTGGGCTCAGCCCCATCACAGGCATTGCGTGCACATATCAATTCGTTATCTTTGTAATTCATTGGCCCAACTTTTCTATTCTTACTCTGATACCCATCGAAGATCTTCTCGTAAGGTGCATGGCATCAGGTCTAGCTGCTTTCTTTGCAGCTTCCAGTAAATTTCAAACCACTGCTACCTATCTCACGAGAACATACCTATCTCTTATATCGACCCTTTGTGGAAGAGACTAAGAATTGCTGCATGCATGGAACGCTTACTGGCGCCGCCACCCGCAACCCTGCAACTGCCCTGCTTGCGGTACTGCGCCTCCACATCTCCTCTCGCTACTGCCTAGTACGCTGCAGCCTGCAAATAAAATCTTCCCCTCTACGAGTCTGGGCATGTGACTAAAATCTTCCTATTGCTACAATTTTGGCCAACATCTTATGGCAGGGTATACATGAAATTTAACGGGAGGGTTGCATGTACGGGAGGACATGTACACACGGCTCCAGCCGTAGCTTGCACCACTACTAGATGGGTCGTCTCGAGCTTTGCTGCAGATGTTTTATTTTTGGCCGATGCACTTAAGGTACCTGATCTAGTTTAACAATATTGCCCCGCACAGACCCCTCAGCACCTGCCCACTTGTGCGCCAGTTGTTCCACTGGTATACTCAATATTTCCAATATATTTGCATTCACTACTGCCGAGATACGGCAATCATTCCATACACTAACTATGAGAAATGTGAACAGAAGAACGCCGATATACATTCTAGTAGAAATAATCGACTTTGATACACAACGCATGGAAGATGGGGTGTTTGATGGAAATAGAAAGAAATACAATGCTATGTATATGTGGGGATAGAACCTGCACGTTGGTCCAGCGCAATACTCTGACGACTCTGATGAATGGTATCCATCGAGCCCGTGTCTGTGTCGAAACCAATTACTTCATACTCTGCATCGAGAATACGAGCTGTTTCCTCCAGTGAGGGAGCCTGAGGAAAGCGATATCTCCCAACCGTGGGGCTAGTAAGACCTCCCCCTACCTTGCTCGCCTTGTCTCCGGAAGGAATCGGAGAATTGACCATGAACGTGGGTTGTCCCATCATGGCTGGTCCGGATTCAGGATGTGGCCCTGATTGGGCTGCCTCAAACATCTCTGATCGGCCTGTCGGCGTTGCAAAGAATCCATACTTTGTTAATTCTCGCCCAATTACGGCCGTGGGCCGTTTCCTTCGTGTGATCAATGCACAGAGCAGCTCGTTCTTTCCGTCAACCATGAGGGGTAAGCTTTCTCTGTCGGCCTCTCCCATTTCCTGCCAGAGCTGCGTCGTCTTGCGGTCACCAAACATATAGCTCGCCCCAACAAATGAAAATGCATTGCCAACAGCGCCAAACTCAGACTCTAAAATTTCATCATTGCCGCTCTGTGAAGCTCTAGCTTGCATCTGCGCCAGCAGTGCTGTATCGTCAATCCAGTCGATCTTGGGACGCAGCCTATAGGGAACCGTAGAGAGATATTCGTCATGATAATCGCCGAGAGTGAGCTGCGAGCATCCAGGCACTACAGCGTGCGTCACGCCCTGGGTTCCGTGCGCTGCGTGAGCAAGAATACGATTGGCCACAATGTCGACGGGGCACTCGTTGACCAGCGTCTGGAACTTTGCACCATTGCGGTGGGGCATGTGGTGGGCGCCGGTGCCATTGGCACTGCCGTAGACGATGAAACTCATGAGGGTCGTGATGGGGGTTGTTCCCAGAGTCTCGAAGCCGGGCGTTGGCTCACGGAGGGCGGGGCCAATGCACGAGGGGCGGACAATCAAAAGGTGGGGAAGCCGTTCGCGATAGCGGGCCCACAGAAGCCTCTCGGTCAGATGCTTTGCATAGTAGAACTCCGAGGAAAAGAGGTTCTGGCGATAGGCTTCCGAGTCACCCGATGCATCAAGCTCCGCCAGCTCAGCGTCTGCACTGTCCCCCATACTGAGCGGATACATTCGCTCGACGACTGCTGTCAGACTTGCCTGCGGGTCGCGCCAGTGCAAATGGGCGTTGGCATACGCACTTGATATCCACACGAAACGCTCCAGTCGTGAGAATGTCGTTGCCACCTCTGCCACGCATAGTGCCGGTTCAATGACTGTGCCTTTGACTGACGCAAGGGTGTCTGTAAGTCGTGTATTGGACGCGAGATTTATGATCACTGTGACATTTTCACGGAGGGCTGAAAGGTCGTTGTCTGATAGCCCAAGGGTATTTGGAACTGCAGCGTCACCAGAAATCGGGACAATGCATGCGGACGCGCGGAGTACGTTGTATTGTGCTTCCGGTAGTACGGAGCGCCATTGGGCCCAGAGACGTCTGCCAATTGTAAGTTCAAAATTAGCAACTGAAACTTTTATCTGGAATTCCATTCCCACACACTCTTCCTTTCCTCGAATCAATAGATACAGTTTGGCGGGGCTTGCCGCAGTGACTAGTTTGTAGCAAATAGCGGTTCCGACCAAGCCGGCGCCGCCAGGAATGAGGATTGTCCGACCATTGTAATAATCGAGAAGCATTGAGGTGTATTGGTTGCAAGTAATCCTTGAATCTGTTTTTGAATCAGTAATGGTTTGGATGAGCATGCTTATCCTTCTGTTCATAGTGACATTTATAGGATGAGAAGAGGCTACTACCAGTCCAAATACATTTTTTATAACTAATATCTCCACTATTTAGCTACAGAGCTGTTGATTCTATTTACAAAAATGCAGTATTCCTATTGACTCTACCCTCTCCATCGAGCATGGCTAATGCCTACCCGGCACCTAAAATACCAATAATAATTCAGATCACTTTGGAACGCTCAAATTGACCCCATATTCCACCATCGTAGAGTACTTTCATAGCGATGTTGAGTAGAATCCCGTACATTCAATGAATATTCTTATCCCATGGCCAAGCGTCTCAAAAAATACTTCTATAATCTACGTGCCCTTTTGCGATATCACTTGCCTAATTCACTAGCAGCTACATGTGAATACCTGCACCATATGTCTCAATCACTTTGCCTTTGCTCGAGCGCTGTAATAGGCTTGTTTGGACTTGCATGGATATCTGAAAAGACATTGCATCATGCATGCAGCCTGCCCTGTGGCTCATGCACGGCAATAACAATTCCACCAAACACATTCTTTGTTTACATTTCATTTGAGCCCCACAGCCTCACTTTTGTTTTTTTTCTTTCTGGTCCATCATGATCATATGTTCGAATACTCGTATTTCTCAAATTCATTAAAATATTTCTCTTATTTCCATCACTACAGCCACAGCTCACATAGTCTTACGCCAACACATTCTGCACCTTGGCCGATCATGACTCGTTGACATTTGCAATATTAAGTACAATACTCAATTGCAGACAATTCGCATGCATACGCAAAACAAAGACAGAAAAGGTACTATCTAGACCTAAAATTTAGAGTATCTTGTGAACCCACCCAATCTTGCTAGGCCGCAAGCCAAATGCCATGAATTACGATTCCTATTCGACGATAACGCATTGATTGCATTTGCGGATGAGATAATTCCTTCGAGACACTGCTATACAGCTGTATGTGCGCACGCGGGCCGTGGTTGCAGTGTACTTGCAAAGCTTTGCTCAATAAGTTTTTGGCCTTCTTACCAAATGATTCAGTTGGAACTCTGTTCTGCATCGTGACGTTTCTCCGAGACTGTAGGATCGGACGAACCATGAACCTTAGTGAACCGAAAGATGCACTCAATATTGTGAACAGCAGATATTTTTGCAATCAAAGATCCATAAGCTCACATCCGATTCTTTACAGGTAATGTATGAACAGCGCACGCCTCTCCCGAGAACCTTTGTATCAATTAACCCAACTCTTATTTGATATATCTGTTGATTAAATGCATGGGAATCATGACCAGGCTGCATGCATCGAAGACATTTAACACAATTGGTATTGAGGCTAATTGGTATTGGACAATTTGCAAACCCGGCAGGGCTGAGCGGTAGAAATACTTAGAAGCTGTCTAATACGCGGTCCATGGGCCTCGAAAATCCGATCTATGGAAATTCGAGTTGTGTAATTGATCAAGCCACAAGATCATTGTTGTTGGATCTAAATTCACTTTATTGTCTACCTTGTGATAGGAATTCAAGTGATTAGAACAACTCACGCTCATGCTCGTATACGGGGCAATTACCGACATGCAGTAATACAGAATACTACCACTTTAGAACGGTCTATTCATATAAGTCAAACGATGCGTGCTATGAAGTTGTGACCATTCAGAAGCAAGTATTTTCGATCACGATGCCAATCCTTGTAATCTGCCTCACAAAGAAACATCCATCTAGTCTGGTGTGCATCCATCATCGAATTTAATTTCCATTTCTGGTAAACTTGCAGGTAGCATACGCATGATAGGAGCTACAATTGAAAGTAACTTGAAATGCGGGTGATGTAAAATAACATAGATATCGACTCACACGAGACATCTTGCCGCTTGAATTGTGCCACAGAGCACCCTGTCACGACTTCAAAGCTGCATATACGGGGAAGATGTAGCTCTAAAGCGTAGACTTGATATCACACGGACCGTACGGCCTTGTGACGAAAATGGCACACTATTGAGACGAAACCCATTTTGGTAAGAAAATTCCATGGTACTCTAGAAAACGGTATCAAGGCCTATGAGTATTACCTCGAGATAATTCTATTAGCCGAATTGTGATGCGTGAGAGACGTGGGAACGAAAGCCATGCCTAAAGAAGTAGAAATAATAGTTCTAGATGTCTTATATAGAAACTTCTACGAAATGTGTGCTACATACTTCATTGTTATGTTATCCACGTACAATGCTTTGATTTGGTATCTTTGGAGTATACTCAGCCGTTGGCAATACCCTCGCAGGAGTTTCGTGACCCACTACCAGCTCGTATTTTGCTTTAACTCTATAAGGCGTGTTTGTCCAGCGGTTTTCTGAACGTTCAACTCCAGTATGTCTTCAGAATCGTCCAACGTGGTCACCGCTTTATCTTCCCTTTCAATAGACTGTTGTTGATAATTTTTCTGAAAAATCTTTAATTCTCGATCGAAAGATGAAAGCCAGATTCCTTCCTTAGCTGCTTGTGCTGCTGCCATGTATTCTGACTCCATAGTGGAAGTCGCTACAAAGGTTTGTCTTTTGGAACACCATGACACTAGGTTGCAATTGTGGATAAATGCATAGGCTCCTACTGATTTCCTGCTTTCCTTATCTGAAGCCCAGTCTGCATCAGTAAATCCGACAATTGAGATCTTATCCAATGAATCCTTATTTAAGTCCCGTAGTTTGTTTTTGGCGTATTCGGGTAGCAGCTTCATGTCATCCACATCTTCACTGGTGTATCGCAAACCGATTTCTTTTGTTCTTTTTAAGTACTTAAATACCTCCTTAACCGCTTCCCAGTGTTTCTCTGATGGATTTGAACAGAAACTGCTTAAATGTGACACAGCAAATGCAATATCCGCTCGCGTACCTAACATTAGATACATCAGGCTACCGATAGCTTGCTGATACTCGCGCTGATTGTGGGGTTTATCCGAAGTGTCAGCTTCTTCTCGTGGCAATAAGGTTGCTTGAATTGGCGTTGTTTTTGGCAGACAGTCATCCATTCCAAAGGTTTGAATGATTTTGGTGACATAATGAGCTTGTGAAATGTAAATTTCGCCACTTAACTGAGTAATTTTCCAACCGAGGAAAAAGGTTGCTTGGCCCATATCTGTCATTTTAAATTCGTTTGAAAGTAGCAATTTGAAGTTGTCCAAGTCGGTTCCACTTGGTCCTGCAATAAGCAAGTCGTCCACATAAATTGTGATTATAAAATCCCTGATTTGAAACACTGAATAATCGTATTCCGATCGAGTGCAGTCGAGTCTCTCAAGATAATCCGTTAAACGTTGATACTACAGTCGCGGGCTTTGCTTGAGACCATAAAGGGCTTTAATCAACTTGATTACCGGTCGTTCCTTTCCATAAAGTTGCTGTTTGAATTCGGGAAAATCTTCAATTAATTCACTTAATCCATCAGGTAATTCAAGGTATACGTCATAGTCTATTTCAGAACACAGAAAAGCTGTTTTGACATCCATTTGATGTACTGCCCACTTGTTTGCAGCTGCCAAACTTAGTATCATGCGTATCGAGGCAAACTTCGCCACCGGGGCAAAAGTTTCCTGATAATCAATTCCCTGTGTTTGAGTGAACCCTCTAGCAACAAGTCTTGTTTTATAGCGAGCAATCGAACCATCAGGATTAAGTTTATGCTTAAATACCCACTTTGTTGTAACTCCGGCTGTTAGATTTTCGGGTGCTTCAACAATGTCGAAAACTCCCATCTTCACTAGTGATGTCACTTCACTATGAATTGAAGCTCTCCAGTGCTCGGCATCTGTCGGATGATGATAAGCGTCATTGAAGGTGTAATTATTGGGTGTATCTGGAACTTTTCTGGATGGTCGCCTGTTTTTGCTCATCAAATGATTGCTTGTTGTGACCGTTTCAGGAGTTGCATTTGTGCCAGTGATCAAGACGTAGTTTGTATCAAACAAATCCTTTATGCACTCATCATGAAACATTGTACTGTCTTCTGCACAAAGTGCTGAGGATATGAAGATATTATGACGCCTCCTAACTCTTTGATTATTATCAGGATCCTCTTCGCTGCTGTCTGAGGATGAGGATGCTGCTTGCTGTCCATACCACTGAGGTACTCGTCGAACTCGATTAGACCTTCTTGGTGGCGGTTCAATATCTTCTTCTTCATTGAGTTGATCATTATTATCATCATCTTGATTGTTCAACTCGTCATCGTCAAATCTGGGTCCTCCGTGATCATCATGGTTATCATGATCTGAGTCTGAGTTGTTGTGATCACTTGCAGAGTCTTCATCGCTATCACTTTGTTCGCCTTCTTCAGTAAAGACCTGATCATAGTTTCCAATCGAAAGTTCTGGATTTTCTTCCGCCAGTTTTTCTCTTGTCTTTCCGGATATTGCTGTGAAGTCACCCTCATCCATGACGTAGTCTCCTGAAATGAAGGTTTCATTGGTTGATCGGATCCACAAAATTAGATTTTTGCTGTCTCCTTCGAAACCAAGAAAAGCAGCTGTAATTGTGTTTTTATCCATTTTTCCTTTACGTCTTTGCTTGGGTATAATAGCATAAACTGTGCATCCCCACACTCTAATGTGGTCTAGTGTTGGGGCATATCCATTCCAGATTTCGTAAGGACTCTGAGAGTTATTTGACTGAGATGATAACCGATTATAAATATATGCAGCATATGCCATAGCGTATGCCCACAGATGAGTTGGTGCTTTTGCAAAATGTATCATGCATTTTGCTTTTTCGACAATTATGCGTATGCATCGCTCTGGGGTACCATTTTGTTCTGGAGTGTATGGTGCAGATTTGTCATGCACTATCCCTTTTTCGGAAAAGGTTGGGGCTAATTCGAAATTGTTGAAACCATTTCCGCTAGACCAAAAGATCGATCTCGGTGTGGAGGTTTGCACCCTCACACTCACCAACACCCCGCCTCAAACCGAACACCGAGAGACCTCAATGTACCATGCATAGACTTGTAATGCCTCTTGCAATTACTTCCTTAAGTCTAAACCGTGCATGACTGCATACATACTTTATTTCTCTCGATATTTAACCTGTCGGGTGCCAGTTTGGCCTAGCGGAGAATCGAACTTGAGCAGCTACGCTGTCCGGGCTCATAACCTGTTGAAACCATTTCCGCTAGACCAAAAGATCGATCTCGGTGTGGAGGTTTGCACCCTCACACTCACCAACAAATGCAACTGCATCTCATCCGCGAGCCTCAAGGGCCAGTAAACTCTAATCAATCTTCAGGGTAGGGGGCGGGTATATAAACACTAGAAATTTGTGGTATTAAATTCAAGGTAGTCACAAAATTTGTCAAGAAGTCTCACCACAGCAGAGCTTGAACTATCAAAGGTGCTGCCACAATGCCTCATCAAATTCCATCCTCCAACAATGACCCAGTTGAGCCTGTTGCCATAATCGGCATGGCATGTCGTCTCCCAGGGTCGATCAATAACCCTTCATCGCTCTGGGAAACTATCCTCTCGAAACGTAGCACTTACTCTCCAGTTCCTGCATCCAGGTTTACCCACACCTCATTCTACCACTCTGATGGATCCCGCCCTGGGTCCCTCAATATTCCCGGAGGAAATTTTATCAGTTCCTCGATTGCGGAGTTTGATGCAACGTTTTTTGGGATTTCCCCGGTTGATGCATATGTCATGGATCCGCAGCAGCGCATGTTATGTGAAGTTGCATACGAATGTATCGAGTCTGCTGGGGTAACATTAGACAGTTTGAAGGGAAATAATGTGGGAGTGTACGTTGGGGCGTGGACATCTGATTATGAGAATATTCAGACAAAGGACCCGACTTCGAAGGAAGCGGAGGCGGGATGGATTACTGGGACTGGAAGAGCCATTTTGAGTAATAGAATCAGTTATCTCTTTGATTTGAAGGGGCCGAGGTATGTATTATTGCATTGAATATTCATACGTTAGATTCAATGACTGACACTGAACCTTATGCAGTATGACAATCGATACCGGTTGTTCTGCATCGGCAATGGCATTACATATTGCGTGTCAGGCACTCCAAACGCCGTCCTCGCGCACGAATTCGGCACTCGTTGGAGGTACAAATCTCATGATCAACCCAGAGATGCCGATATCTATGACCAAGCTTGGGATTCTATCACCCACCGGAGGCTGCGCAACATTTGACGAGAGGGCAAATGGATACTCGAGGGCAGACGGGATTAATTGCATATATATTAAGCGTCTTAGCGATGCTTTACGAGATGGAGATCCAATTCGGGCTATTATCCGAGCCTCGGCTGCGAATTCGTATGTCCCTTTCTCTGAAAATTAGTTTCATCAGCTTATGCCTTCTCAAAACCTAGGGATGGCAAGACCATTGGGCTCACAGCTCCTTCGGCCACATCACAAGAAGCCGTGATTCGAGAAGCATATCTATCGGCCGGCATTTCAGACTTCACACAAACAGCATATTACGAATGTCATGGTACCGGCACCAAGGTCGGCGACCCAATCGAGGCTTCGGCAATCGGCAAGGTATTTGGCCGTTCACGGCATGCCGACGACCCACTATACGTCGGCGGAGTGAAGACAAACATCGGACATTCGGAAGCATCAAGTGGAATAAGCGCCATTATTAAAACCGTCTTAGCTGTGGAATCCGGTGTAATACCACCAAACGTAGGTTTTTGCAAACCAAACCCAAAAAGTAAGTTCTCGTCAATCGTATTTTGCCCACAAATGCTGTACTTTTACTAACTAAATTGCATCACAAAAGTCAAATTTAAGAATTGGAAACTTAAAGTACCTACAGAGAGTATGGCATGGCCAACTAATAGGGCGATCAGGCGGGCGTCTGTAGGGGCCTTTGGATACGGCGGGGCGAATGCACATTTCATCATTGAGGATATTGAATCATACATGAACTCCGCACGATATATTCAACCACCCTGTCAAATGGTGAAACGACGAAAAGGATTTCTTCGTTCAAATAAATCAGAGCAGAGTACTCAGAACATGCGCCCTCATCTCCTCATATTCTCTGCAAAGACAGCGGGGTGTGTGAAAGAGTCTATCGACAGACTCGCTGCCTCCCTTGGTGAAGAATCAATTCGAGATTCGAAGGCAAATCTAGCAGATTTAGCTTACACACTCTCACAACGGCGATCACTATTACCTGTCAAGGCTTATGGTGTTTTCTCTGGGATAACAAATGCTGAGGTTTCTGAGGAGCTCAAAAGGCTGAGCGAGGGGCTGGAATGCTTCCCAGAGGCTGTGGAAGAACGGAGACTTGGATTTGTGTTTACAGGGCAAGGTGCACAATTTGCACAAATGGGCGTGGGCTTAATATCGGCCTTTCCGTTGGTAGCGAGAACATTGGAGCTATTGGATTCCCACTTGAAGGGCCTCGATTGGGGGCCGGAGTGGGATATAATCGGTAAGTCCTGAGGACACTGTGTTGAAAATCCGAGCGGCGCAGGTGACTGACTCAACATTTTCCATAGCGGAACTCAAACGACCCAGGGACGAAACCAATATCAACGATCCTGAATTTTCCCAGACATTGTGCACAGCTATTCAGATATGTATCGTCGTACTCCTGCGCAGCTGGGGCATATTTCCAAGAGCCGTGATCGGCCATTCTTCAGGCGAGATCGCAGCTGCGTTTTCCTCTGGATCACTGACCATGGCTGAGGCAATAACGGTTGCATATTACCGCGGCATAACCTGTTCCCGTGCTATTTCTGACCCCGGATTCCCCAAAGGAGGGATGCATGTGATTTCCCTGGGCGAGGAAGCCATTGGGAAATATCTCGAACCGCACATGGGGAAGATTGGAGTTGCCTGCGTCAATAGCCCAAACTGCGTCACAATATCTGGAGATCTTGACGCACTGGAGTTACTGAGCGACGAGCTACACGACGCCAGAGATGCGAATGGCAAGTCTGTCTTTTATAAAAGATTGCCGGTTCCATTAGCATATCATTCTCATCACATGAAGCTCCTCGGCTCGTCATACGAGGAGCAAATCGGCGCAATCACTCCAAGAGTCGGACACTGTCCAATGTTCTCCTCTGTTACGGGCACAATTATCGATGGAAGAAGGCTTGTGGCAGCATACTGGAGGGAAAACCTCGAGTCGACTGTCCTCTTTTCCGACGCTGTTCAGTCTCTAGTCGCCAGTGGTGCCTGTGTTAATACGCTGTTGGAAATATCGCCTCAGAAAGGAATGGCGACGCCATTACGGGAGATACGTGAGGCACTCGGGCTACCATTAGAAGCACTGGCACATTCGCCTACTCTTCTTCGCCGAAAAGACGCTGCCCAGGCAATGCTTGAAGTAGCTGGGACGTTATTTGGCCATGGCTGTGGAGCTCTCGACCTGGAGATGGTTAATGCAATTGAAGAATCATTCGACAATACAACGGGAGAAGTTGTCTATGAGACCCGTCGGGTTCTAGTCGATCTACCGAGCTATCCATGGGACCATTCGCAAGAGTACTGGCTCGAATGCCGCCGAAGCAAAGAGTGGCGGTTCAGAAAGCACCCACGGCACGACATTCTGGGAACCCGGATACCAGGCACCGATCCATGTGAGCCGCAATGGACAAATGCATTGAGTGTGAGCAATGCGCCATGGCTCCAGGACCATGTCATCCGAGGAAATATTGTATTTCCCGCCACGGGATACATTTGCATGGCTGTCGAGGCATTGACGCAATATCTCGAGTCAATGGACCAGTTCGACCCACAGCAGGCATATACACTGAGGGAGATTTCAATCCAGAAGCCGCTAGTTCTCGGTGATGAGAGGTCCAAATCCGAAAGTGCGCAGGGGCCGAGTCGGGGCACAGATATTGCCTTGACACTAAAAGTCGCCGAAAGTGAAGCCGCTGATGCCTCAAAGTGGTATCGTTTCAACATACGGTCCACGACTGGCGGTGGAAAGGAAACCACAAAGCATTGCAGTGGACTTATTACCATGGATAAGCTTCGAAACAAGGTGGGGCCACCGTTCCCTTCGAAAGATCATGTGCGTGAAATTCATTCTCGACAATTCTATGAGGTTCTGAATGAAGTGGGGTTTCATTATGGTCCAACATTTGCTGGGTTGAGAAATATTCGAGCTCAGACTGAACGCCAGGAGATGTGGGCCGAGATGGATAATGTCACTAAAACTGGCATTGAATCCATCCTGGGTGGAGATGGAAGCAAAACCGACCCTTTGCCAATTGACGAAAACGCCGAGAAAGAAGTTCTCAATGATACAGATGAGGATAGTATCTCAGTGGGGACTCCCTCAATAGGATCGGGTTCACTGACCCCCACAACGAGTGTGTCGTCCATATCCGCTGATGCCAAACAAGACGGCGCTTCCCTTCAGAAAACCGACCAGCTAGATATCGATCACATAACTCAAAATGCCCCAGACGAAAGACTAGAGTCAGCCGAATCGGCTGCTGAGGATATTCGCCGTCTCCATCTTTTCAAAGCTCCCGATCAACACGTCGACTCTCGTGCGGCGGTCCATCCCGCAAATCTGGATCAAACCCTTCAACTGTTGTTTGGAGCTCTCCACTCTGGCCGGATATCCGCCATCACGGATATCATGGTTCCTGTCTTTATCGAGGAGATATATATCGGCACGCCGTCCCCAGAGACGAAGACATTTAGCATGCATGCCGTGTTAATTGGAGACCAAAGACACTCGACCGCCTACGATGCTTCGGGACTGGAGGTGGTTCGAGTCACCAACATTGAAGCTCGCGAGCTAGGCCAATTCACCGGCCGTGGCCGTACTCGGCAACCAAATATAATGCGGTTGAACTGGGTTGCGGACTTTGACGGAATTACGCAGAATAATTATCGAAAAGCCATGAACACTGTTCGTGGGATATTGCAAGAACCACCACCGCCAGGTGCGGAGGAAGAGCAAGACCTGGAGGACCTGATCAAGTACATGGCTGCAGATATGATTGAAATGACAGAGGGTCTGATTCCCATAAATTCCCATTTGGAAAAATATCGGTCATGGTTGATTGAATTCACTCGCGGCGAACATAAAACTCCGGAGGATAATCTGAGCGAAATAATCGATAAAACTGAATTGGAAAACAACACTTCACCCCTTACAGACCCGCTAGCACGTAAAATCGAAATCGAACGTCTTATTTCCAAGGGCGGTGTACGAGCGGAACTAGTTCAAGCAGTCCACTCCAACATCATTCCTCTTTTCCTGGGCGAAATTGATGTTGATAGGCTTTTTAATGCCTCTAATATTTGGACCCGATTTAATGCTGCTGAGGATATCATGCAATGCGTCACCAGCCTATCGAGGCTATATTCTTCAACGCACAGCAAAGCAAACATTCTCGAGATTGGGGCTGGCTCGGGATGTGGAACCCATGCAATCTTAAAGGGATGTACAGAAAAGGCAGGGACCCCATCGATGGAGAAGCGATATAATACATATACATTCACAGATTGCAACTCAGACTTTGTCGCGGAAGGTAAAGAGGCATTTGGAGCCGGGTACTCTGGGATGGAGTTTTCGACCTTAGATATTGAAAAAGATCCGGAATTTCAGGGCTTCGAACGGAAGTACGATATTGTCCACGCAGTGAATGTATGATACTCGCCCCTCATCCCCCTCCCCTCTTTGCTACGAAATAAAAATACATGGAAATATATCTCTAATATCAATATATGTTTTCTAGGTTCTCCATGAAACCAGGAATTTAAGGGAAAGCGCAAGAAACATCAGCAAGCTACTAAAGATTGGCGGCAAAATACACATTACAGACTTCATCAGTCCCGGTAAATCCGCAGCAGAGAAGAAATATGTTCCTTTTGCCTTTGTGAGTTCTACCTTATTGACCCTACATACACTCACTAATGAATTTGCAGGGTATATCAGAGAGCTGGTGGCGTGCGGAAGAAGAATACAGAGCCCGAAATCCACTCATTACCATCCAGGATTGGATTGCCGTGTTACAAACCACCGGATTCCGAGTGGACTTTACCGTTTCTGACGCTGAAATCTCGAGTATATACGCTTGCCTAGTTGGCACATATATTGGAGATCAGAGGATGTCTATTCCACCAGCAATTAAGGCACAAGATCAGCTTGATACCAGGCCTTTGGTAGTAGTACTTTATCGGGATACCATTACACCAAAAGTCGAAAATATCACCACGATATTGACAAAAAGCATCAGAACCCATCAGATAATAACGATCAGCTTCGCGCCAACAGCCCTTGAGTTCCCTGAAAATACAAGCTTCGTATTATCATTGCTTGAGCTCGAACATCCACTTTTAGCAGGCATAAGCGAACCTGATTTTTCAAAATTCAAATGCTTGATGAGCTCTTCGATACCGATTCTCTGGATCACAACTCGGGTTCATCTTATTCCAGAAAATCCCAAATGTGGATTGATTAACGGCTTCGTACGTACCCTTCGAAATGAAACCGGAACGTCGAAATATAATCTACTCGATCTCTCCAGCAAAGGGTCAACCGAAATTAGCCAACAAATCTCATCCGTCCTCAAAATGATTGTGGCGAGGGAGGTTGAAGATTCACTAGAAGGAACCAGCAAGTCGAGACCAGATTGGGAATATGCGGAGTACCAGGGGTTAAGATACGTTCCAAGAGTGATAGTGGATGATGAGATAACCGCAGCGTACACCCCACAGGCGGATCAACAAAATCTCGGGGAGCCATATTCGCAGAACACAAAGACCCTTGGGGTCATGTGTTCTAAACGAGGGATGCTTGTAAGCCCTGTCATTTTTGAAGAAAAAGCAGTTGTAGGCTCTGAGATCCCAGATGACCATGTTGAGATTTGCCCTGATGTATTTGGTTTAACGCCGGAGGTGGGTTTTGGGCATTCCAAGAATTCAGCGAACTGGGCGATGCTAACTACCCATAAATGTGTCAGGACGTTTCAGCTGCATTCGAAAACTCACCTCTTGCAACTCTCGGGATTGCATGCTCCGGTATAATCAACAAAATTGGGTCTGCAGTAGAGGATTTTTCTATCGGTGATCGGGTCTGTACATTCTCACCCAATGAGTTCAAGAATCGATTCAGTGTTTCCGCGGCTATGTGCTGCCATCGCCCAGAAGGCGTTGACCCGGTGGTATGTATCTTTCCATAACCCTTCAATGCTTAGTACTTACGATTGGAATTGTAATGGATAGGACTTCACTGGATCACTAATTGCACATGCCACGGCTGTTCGAGCAGTTTTGCATGTTGCAAGAACTGAACCAGAAGAGGTAAGCTAGATTTTAACTCCATCATACTCTCCTTGAACGAAATGCTGATTACAATTATATTATATGCTAGAAAATCCTCATTCACCAAGCAACAAGCGGAATTGGCCTTGCTGCCATCCAGATTTGCAAATATCTTGGTGTGACAATATTTGCTACATGTGGAGGCACCGAAGAATCAGAATATCTGACTGCAACACAACAAATCCCTCCAACGAATATTTTCTCATCCAATGATTCTTCCTTCCGAGAAGAGGTTATGAAAGCTACACATGGGGAGGGAGTTGATGTGATACTAAACACACTTGTTGGAGATTTATTACGCGAGTCATGGAAGTGTCTTGCACCTTTTGGACGTTTTATCGATGTTGGGAAACGGAATGTGATCAATTCGAGGAAACTGGACATTGCAGGGTTTGTGAAGAACACAAGTTATGCGGCGGTGGATATCACGGGTTTTTCTTCTGGTGGGAATAAGCTTCTGGGAAGGTATGTCCTCCAATATTGTTTGTGATATTGAGATGAATGGACAATCGTGGCTAACTGGCGCGCATCGTAGGCTGTTGAAGGATGTGATGGAGCTATATACCGAGGATGTTATTCGACCCATTGATCGAATAACCAGGTTTTCTATTTCGGAAATCGAGGAGGCGTTCAAGTACTCGGTGGAAGAGGGATCGAGTATTGGGAGCATTGCTTTAACTGTCAATCATAACCCCACTGTGGAGGAATTGGTGAAGGTATGTATACTACCCCAATCATCGTTTAATCACATATCTAATCGAGCTCCTGAATACAGGTTGCACAACAGCCACATGAAATTGAGTTCGATCCTCAAGCAACATATTTGCTTATTGGAGGTCTTGGGGGTATTGGATGCAGTCTTGCGGTTTGGATGGCGGAGAAGGGTGCCAAACACTTCACGTTCATGACTCGGTCCGGGGTTCGTACGGAGGAGGCAAAACAGGCCTTGGTGGATATTGCGGCATTCGGCTGTGGATATGATGTGCTGCAATGCGATGTTGGAAATTTTGGGGAAGTTGCCGCTGCAATGGATACAATTTCACGGCCACTGGGAGGACTTATACATGCAGCAATGGTCCTGAGGGTAATATTATAATCTATTTCAAAACCTAAGTTTTTTGAAGCAGCTAACAGTTAGAAGGACGGGATTTTCGAAAACATGGAGCATGCAGATTTCGTTCTACCCCTCCATCCGAAAGTGAATGGCCTCCTGAATCTCGAAAAAATTCTCGAGAATCCCAAGTACAATGATCTCCAATTTCTCGTCGTGCTCAGCTCAATAAGCGGAGTACTTGGGACCCCAGGACAGAGTAATTATGCCACAGCAAACGCCTTCGAGGATTCGTTTATCCGTTCCCGTCAGCACAGAGGACTTCCGGGGTGCTCGCTTGATCTCGGGATGATCACCAACGTTGGATATATAAGCCAGAACCCAGAAATTGAGCGTAAGCTCATACAACAAGCTGGGATCGGCTCCTGTAACGAAAGGCAACTACAATGGCTATTTCGAATTGCACTGGATACTCCCATTCTCGAGTCCACTTCCGGTATATCTCAGCTTCAAGACTTTTCAAAATCTCAGATCGTTACTGGCGTGGATATTCATCCAGGAGATGTACGGAGAGTACAAGAAACGACCTGGTTCCAAGACCCGAAATGGCGAATTATTGATTCAATCGTCACCAGCCGGGTGGGAAACTCTAATGGAATGGGTGAGGGGATGATGAACGATGAGAATGCACTCAATGCGAGATTACTCGATCAGCTCAAGGATGTGGAAACGAGGCAGGCGGAAGATGTCATCGGTGATATTGCGCAATGTATCATATGGAAAACGGCGGTAATGACTATGATTCCTGCTGCGGATATCTCGGCGGAGCACTCACTTTTTCGGTATGGGATGGACTCATTGGGAGCGGTGGAAATGAGAAATTGGTTCTTAAGAGTGACTGAAGTGGAATTGAAGGTGGAAGATGTGCTGAAGGCGGTGTCGATCAGAAACCTGGGAGAAAGGATGTATAATGGATACAAATCAAAAAAAGGAGCATCATAATAACGATTTTATTTTGGGATTATGGTGTTGTTATTTGTTTGTCGGTTGAATCACAATCGGTTTTGTTGATCAGGAACAGCATTGGAAATTCGGATTCTCGGTGAAAGGATTTAGTTCCACCTTAACAGACGACAAAGGGAGAACGGTTGATTTTTGAGGTGTAAGATGGAAGAGTTTAGGGGTGATAGACGTATGAAAAAATCCATTCAAACCAAATATAGATCGATAGAAAGGCCATAATTATGTGACACTTTCGAGTAGTGAATCTGAAAGATGGGCAAATCGCTTACTGTGTGGAACCATACTTTCTCGCTTTAATGTCAAGCTTAGACGAAGATTGAAATATGTGCCTTTGGGTGCCTGATTATTGAGCCTTATCTGAAAAGCACTGCGCAATATATAGGGTTTTCTATGCAAAGTCTACAATTGCAATAAACATGCATATTATGTCTATATTGCACGCTGGGCGGGCACAGCTATCAGCTACGTATAAGCCAATTAAGAAAATTCTAAACACACAAAAAGAAAACTGTGAGTAGAAAATCATCTTTGATTGATATTGAAATTTTGCTTTGCGGACCTCATAACTCAGAATACAACCACAGTCGATAAAACTCTTCAGCTGGGGGTTCGAAAATGTCCCCAATGTTTCTCTCTTTCCTTTAGGATGCAGAGTCAACTATCGCATGCTTTTAAAGGTGCAAACCTCTAGAAACGCACTCGCCCACCACAGCCTCGGCATGGCCTGTACCCATTTCAGCCTCCCCTACCACCTCATTCGATGTGCCCCATAATTCCTGTGACCGTTCTCCCAATCCACTCCGCCCAGTCCCCCACACTGTATGCCTAATACCCTCGGCACATGTGCCTGCTTTGAAAAGAGTTTCTTCGATCGAATCTTTTGAAGCAGCCTCGTTTAGGAATAGAGTCTGTGAGAATTCCAATAATACGCTCTGATTGTTTATGGAACAAACTTGTGATATCAAGGGTTCTTTGAAAGGATCGCTTCCTGAGGATGTGTACTCTCTTGCCAATAACTATTCACTTATGTAGCGGCATCTTTGAAAGACTATTCAAGTGCCGTATAATGCATACCATCCCTTAGGTGCCCTCGGGGGCTGTGTTCTTGCAGCGAGATATATATATTATGGCCTATCAATGTACTCGGCCTACCAAAAAAAGGCAGTATATGTATCTTTTGTGACTAAATAGAGTACTTTTCGAACTAATTCAAGGCGACGCAATGTTGTATGTGCATCACACGTTCTCAGTGTTAGATATAGAGGTACCTATATCGTGATAACCCGATTCCATGACTTTGATAAAGAAGGTTTTGATGCACTCGTATACTCGTGTGTAACAGTCGGAATAGAATGGTTTTGTGGCAACTCAAGTGAGATGTAGACAATGTCGATACGATGAAAAGACGCATCCCGACATAAGACTTATCGAAAGAATCAAAGTGGAATGAAAACACAGAAGAGAAAGAATAAAATACACATAACTAGCACCTAATATTCAACGCCAATACTACCATGTTCCCTGTTCATATGTGTATATACCGGCCCGCTGGAATCAAATACAGCCATACACTTCCAGCATATATGGGCTTTACAGGAAACACAAGTCATATGATCACACCCAGATGCCTTTTGGATGTCCGTCTTACACCTTGGACAGGATTTCACACCATTCCTTGCCTTCCACTCTGTAAATTCCCTTTCCACAGTGGCTGGATCATGTGCAGCTTTGTATTCCGCGCACGTTTCCCCGTCATGAGCCTCAATGTGACATGAAGTGCAGATTTCGAGAAGACAGTCAACACATGTGAGCACTTTGCCATCCGCAGTTGCTTTGTAGACGGTATTACAGTTTGCAGTAGGACAATACATGTACTCCGTAGGATGCTTCCGAATGTAGTCGATAAATGCTGCTGCGAGGATGCCCTCCAACTCTTGTGGGGCTAGAATCTGGGAAGCAGAAGGCATGCCAAGTCCTGAACCACAAATACCGTCTTGCGCGGCATTCATTGCCACGCACGCGATGGGGAATTTCCGTGTGTCTATTGTTGATTTGACGTAGTCGATCAAGCAGGCTTTGCAGTACATGTGGCTACATGACTCTGTTGAGAATTCTGTCGGTTCATCGGGAGTATCGAAACATATGGGACACTCTCCAAGGTTCCTCTCCACATGGAGATCATCCTCTCCTTCAGAAATGGTGGACTGGAGCAATTCCCTAAACACTTCCAAATCTTTTGCAGACCCCTTAAACTCCACCGACCTTTTAAGCGCATTGATCTTTATTTTGCTTCCAAAACGTTCCCTCAGCGGCCCAACACGATTGCGTATAAAATCCCTCCATTCTCCAACGTCAAGGTTAATTGCATGGAATCCCACTTCAAGACTAGAAGCAAGTGCCTCATGAAGCTTTCTTGATGCCTCCTCGCGATTATCCTGTGTTCCAAAGAGGAATATCTGACACTTTCGTTTGTCGCAAAAGATATAGGTGTGGGTTTGTCTTGCGATATCGTTGACACTTTCAATGCCAGTGGTGCTTTGGAAGAATGGATCCCAAAGAGGAGTGGAATCACCTTCTCTTGTACAAAGCTGACCGCGCAGAATTTCCCCAACCAAAGCCTTGATTCTTGCGACGTCGGTTTTTTTCTGACCCGTGATTCGAACAGTGACAAGCTGTTTTTTTGCCCGTTGACCACCTCCAAATATCTTTAACCTGATGGAATCCTTATTCTCGCTGCCAATTGCTGCAAGTTCCTGAGCAGTCGCAAGATGGACGTCCGCTGCGATCTTGAATGTGGCTGTGTAGAGTGGTTGTAAATAGAGAGGTCCATCACCGAGAAACGAATGCTTGGTACCGTTGTACCTCCTCACGGCCGTTGCAGCTGCTGCCTCGGTTTTAAAACGAACAACTGCCCTTGTTTTCGGTGCATCTGGAAGGCTAAGAATCTCGCAATTCTCTATATCCCGCGTATTCGTTTCGAAAAGACTGACGGCTTGGGCGAGAACCTCGTCTGCAGAGGATTTATAGTTTGGCTCATGGATATCAATGCCCATGACCTGCATCGATTTCAACAACGGGGTCAAATCGCCCCGGGTCACTTCTGGGGATAGGTTTCCAATCGACAATGTGTGTCCTCTTGCGATGCAGTCAATCTGCCTTCCTCGAACCCATTTTCCTTTTATTCCTTTTACAAACGCCGTCACTCTCCTGGCTCCAGAAGAATATATGGAGACCGTTGCAACTTTCGAGGGAGGGTACCAGGTACAGCTGACTCTGGTTACTGGCGGAGAGAGATGTGAAAGGCCTCGTGGTAAATACGGCTTGACAGAAAGACTTCGACCGCTGTACATGAGGCCATCTAAACTTGCAACTGCTTGTTCCGTGGCTGCCGGATCCTTCAGCTTTACCGTTGCATACGTTGAGGTTTCAAGGACTGTAAGTCGAACAGCATCAGGCAGAAGGGTGGCATCGAAAGGGCGCAACATATCCAAGACTGCCTGTGCTTCCACATTTTCTGGTAATTGATGAATTGTGAGTATGGATGTTGCAGAAGCTGGAGTGACGCTTGTAATTTCAATCCCTGCCCCATAAACCACAGAGAGGGTTGCTCCCATTACACGAAGGGCTGTTTGGGAATGGTCTATTCCGGCCTGTCAGGTAGAGCAATCAGTACATTGCAAATCCTCCACCAATTTTGTAACCTTTAAAAGAGGCATTTCCACTACTTGCCTTATGTGGCATAACCAACGGTAGTGCAAGTTGCCTTGTTCTATCTTCATCCTCTGCTTTCTGCGGCATGATGGACGAACTGGGGGCAACATGTTGAAAAGTACAGGAATCCCCCTTCATGCAGTATCCGGCTTGAAAGAATTTGCATGGGATAAACAGATCTACCGGTGGCGGTGCTCTTACTGAAGGGCGTGGAGTTGAGACTGGCAAGACGGTTTCCTTCTGTGATTTCTGCTTTGAACCAGACTGTCTCCAATTCTGATCCACTTTAACTGCCTTCGGACTTCCTTGCAGATTCTGGTGTAGAAAGGTGCAAGATGCTCCATTGCGGCATCGCCCTTGCAAGAAGAAAGTGCATACAGCAGTGGGAGCCATTGTTGCTTTGTTGTTTCGAGAATTTCCCAATTGGCTTTATCGAGATTGAACTGTGGCGATTCTCGGTTATGTCGAAGTTTGAGTAGGATTTGAAAGATTGGTACCAATAGGATATGCGAGAGCCATAATCAACATCGCATCGTAGATGTGGAGAAAGCTGGCGGGGTAAGCCGTGATCTACATTTGCGGGGCCTCTTCCTACCGACATGCGGGACATGGGTAAAGGATTCTTCGCCACAGCTGCACTGCTGTTGGTCAGCTCGGTGCAGATCTTGCGCAGTCTTGGAAACCTCTGAAAAGGTTTGCGAGGCTCCTCCGATAATAGAAGTCATAATGTGCAGAGAGCGGTGTGTTAGTTGTAGAGACCGAACATCAAGTTAACCATGGAATTCCAAGAAGGTACTCTACATGCGATATGTACAACGCGAAAACATATTCTGGTACAAGTGTTATTATAGAAGCGTACGGCCTGACCCAGATTATTGTGGTTGTTTGGGGATGAAAATGTGTCATATGAAGATTTGCCTTATTCAGAATTATAATTGCTTAGTACTTTGGACATAATTCATAGCGCATGCATGATTATCATAATAGATATGCATCCTCCAAATCAAATTCCAATCCTCTGAGCTAAATTATGCCCTCTTGAAACAAATATATGAAAGTCAACCAAGTAACCAACATAAGGCTTCGCCATTTATTACGCTGCCGATTATTTGCTAGAGGAATCTGTAATATACCAGAATAATCAGAGAGAGGAACAAAAGTAGTTGATGTAATATGACAATGGAGGTATCAACTCCACACCCGGAACTCATACTTTTAATGTGGTTTACCGGTTCAGATCCACGCTAACTATATTTGCCATCCAGCACTTCCTAGAAGGGATGGTAGGGCACGAGACTACTCTACGAGTAGGATGGTATAGATAATCTTGTTACCGGATTATCCTAGCGCAAGATCAATCAATTCTAGTCTCGTGCTATGATTAAGCCCAGTTGAATGCTAACATTTGGAAATTATTAACCTCCAGAATGATAGGAAACGTACCACTACTTCTGTTTTAATATAACTAATTTCAATGATGACCTTCTCCTTGACGTTGAAATGGAGTCTGGCCACCATGTTTTATTAAAAAAAAGGGGGTTACTCTGATATGGAATATTATGGTAGATGCTGCAGAAAGCCGTATAAGGGCTAACACGCCCTGAATTGCCATCTTTTTCGGGTGTTTCTTCGTGCACGTTTAATCGATTGCTGTGGTTGAAAGGAGGGCCATTGCAATATCCCCATCCACAAGCTTATGCATCTTCTTCCTGCGCTTTCCCATCGCTGGCAAACGAAATCAAATTAAAGTATGCAATTGATAATTCCACACTGCAGGAAATTCAGGGTAGGTATTCAGGTAGTCGCAGATAGACAAGCGGTCGCAAACTCCCTTAGGCACAACTTCGTCTTCCATGACTGGTGCGGATACAACTACCTAGATAGGTATACCCAGATGGCAAATATTACCACTTTCAAAGGACTATCGGCTCCATCGGGGCACCTTTTCTCGTGCCGGGACACCTTCTCCGCCCACTCACCATGTTGACTTGCCTCGTCAAAGCTCTGTCGGTAATTGGGGCAGAACAAACCACCATCTTTCCCACCTAGATCACCTAATTATAGTCAAATACCTTGGGATCCGCAGCAAGCTTTGGGAAAACGACCGCCAGGTAAGCAAGTACCTAAAGGTCTCCCTATGTTCTCACATTCGCAAACATCACTCAAAAATCACATGTCCAAATTCACTTCAAGATCACTTGCAGACTTTTGAGCCGACACTACGACGATGAGGGCTATTTCATTATATTTACAGGTACCCCGCGACTGCGTCGCGAAGGGCCCTCATGGGCTATTTCTTTTAAAAATGGATTGCCTTTGACAGGAATTGAACTCAGATATCCTTCTGAGAGGACCTTTTTTTTTAAAAAATCAATAGTAATGTGCAATTGCTGAAATATCTCTGCGTAATTGCTGACCTTTTTGAGACGACTAACTAACTGACTTTTGCCTCTACTACAAGGACGTAGAATTTAAAGAAACTTTTGGCATTCTTTCTTATCTTTGAAACGATTTTTTTACACCTTACGGAGTATGTTCCGGCCATAACCCATCCGCCTCCGCTTCGCTTAGCTCATGGCATAGTGCTCTTACCTCACGCGACGAAGCCATGGAAATCCTGTACATACTACTGCCACTCTAGCTATCATACTTGTGCCCTAGCCATTAGACGAGGCTACCATTAGACGGTAAATAGGTTGGCATAAAACAGTAGTTACCTAGCTCCCTCATCTCAACGTCAAGACATTTACAGGAATTCACATAGGCAATTACATGCCGGTTTCCACGTATTTCCAAGTGTTTCCTATTCACTAATTCACCTCAACAAGTATGCCTTGCAGAGCTTCTAGCCAGATAACAATAAAACAAAATATGACAGAATGTCTAAATCCTGAGCCTAGGTACGTACCTCTCCCAATAGCAAGTGAGCTTGACCTCCCGGCCAGTTTGCTCTCGTTCAAGTATTTTGGTGAATGCAACCTCCCTTATTAGGGAGAATTTGCATGTCCCAAAGTTTGACCGGGGAAACTCAATTGCCAGCTTACCTGTGCGGTATCTCAAGCAAGTTTCCTCTTCGATCTGTGGCCGGTCACATGTACTCGGATACAGACTGCAGCTCCACTGCCTCTTGCGCGCTGCAGCCTTATCATTGACCTCACCGATACCCCTCTTACAAACAACTAGGTACTTAGGTACTCGCACTTTCGACGTTTCCTTTCGTTTTTTGCTTCCGATTTCACCCCCAGCCCTGGCCCAACACTCTCGCCTGTATACTAAGCCCGAGTACAGTTCTCAAGCTTCCTGAGGATATAACGACCTTTCACCTTGAGCTCCATAACACACAAAGATAGTCAAAGCATTACGCACGGCGAAGAAGCTTTGTGACTCCTTGAGGAATAAAACACAAACAACCTCTATAGTATAATCACACTTACCAGGACCGCCACCACCGATATCATGGGATCCGCTGTAAGCTATGTTGGCAACGCTATTGGGTATGTAAATATGCCTTACTTTTACTTCTGTATATATACCACTATAGATATCTCCCCCCACCACACAAACTTATCATTTAGATTATAATTTCCCTAATCTCCAATTCCATCTCATGGGCTTTTTTCGACGTCCTCCAAGCCAGCCATAACTATAGCTATACATCCACACAATCTTACCCCTGAACCCCTCAATCAATATCCATATATATGTGCTAACAAACATAACTCAAAACCACAAACACTAACAACGACCAAAATATAGCCCCCTCGGCTACAAAATCGCACGTTTCTTTATAAGACACCCAAACATCGGCAACGCCCTTCTTGCCGCAATGGTCGGTCTAGCAATTGGCGGTACAGCCGTTGGCATTATTGCTTTGATCGGGTTTACGCCTGCTGGGGTTGCTGCGGGTAGGTGATCTATCTCTGATTGCAAACATATACATGATATCGATTTTAGCAAAACTTTCATTTATAACATGATCATGGATATGGATGAAATTTTGATTATTTATAACTACCTACTTACTTTCATTCTTTCTTTCATCGTTAGGCTCCCTCGCTGCAGTAATCCAAGCATCGATCGGAAGCGTTGCCGCTGGGTCGGTATTCGCAGTTCTACAATCCCTCATGGCCACGGGCGCAATCTGGACGATTTTGGGTGTAACGGTTCCTGGTGCGGTGATGATGGGGCAGTTGAGGGCGCTTCTTGATTAGCACAGAGAGGGTAGGGATGGAGATGATGATTGAGAGGGGAAGGGGGAGGGTGAGGGTGGGCCTACACAATAAGATATATTTACATAGGTATACAACATTGCAGTTTGGACATGTAGTGTCATGTATCTCTTAATCTTTGTTGTTAGAACTATGGGGGAACAGTTGAGGGTAACGTGTATCTGTCGACGAGATATCATCAAAATTGGCATGGCTGGCTGCGGACATGAATATGGCTGTTGAATGACAGGAATGGGTGTTTCCGTTTATTACTCTGCTTGAGCATGCATTAAAGTATCATAGCGTCCAAATAATTTTCTCGGAATCGAATTGGAGGCACGATTATCAAAGAAATGTGGCAATAGCTACAGCATTGGTAGTTCACGTGAATTTATACCAAATATTGGTATTTATTAATAATTTAATATTTTGAATACAAGAAAGATAAGAATGCGCGTAAAAAATGAAGCTGTGAGAAAAGGATGGCTAATAAAACTCCGATAGAAGACACAAGACAAAAATAAAAGAAAGAAACTTTGAGAGAAAAAAGGAATGGGTGATGGATCAGGTGTGAAGATGAGCATAGGGGAATTGAATGACAAGACAACAAGGCAAACGGATATATCGTAGTCAACGAGACTTGGGTGCAAACAAAAGCAATGTATTGAGAAATACAACCAAAATTCCTCCGCTGCCAATCGGGTAGGCACTGTAGCATAATATCCTCCTCTTTCCCAAAATTGCCAAGATGTCATGAAGGCCATCTCCCATAGCCTCCATTCCCGTAGTTATCCAGCCCCATCACCCCTCCTACGAAATATGATCCTCAGGCTTCTGGTGTGGCGATTGCGGAGAACCCCCCGTGTGATTCAAAGGCGTGACATCAGGTGGCGCCAGACCCTGCCCTTGGCCCTGCGTGTATCCATTGAACGGAGGCGAGGCCATCTCCACAGGCGGCGTATACGCCGCCGTCGTCCCAATCTCCACGGCCGGAGTGGGCTTGTACTCTTCGGAGTAGTACCCTGCTCCTCCCATCCCACCAGGCCCAACACCTGGGCCGCCAGGGACCTCTGCAAGGAACTGCTGCTGGCCGCCGCCGGGGTATGTTCCGTATGGGTTGTAACTGTTGTATTGATATGGAGAAGCCGTTGGATCGGCCGGGTACCCAGGCACATATCCCGCCGCATAATTCTGCGCGGGCGTGGCATGCTCCGTAGCCGCCGCGCCGGCAGCATTGTTCTGCCTTCGGCGCCAGAGGAATACGCCAGCAATGAGTGCAAGCACAGCAAGCCCGCCCACAACACCGCCCGCGATTGCCGCCACGGGCGCCTTCTTCTTGTCCTCGTTCGGCCCCCCCGGCGACGTCCCGTTGTGGTTGCCCCCAGGCTCCCCGCCGTTGTTGAGCCCGTCGCCCCCGTCCGCCCTGTTGTTGCGCTTCGCAAACGCCTCGCCCAGCGCGATCCGCTCGAAGCCGCCTCTGGGCTTCGACACGGTCGCGTTGCCCTTTGAGCTTCCGCCCACGATCGAGACGATCGTCGGGGGGACCAGGTTCTCGGTCAGCGCGGGGTCGAACGTGTCCAGAAACTCCCACTTGACGAGATCAAACACCTTGACCGGGTTCCCGAGCACGCACGGCCGCTCGGACTGCGTCCTTGACGGCAGCGCCCTTGTGCTTGCATTGTACTCGCCGTTGGAGATCAGCATCTGGCGGTTCTGGTGCGCGACGCACGAGTGGTAGCGGACACCCCACTCGTTTGGATAGTTCTTCAGGGGGATCTTTGTCCAGATGAAGGCGGGGATGCTGAGCACGTAGAGGTCGAGGAACATGGTGTCGTCCGAGCCCGAGAAGAGGTAGATTTGGTATGACGACTCGTCCGGCGCGGGGACGAGGATGCTGCATGACGCCCACCTCCCGCGGGGGATCTCTCCAATGGCAACCTGGGAGTACCATTGCGAGGACTCGATATCGTAGACCCAGATGTCCTTGTTATCCCTCTAGAATCCCCAGAAAGTAACAGGTTAGAATAAAAGCCCCGAGACATAGAAGAGAGAGGATTCGGAGGCACTCACATAACTCCCCGTGTTGGTCGTCAGATCCGTCTTCCTGAACCCCGCCAGCAGCACCAGCACCCCGCTCGTCCCCACCGCATCCAGGCTGTGCAACTCCGAGTACGCGATCCAGGCCATCGTGCTGGGCAGGGTTTGCGTCTCCCACCTCTGCTCATCCACGTAATAAATCCTCATCTTATTCCCATCCGCCCAGCTCTGAGTCGTCGCGTTGGCCACGATGTCAGTCTTGTCCACCATCAGCCCGCCGACATTAAACGCCAGCCGCTTCGGCTTGAGCGTTATCGCCGACGCAGCGGCATACATCCTCTCCACGCGAAATTGCGCAAGATCGCCAGCCTGCGACCACGTCTTGTTGCCGGTGTTGTACTTGTACATCCTAGGCTCGGTTTTGTAGATCTTGGCCACGGGGTCGTAGAGACGCTCGTAGAGGGCGCCTGGGGCGGGGCCGTGGCGGACATCGAACGTTCCGCCGACGGTGAGGAAGGACCCGTCGCCAGTGTTCCATAAGCTGCCGTCCACACCGTTGTAATGCTCGTCGTGGCTGAGCGGCTTTCCTTCAACTTCCCACCCTGGTTTTTCCGAGTCGAAGCCCTTCGATAGGTCGAGTTTCCACAAGAATTCGTCTGATGAGGTATTCAGGGTTAATATCGATTGTCATGGTAGCATTCGCAGAGCAGCGTGTATGAGGGGGGGGCGATTGCAGTTCAGCTCGAGAGAAATAAAGATAAAATACATACTCTGCCACCTCGTATAGTTCGCCTCAAGCAGCAACTTCGTCTGATTCCCATTCCACCAATAACTATCCGTCCAACTCCCCGCATCGATATATAGCGTCTTGTCTACGATCGTCATCCCCGTATTCCGGAACCCACAGTTTGTGCTCCGTGGGTCATATTGATCTTCCTGGGCCAAGGCCTTTGTCGAAAGTAACAGAGTCGAACATACTATTCCGAGGAACGAATGCATTTTCGAGTGTTGTGATTTCCCCATGTTTTGGTTATGTGGCACCATATGGATGGAGCGCGAGAGAGAGAGAGCTCGAGAGATGAAGAAAATCTCCAGAGGAAGAGGGAGGGGGAGTGGGTGGAAAAAGATTTGTCAGAGCAATTGTGATTCACTTTTTATCGCAATCTGCAGTGACTTTACTTTTTTTTCCCTTTTTCTTTTTTGCTGATAGTATGGCTGGGCTGAACACGAGCTCGGGCTGAGATGGTCGATATCGATAGTGATGATGGTGTTATGATGATGATGCTGCTGTGAGAAAACGAAGGTGCGTGCGTGCGTGCACATGCACGTGTTGGCAGTGGGGATTAGAAAATTAGAGTTAACAGAAACACACTTCAGAAGCACTGTTAGTTTCGAGTGATTGAAACTGTCGTACGTGCACACAGCCTCCGATAGCTCGACCGAGTGAGCAACGCCCGCACGGTAGGAAAAGGTAAATAGATGGAAGGATGGTGCGTGAGAGAGCACAGAAAGAAGAGAAAGGAAGTGAAAGAGGGAAAAGAGTTCTTGAGGGGGGGGAGGGGGGGGTGGGGGCTTCATACTCTAAAGGAAAATCCAAAGTAAGCATCATTAGACTACCCGAGTTCTCTAACCAAGGGTAGGTGTGGTGGCATCGTGAAGAGTAATCACATATCACCTAAATAGCACACCAAGTACTATTGTGGCACACACCATCGCCACACACCCACAGCTTGTTGGCTGGCGACAGTTGATTCTTGTTGCAACCACGACTGTCCTGGTGAGCATGGTGTGACTTTCATGGCTTGTTCGGCAACACGTCCGCCCACCGACTCCAGTAGGTATACCGATACTTTTGTAGGCACCCTCTCCTCACAATCGAGTGGAGAGACACATTTGGAAAAAGAAAATTCTCAATTCCTCCAACCAATCGTGAAAACCCAACATGTCGGGACATTGATTTCCTTTCAAAGACGGGAAAGATACCATACCTTCACTACATTTCCAGCCCCCAGAACAGGGATTCACCGAACCGTGCACAAATCACAAGCACCTAAGGTACTTAGCGTACCCAGAATTGATCCCAAAGAGCCGCATGTCTAGACTACTCTACTTTTGACAACCTGATAGAGTGCTGACCTGGAGATGCATGCAGGTGGTAGAGTAATTCAGAAGCATTAGGGTTAGATCTAACTTCTCTCGAACAGAATACCAACTAGCTAGGTAAGGCGGTTTGAATTGAGTAAATTATTGATTTTCCTGGGGAAGCGTGGCATTTACAATGTAGATCCAAGAACCTTAGGAGGCTCCCAACACATGGAAGTCTGTAATCTGTCCCCTTACTTCTGTTCTCGTCCTCGCTGCCCACTCTACTCCAGATCTCGACACACATCACAAATAACTAATTTTGGTCACGGTCTTGTGCGCTTCATTCGAGAAGTAAGTGATGCAATCTATCATTAATTACTCCCATGCATTGGCGATGACGGGAACAATAACCGTAAGCCTGGGACGAGGGGGTACTGCAAACGCAGCATAAAGTGGTAGTAGGTAGATAAAAAGGACTCCAATGGACGCCGCAGCAAGGTTCGGCATTGGAAAAGAGGTTAATAAATAAATTAATAACTCTGGGCAACTTATGCCATGTACAAAGATTATATAATACACATACTCTCATATTCTGTATTTGGCTGCATCTCCGTCGATATATTACATTCACGTAGTACGAGCGGGCATGGATATCGGTTGCAACCCATACATGCAATTTGAGTTTAGTTAAGTTAGTAAAATCATCGTGACTTGATCTTTTTCATGGTCTGGTCTATACTCGTCTAATTTGAGGCTCAAAACCTGTCATTCTCAATTTTATCATCCCCCCTTTTCTATCAAGATGCATATAAGTATCCCCCAACCTTTCGAATTGCGCCAGCTTTACATCTACGCAGTCCCGGTTGCTGGGTCCCGAGTCAGTAGAAAAAAACTGTCTCCGCAATGTCTCCGAGGACGGGACATGCTATACCTGATTGAACACAAGGAATATTGCAACGCGCATGGCCAAGGATTTTCCGAAAGTAAGCACTTGATAATTTGATTGCACAGGGCGATTTGCCGCTAATCCATCGCGAGAAAAGAAAGAACATCGAACTACGAGTAGGTATCTGTGAATTCGATGTTAATACCATTTGAACTCAGTCATAGCTAGCCAATCGACTAGAATGCATACGTAAACTAGCTGTTCAATCTACATACAACACTCGTAGAATAATCTCATTGACATTCTCTCTCACCGGCTATTGCAAAAATGGTACTCTACCTAGGTACTCCGTATACGTTCTAATATCCGCCTACTCGAGCAAAAAGCCTCCTCCCGCCCGCCCGTCCACCGCATCGTGTCCAATCCAGCTAGCCTCCAATTTCCGCGGAAAGGCGGTGAGCGAGAAAAAAAAAAAGGGCATAACACTCTATCCGTACCTAACCCGATATTACGATTGAAATATTGCAAGGTGCTTTCCAGGGGTTGTGGGGGAGTGGAAGCAACGGCAAGCGCTGGGGTTGGCGGTTGTGGTCGCGGTGGTTGTGACAGAAATCCAGTTCGAGTTATTTTTAGAGATAGCCGCGATCAATTTGTTTGGCTGGCCGCGGCGTGGAGGTCGATCATGATGAATGTTCTCTTACTCTGTAAGCGATGCGCAGAATTATAGGTGGGTATTTCGGGGGACGATCATTGGGTATTCTCGTGTACCTAGCAAGCGAACTTGGGAATCTACCGCGGTTACTTGTTGGAGATAGATCTAGTCGGTGTGAATTTTGCCTATCTACTCTAACTACCTAGATATAATATGTCTCACAAGATACACATATATGTTCTGCGCCGCTCATGGTTTTCCGCCGCTTGTGGGAAGCATGTGGCCCCCGCGGCTGTGCCTCCCGTGGGAGGGCATACCTCCTATTCCTGTCAGTTTTCCTTTGTGTTTTTTCTGACCACAATTTCAATGAATAATAATCATAGGCATGCAAACGTTAGAACACTCTCGGATGAAAATAATGGTTTTTTTGTGTTCAAAATATTATTATATTGCAAAATCGAAGCACAAGGCTATAGACAAATGCTAAAATAAACCCTGCGAATTTCCTTAATTGGCAGGTCGAAATAGGGTTTAAAAGTGGGCAGAAGACTAGTTCAATTGGTGAGGGGCATAGCACGTATGCTTCCCATAGGCGGCACAAAACCACGAGCGGCCCAGCACATATACTCGGTACTCATCCAATGATACTCGAGTACAGAGTACTTATAGCCCAACCGAATACGTGTATTGCGGCTCAAAAAAAAGAGCCGAAATGTAAGCCACTACAGTATTACTGCGAACTATAATCGTACATGTCACATCCAGCTTGAGGCTGAAGCCACAAAAGTAAAAAAACGTCTGCATCGTTCCGAAGGTGTAGTCTCTTGAACGCTGATTGGCTGTAATATAGTAAGTGGATGTGAAGCAGGCAAATCAGGGTAAGGGTTATGATTTGAGGCTGAACATAATCAATCGGTAAGACAGCATCGTTGTCAGCGACGTAAGTGATAGAAAAAAGTATCGGTATCAAGACAATCTAGCCAATTTTGCATACAACCAAAGAGTTGTGAACTCTCTTTTGCGTTATAAGCCCCCCCCGTTATGAGGCACTAAACCGTTCAATAGGCAAACAGGAATATCAGCTTATATCCCGAGAGCTTTGTGGCCGGAGACATCATGATAATGTTATGTCCTTATGCCTTGATATGCCTTATCTAGGTAGTCGTGGTGAGGATTCCAGCCCCTGTCGCAAATGTATGTAGGAGCATAAAAAAGCTGTAAAAACCTCGCCTCGTGTAACTGCATATTGCGAAACTTTATAAATCCAAAGTTAGCTAGCTAGGAGAGGATGTACATACACGCTGAAAGTATCAAGATCGAACACAATGGTAGTAAATATTATTTTCAAACTTCGAATTCGCTAATGGGGCGAAACATAATTAGCGAGTTTAGCATGGGGCTTAAGCTGAAAGAGACGAATTGGCAGGCTTTCGGCTCACACCGTTCCAGAATTTCGCGAAGTGCGTACATATGTTTCCTGTAAATGATCCGCCTGTCCCCTACCCGATGTAAGCTGCGCACGGCACCTCATGGCGTGCATGCCCCTGTGACTGGATTTAATAAACGAGACCATTACAAGGCGTCTACCCCCCGGGCTTGTGGACAGATATTGTGCGGCACTGCCATTGTGATTTGTTCGTCTCAGGTGTCATCTCGCCTCTGGATTTTGTTTCCATGCGGAGGCTTTCCCCGGAAAAAAAGGACAAGTTCAACTTATAAATCCACAGACAATGCATAGTTACCGTTCACTCTTCTTCTGAAGCTTCCTAATAATCGGCACACAGTCGAGGTGTCCGAATTTACCTTAAATTTGTCACTTCGAGGTGGTCGAATAATAAGGCTTATCTGATATAGCTTTTTAACTGAGCTATCGGAAATGCCTATACCTCTGAATCTGACTTATGCCCGTTTAATACAGTGAAGATAGGCTTCATTATAGGGTCCCTCGCTTAATCATCATGTTTGATTGGTGCCTTGGACCGGAGAACTTGTACATACATATACCTGGTAACTCCCTGTTCAGGGAGATTCGAGCCAAGGGAGATTGTTTTGTGGGCTGAATCAATCCGAGTCGTGGGCCCAAGTACATAGCTATAATTAAGGAAAATCATCGTCAGTGGTAGATTAGAAAAGTACAAGTACTTGTTGATATTTAAGATTTCAATCTCAAGTCCGATACCTATTTAGAGTATTTAGCTGCCTACTGAATTATCAATTCATGGGACGCCCTTAAAATGAGTATGATACCGGTTGGACATCCAAATTATGTAGCCTTATGTAGATTATCCATGAAATCCTGTGTGACGAGTTGTCAGAATATCTACTCGAGTGCTGTATAGAAAGCAGCATTTTGGAAATTCAATTTTTAACGTGTGAAGAATAGGTATGTTCTCATATTTTGATAGGCGACGGCATTTCCCGTTTTTCTAGTGCCAATAAGAGGCTCAACTGTCATAATGACCAACAATTGCTCTGAATATAGAGTTGATGCATATTCATTGGTATGTGCAGCTGAATACTATTCGCCTGAATGTAGGCGTGCATTAGTAGAGCTGCAAACGCCTTCGAGCTCTGGTGGCTTGAGCATGTTGAAGTGTCTCGTCACACGAAAAAATGACCATTTAGGTATACTGTCTTGGATAACCTTAGCCGAATGTACTTGATTTGATTCATTTACAAAGCAACAGGGCTTTTTCAATAGGCGGAGAATCACAGCCCTAGCCCTCATGCGGCCGGATAGGCATTTGAGAAAAAATCTAGAAGTGAGGCTGCGTTTACGTACATACTCGAGTACAATTCTCATGACCAAATCTCCACTTAACCTAACTTGGCAAGATACATTGTCTTCTCTGCATCGAAGCGGAGAATGCCGCGATTGCCCCGGTAAAGTTCAAGTGGCTGAGAATTAATATCCGAGTATCGACTACAAATTATTCAGGTAACTATCGCGGTAACTAGTTGGTCTTGGAGTCTTTAACGAAAGGAAAACAAGAAGTTATATACTTCCGAGTTCAGTATTCAGCCATAGTTCTTGGTCATGATCATGAGACCGCTTTCCAACTCATGTATTTTATCAGTTAATTTAGAGCAATACCCTTCATAAACTCCAAATTCTCACATCACGTGATTGTTGTCAAAATTTGGGAAGTTGAGGGTAATTGTCGCTAACCTGTCGATATGATTCTAATCCATTGACAGCCTTGAGGTAGGCTGTATTGATGGATAGAGTTTATCCGACCAAATTAGCGACATCACAGAGGTGATGCATAGTTTGTGAAATTGCAAGATTGTTTCAAGGGAGATTTTTGCAATTTTTTCCAAGATGGATCTAGATCGATCGAGGGATTTTGCGTCATATAATGCCAGACTCAAGCTTGTTTCTATACGTGACTCACGCAGTAAATCAACAGCGACTAATTTTCAAGGACAGAGAATACTTCGTGAGGATTTTCATTGTGGGAGGATCTTCACCACAACCGCAACCGCTCAAAACGCAGATTGATCAGCGGTCATTTTCTGTGATATAGTTACAAAGTAATCAGGACCCCATCCTGTATTGAGAGTATACGCTCTCTACGGCCGTAAACCTAAATCCTCACATTCAATGTCAGAAATACGGCAGCATATACCCGAAATTGCGCGCTGGCAAATTTTTTTTTCGCTTTAGAGTAACAAACTCATCACTGACCTCTGAATGTAGTTTTCATGGCCATGCGTGTGTACTGTTCCACGATGGCGAGCATCATATGTACTCGTAGAACTCCCCGTTACAATTCAATGTGACTGATTATGATGATCCTGCCCTGGGAATACAACGCTTTCAAAACACAGTTTCGAGGTAATCTCACATTGTTCGAGGCTGCGCGCGGATCCATGGGACGATGATGATATGAAATCTCTGGTCAGATCATGATCGATCATCACTTTCAAAGTTCCACGTAACATTGAAAAGCAGTCCCTTTTTGATCCAAATCTTTCCACATAACACAAACTCGTACTCATTTGGAATTGTGCATTTGCTCTTTCGTAGTCATAAAAACACAAGATCTCCCGTGTTCCAAGAGGTAGCACAAATAGCATCAGAAGCGTTGATATTTCTGACGTCGTACCTCAACAATTCCTCGATTTCATTGGCATGATGTGTTGCAGTTCGATTAATATAGACTTTCTTTCCAGCTTACACTATCGATCTCGCACACGATATATCGGCATTGTGTAGCAATTATTTCGCAATCTCTAAGGGATTCGTGATGTCGAACTTGGTTCCGAGTTGTGATCATGTAGTACCAGTATCACAAACATTCTTAGAAACGATAAATAGGTTGATGCTTCCTATAATGGTGCGACAGATGTGCCACAAAAGCACCGTCATGAAAACCAAATCAAATCAAAAAAATTTAATATATAGAATGATATCTATCTTCCCTTCATACTGTTGCAACAAAAAAACACCAATTACAATCTGAAATTCTGATATTTGTACCAACAATCGAATTTTGGAAAATGAAAATTGAAATTATAAAGTGTTTTGAGCAACTTTGAAAACAGGCCTTTTTTGCTCTGATAATATGCACCGTAGTCAAATATTTCATATTTCATACACTGTAGTCATTTATTTCATGCGCTGTGAGGCAATTTCGTTTGTATGTATTTGCTTAGAAAAAAAACATGCTCAATGCGCCGTAAGGAGCTTTATTCCGGGCGCCGTTAAAGTAGTTTTACGGCGCATATGCATATATCTCAACGGCGAATTTGGTGACACGTTTGTCGCACCATAGCCTCCCTACCCCAACAATCGTTTTCCCATTCTCTAGAGAATCTGGCTGCAGTGATACACATTCATTTTGTAACTTGTTTATTCGTGTTAGGCATGTTTGTGGTTCACCAGCCTGGTTTCTCTATAGTAGAGGAGCACACATATATATGTACTGCATATGGTGCTGCGACTGAAACAAGGCTGAGGCTTTAGGAAAATATATCATTGTTTCTGTCCATAGCCCTCTGGTCATGATCATGAGTCGATATAAGGTGGGTACCAAGTCTGGGCACTATAAAAAGTCGAATAGGTTGTTAGAATAGTGCCATTGGTTTCTTTCAATGAAATCTCCTCATCCAAATTGTCTCAATAACACCTATCAGAATCACCGGCCATACTATTCTGGAGACGATTCGCAATAACAAGCGATTGGGCCGTGGCTGTCATCTACGATAGCATTGTTTACAGGCCTCTCCTGAGGGCTGTATACATTACTTATCAAAGCCGATATATATAGCTAGATCATTAATAGAAAGAATTACCACCTAATTCTCATTCTCTTTCGGTACCACAATACACCCAGCCATTCAGCCGGGTACACAAATGACACAAATTGGATGTATTAGCCTCGCTCAACCTACAACCAAACTTCCCATTCATGCAGGCTCCCGCAACACATCATATATCATCCCAATAAACCACCCCGTGCAACCCCCCACCAGTCCACAATTGAGAAACATTAGGTAGGGCAGGCAGACAGGCTAGGATCACACCTCTACAACACCACGGAAATAAACTTTCGTCAAACAAGTTTAAAGTTTCACCACACAAAAGAAAAATGGGAAAGGAGAGGATAGGGAAGAAGAACTCTATCGATCTAAACTTTGACAAGAAGAAAGAAAGGGAAGAAAACGTTAAATCTTCTATGGGTGCGTGGTGCTCGGTGCTTGTGCAAAGAAATAAGGGTAGAGAAAGCATGGTATGAGTAACCTCAACTTCTTGACTTCAGGTTACCACGGCGACCAAGCTTGCCAGTATATAAGGAAGGAGAGGGAAAACCGACATTGATTCGATATTTCAACGACTCGACATTTCAAAAACTCCAAACTTCGACAGCTAACCAAACTTTTGATTCCGAGTCGGAACTCTGACGAGATACAACAGCAACACGGGACAACAAAGGATAGCAACAACGACAATAGAACCTTAACTTCTCAATCTCGAAACACCAACGCTTCGCATTGCGAGTACCCAGTACCCCGGAACCAACGCAACAGCAGTACAGGACGCGGAAGGCCTAGGGTTAGCGATTACCACATCCGGCGCCAAACTCAATCCTCCCAATCTCAAAATGTCCGATCCACGCCAATTGACAAAGGTAAGTGGAGTATGTTCCATTCCGCTCAGCCGACCAAATCGGTACCTATACATCTGCAGCGGCCTGTAAAGCTAACACAGCCAACTACTAGATCACCTTCGCCAGCTTCCAACAGTGGCTCCGTCTCGACAAGAGGTATGTTTACCCATAGATGCTGTCCTTCCTTTTGGCATTTATCTTTTACAACCACCAGCACAGAACGATGAAATGTAGAGGTACATTGAAGCTAACTGTGCATTGCTGCACATTGATACAGAGTCAAAGAGATAATCACAGAAGACACGGGCTTTAACGGTGTCTCTGCAAGCTCGGACATGCCTCCGATCTTCAAGTATGTATATTTTCATTTTCCACATATCTTTAGATTATGTCATATGTATCATATATAAAGAGATGATATCAGAAGTACTAATTCCAGAATTTCTAGCTCATTTCTGACGGAAAATGCAATCGAGAAGTTAAAGCGGATCGCGGGGTTGACGGTGCGGGTTGTTGCCGAGGTATAGAGTAGGTAGCTTTTCTGTAATGAGTTCTGTGATATAGGAAGATGCACGTGAGCTGTAGCTAACTTGACTTGAATTTACAGCAGACTCAGAAAATATCGAGATGATGATTTCAGGTCATCGATCTTAGAATTCGGGTCTTCCAACAGCCACGGGACAAAATTTTCTCTCTTTCTCTCTTCCTCTGCAACGCTTTTTTCGTCATCACATATTTCGAACATTGCATGCCCCTTCTAATACCCGGGTCACATTTGGTTTTTCTTTATGATTTTTGTTTTAGGTTGCCTTTTATGATGAATGGCTGGTTATAATAAATGACCAGTGGGAGAGAAAAGTGGGGGTACATAAACTACGTACCGTGGATACTTAATAGTAATACAATGATAGGCAAGACACCTATGGAAATAAAGTTTTAGTGTTCTGTTCAAACAATCACCAATCTCAGGCTCCTCCTCAGGCTCCTCGCTGTGACTAAACTCTATTTCTATAGCGATTGGTATGGCATGACTACCTATATACCATGGCCTCAAAGTTGATTCACATGATGTCGGAACCACAATTTTATAGCTACCACCCATTACGATGTTCGAGTTTTGCACGCGTAATTGAAACAACCATGAGATGTGGGAATGCAATTCACGACAAGGAGAAGGTGGTGGTGGTGGTGGTGGTGGTGGTAGGAGCTCGAGGTTGAAGCGAGAGATAGGGTGATAAAAGCTGTGAAGGATCAACCAACCATATCCGGCCAGAGTAGTCGATGGAGTGGCCCGTGATCGATGCAATAACATAAAAGAAGTATCGAAGGACTCTTGGCGTACTAGAATCTTCATATATGTATTAGTGTCTATGTATATTAGGCAAATCAATACAAACTCACATGCATTATGATCAATACAATCGGACTTAATGATTATGTAAGCCCCGGGACCGGACGTAGGGGTACCCAATGATGCAACTTAAGTCAGAAACCTTATTTAACCAAATCCCAAGGATAGGTCTAGTCAGGGAATCGTTATTGATCCAATAGGGATCAATTCCGAATGGAATGGTATCGATAAGCACATGCACATCGTTACAATATACAGACGACTCCCGTTATAGCCATACGGATGCTTATAACGGGAATTTAACGGTAACCAGATTCCCTCTGTTCTAGGCATAACATCGGGACTATATCGGCCTATTATGGGAGTCAACTATACTCTACTACACCTCTTTCCCACTCCAACCCGAATTACAATTGCACGGACTTATAAGAACCAGAGAGAGAGCTCCCTATCGGCCCAACATCAAGCATCCTATCGATATCTTGAATCTCCGATTCCGACGCCGATTCTAGGCGAATTCACCAACGTACCACGGCCACCATCAACGTTGCTATCAAACTACCAACAGTCTCACAAATAAATTCATCGCATAAATATTCAAACCAAGGTCCCGGGATTTAGATTTTGCAATATTAATTGGGTTAGGTACCGGTGCTCCTCCCCCCCCCCCTCCCCCCGGGAAAGTCTTTGATATCGCGAGGCAAATTAATCCCACCTTCTAGATATCGAACCTGCGGCGGAACTCGATCAATCCCACCCATGGCCCAACAGATAACCACGATAAGCTCACAATCACCTCGCCGATTCACGGACTCGAATCGCACATTCCTCATTGCATTGAGGGTGTCATGGCCATGAAGAAAGCTTAAATAAAATGCATACGCGCATGCATTCTTGCAACAAATATATATGCTTGGCGCTCTATAATAAGAGGTGGTATTATAAAATACAAGAAAAAGATTATAGGTATACAGGTTAGTTAGGTACAGATAATATTACTCTCGTGCACTGATAAGCATAACTACCCATGCGGAGCCAAGCTTCACGTGCTTTAAACAGAATTATTCTTATATCGGGGAGCGGAAGTTAACTGTCGTGGTGTGTGAAATCAGCGGTCAGAAGTGGAAATGCATATGCATCCTTATGACGGGAGATATCTGTGGGTAGGTAGGGCATTGGGGCATCATCGTATAATCTGGGTACGTAAATACTTCAGGGTAATACTGTGCACAGGCAAGTAGAGTATAGGTAAGACACGAGAAAAACACTGCACCCCTGTCACGTAAGCCTACGTAGCAATCACGCTCGCGGCCCAAGTCCAATGCTTAAAGTAGATCATAGCTATGACGGGGCCGGCGGGGGCTGCTTTTTGGACCGCAAAAAATCAATGCTTATAACGACGTTGGCGTGTTTCTCTGTCGGGAGTCAACTGTACATACTCTCCGCCTTAGACTAGGGCAGGGAGTGTGCTTAGTGTCAGCCCAAAAGGGAAGTAGCGCCTTCCGAATTGGGAAGCAGAGTTTAAACACACCTAATTTTGCCAAAAATCCGAGAACGAAGGTGAGGTTCAGAAGATCATTAAATTCCTCGACTACCGTGAACTTCAGTTTCGCCGATGATGGGTGAAATCAGGACGTCCTCGCTCTGTTCTGCTATTTTTTGAGGTTACATTACATCCACAAATGACTCCCGTTATGAGCATACGCAAGCCTTGGAATTCGCACATATCGAAATTACATCTCATTTAGTTCCATTATTTGCGTAATCGTGTTATAAGCATGCCACGGACATCGGCATCAATGGTATGCTTATGACGCAAGTTATCTATAAGAGTACATAGAGCCAGTCGTGTCCACGAACCCGGGTTCTTGTTCCTGATGGCCAGACCAAAAACCAATTGTCTTTCAAGGCCAAAACGTGATTCAATTTTTCTATCGCTATCGCTATCGCTATAAGCAGCTAAGTACATATATATCTAAAATCATGATCACACAATAAAAATCCACAGAAACTGTGTGAACGTTGTCAGTACAGGCTAGGTAATCAGTTGCAACGATCACAACTCCAACGCCAACCTGCGGCAAAATTACAAAAAAAACAAGAAAAAACACAACAACTATCTCCCATCTCCCCCTCCCCCTTCATCCCCCCGCCTCAAAAATTCCCAGCCCACCCCCACCACCCTCAAAAGTCCGAGCCTCCCCGGGGAAAAACCATCCTAACACCCTCCACCACGTCGGTGTTGGATTCAGATGTGTAACACACACAAACGTGCACAAAACACACATATACCGTGACTGACTAGTCGATGGGACAGACTGGTCGATGGAACAGCTAACCTGTTTTTCATACAGAAATGCAATGGAGATCAAGGCGCTAGGAACTCGTTGACCAGCAAAACTTAGCGTTGTCCCATCGACCCATCTGTCCCATCGACCAGTCAGTCACGGTACACAAATACCTTCCAAGAATATATACGCAAACCACGCATCCTTGACCTCAACATTTAGTAGTCCCCGGGGAACCAGCCCACACTGAGCTACCATAAACTCGGATGAATTCGTAGGTGAGAGGCTATATATCTTAAGCTTCTATCTAGAGCAAATACCAGCTATGCAGATATCAAATATCAAAAGATATGAAGAAGGATGTGGAAAGTGTATAAAAGAAATGGTATTTGTATATGCAATGCAAGTGTACGTATGTGCAAGTGTGAATGAAAATCCAGGTGATGAGCTAGAGAGTGTCATATGGGGGGATATTTAGAGAATTTGAAGTAATTTATTTCTTCTCTTTTTTTTTTCTCGAGTTTTCGCTTTGGAGGGGGTGAGAAGGGTGGAGTAACTGGTGGCGGGAGGGGGTGGAGGGGGGGGGAGAGAGGGGGGGACGCAGACAAGATTTAGGACTAGGCATTTGTGAAGTGAGCCTTGGGGAGGTCAGGAAGGGGGAATTCCATTTGAGGAGGTGAGGCGAGGAGGAAGCTTTGCTGGAAGAAGGAACGGCCAGCGCTCGCAATTCCTTGAGACCTAGGAGGATGTTGGAAGAGGGTGAAATGAGAAAGAAAAATTACAAATAGAAATGTAACAAAGAGAAAAGGGAAAGAAATATCAATTGGAAGAATCAACCAAGAACTTCTATTGTCCATCTCCAAGCTCAATTGCAATGAGCCCAGAGAAGTTGTCCCGTTTACAACCGGGAGTCCACCTAATAGTGCCCCTCGGGCCAAGCAGCATAGTATGGCTTGCAGTGATCCTCATGATTCTTGCAGTACGCGTTGGACTCGGCAGGCATAACAGGGTGTATGGTAATCTTGCTTGGCACCTTTGCGGCCGCCGTAGGCTTTGTGACGTTATCGCATGGATATGCGTACTCGCACGCCTGGTTGACGGGGTAGTAGGTGTACTGCGGGTAGGCCGCGTTGTACTGGTACGGGGATTCACAGTTCATGAGTGTCATGGTGCACGTTTCGATGGCGCGCAGTGTGGTGTATGGGAAGTCGTATGTGGCGGTGGTGGTGTAGAGCCCGCAGTGAGGCGCGCACTTCTGGTTCGGGTCGTGCTTGCACTGCTGGCAGTATTGCTGCTGCTGGGCGTGACACTCAGGGTAACAGTGTTGGGTCTCGTCCACGCAGGGGCAGTTGGGGTAGACCTCCTGGAAGGAAGGGGGCGAGTAGTTGTACTGCTGGACGATCTGCTGGGGGGGCTGCGCGGGCTGCGCGGGCTGGGCGGGCTGGGCGGGCTGGGCGGGGGGCTGCGCGGGCTGGGCGGGGGGCGGGGCGTACTGGGCGGGGGGCGAGTAGCTGTACTGCTGGACGTTCTGCTGGACGTTCTGCTGGGCGGGGGGGTGGGCGAGGGGGGGCGGGCCGTAGATCGGGGCGGGGGGCTGGGCGGGGGGCGGGCCGTACTGCTGGACGGGCGCCTGGGTGTAGTGTGGTGCGCAGGGGGGATACTCCTCGGGGCAGTAGCTGGAGGTGCAGCAGCAGCTGCTGCCGTCGAGGGCGAGATAGGAGGGGCTTGGCGTTGGGGTTGTGGCCCACCCGGGCACGGCGAGGGCGCCGGCTGCAAGTGCGAGGGTGACGAGGAGCTTGAGGAGCATGCTGATGGATGTGAAGGAGTGACTGCCGGGCGGATGGGGAGAAGAGGTGGGGGTGGGATCGCGTGCTCTTATAGAAGCCGAGCAGCAATTTGCGTCATTGTGGTGCGTCGATGCATCTTACCCTGAACCCCGCATTCCCGCGATGCTGCGCTCGATCGCGATTGAAACTTGCGCTCTGCATCCCGTTACGCCATCCGAGCCTCAGGGGCACGAGACGAGAGCCTCAACATCAACGTTCCGTGAACGTGGTGATGGAATCCACTAGATGGCCGAGTGGTTGGCCGAGGTGGCTACCGATAGAGAGGGTCTGGGCACGAGACTGCCGAAAGAGGCAACAGTTTATTGCCCCGAAAGGGATTAGCAGGGACTTCACAATAGAAAGATCACGCTAATAGCAGATCCACAATCCGTGGGGAACAGATTGGCATCTGTCACCTGCCCATGCCTGTCCTTGCCTGTCTAGCCTGTCAGTATCATGACGGCAAGTCATAATGGCTTGACTGTTGAAGAATGATTCCTATTACTGCCTAGTGTCATTATCGCCACATTTTCGCCCCCCCCCCCCACGCCACTTGACGATAACCCCATAGTCACGTTATCGGTCCGAATCGGGTATCGACTTCTCCATTTCGTTCCAAGAAAGGTTGTTGAGTCGAGCCTAAAACTGCCGTCCCTTAGGCCCAATCATAAAGGCGCAATAACAGCCGATCCATTCCAAAATTCCAGGAACAACGAACTCCTCCTCCGTTCCGGTAAACCGGTTTCGACGCCACATCCCACATCCCCCACTTCCCCACATTTTCTTGACCAAGAATTCCACCAAAATTCCAAGTTCGCTAAACAATAGCACCAGCACCAGCTGGTATGTCGACATCGTGACGTCACCATGACCCACCGGTACTGGTTGGACCTGTACCACCTTGGCCAAGGGATGTATCCCCCATGCCAGAAACAAAGAAAAAACTTGAAAACCGAGTTATTTCTGTTTAGATTTTGGCGAAGAAGAAAAACCAAAACAGGGCTTAAGAACCGTGATCTCCACTCCAAAAACGTGGGGCATATTTACCCGAAGCTAGGACGACTTGCAAAGTGTTCTTCGTTTATATCAAACCTCCCTCCTCCGAGATTTTCCATCTTCTTCATCTTCTTAATCCAAAAGAAACACACCACGCCACGCCACGCCACTCATATCTAGTAGAATCAACCAAAAAGGCTAGATAGCTAAGAAAGTACTACCGATACACCGGTGATCCTCCAACAACATTATCAATCCTAAGCGAGCCCGCGCGATATAAGGCCGCCGCCATCTTCGCCATTGCCATCACTCAATCAATCCGAATTCTCCCATATCATCATCATCATCACCATCATCAATCCATCATTGATTAAACAGACATCACCAGAATATTAATAATTCCTCAACAAAGAAAATCTCCAACCTGGCGCCGGCAATACTGCAGCAATCCACACCGGCACGATCTCTCCTCCTCCTCAGCCTCAACCCCACCTCATCATCGATATCGATCGCAAAACAATCATCTGCAATCCATCCACATCGACCTCCTCTCTCGACCTCCAAAGCTCTCCACACCTCATCATTACCCTCCTCACCCGCCCACCTATCCACAATAAAGATGCCCATGCAGCGTTTTCCCCCACCCGCCACCCCCTCCCTCTCCCTCTCCCAAAAACCAACATTCTACACCTCCCTCCACCCCAAAAGCAGCGGCACAAACAACCCGAAGCCCACGTTCCCAGACATGGGCCGCACGCCGAGTAAGCCTGGGAAGCCGTCGGATATGGATATGCACATGACGCCGGAGGGGATTGATGTTGGCGGTGGGTTTGAGAAGCCGGGGGATGAGAAGTATAGGGTCTGTGGAGAGTTGGTGAGGTAGATTATTTAAGGCTGGTTGATGGGAGAGACGTCATTGGGGGAGGGGGAGGGGGAGGGAGGTGGTGGCGATCTTTGGAAGTTGTGAGGTGGTGTGAGATGGTTTTTTGAGGGAGTTGAATGTTGCGGACTACGTGTTCTATCAGGTACATCGGGATCAGTCTTCACAGGACGACGGAGGACACATCATCACAATATTCTTCGGTCCTCCTGCCAAACGAGCCATGACCGCATCCAATCCCCACATCCGGAAGTTTAACAGTCACCATCTCAACTCCTCATCAATCATCACCTCGATCCCGGCGGCGAAAGCATATGCATTTCAAATTCATCCATCTTGTTTGTCATGCATCAGCAACAAAACTTTCAACTTTCTTCATATTCGAATTCTCTGGCGTTACCTGGTCTTTTTGGGTGTTTCATTTTCATCTTCGAACATTTTGGCATCGACTATAGCAACATTATGGTGCATTTGGCGTTGGAAAAACTTCTTCTTTTTGGGATTGATTTCATTTTACTTTTCATATTTGTTTTTTCAAGTTTAAATTTATAGCAGTTGCATGCAAATATTTGCAAATAATAAGTGTGCTAATTATAATTTTATAAGCATTCACGTTCCCTGTAATTATAATCATTTCTCAAGTTCTCGCATAATCGTTTGCAGTGCGCAGCGCACTTGTAATTAAAGCTACCTCATTCTCTCACAATAGCGATAGCCAATTGCGAACATAAACACGTAGTTCTAAAAATTAATATTGTTCCATTTGATATAATACTGCCACCTATGGGTACTCGTGCTTCTCATATATATATGAATGCTACCAGGTGACTTAACCATCTGTCGATCGGACTGAGCTTTACACATTTTGACCTTCCTCAACCACTCAATCAAGACATGCTGATTTCCATCTCGAGGGCTCTATAACTGGTCATTTTTTTGGGAGCATGCAAGTTCATACCCCATAGCCAGCGGCATTCATTCATGAGAAGCTTAAGCGCAAGTACACATCATGATATCCATCCACCAAGGTGCATTGAAAGTAAACCAGACCTCAGACCACGTGCACCATTCGATCGCGAGCTTCTTAATATATATAGCTAAAAGCTACATTCCCCAAGAACACAATTTGAATTCCTAAAATTCCTGCATGAAACAAGTTGTTTATTCTCGACGATTTATATACGTGCAGGTACCACTCCGAACTAAAAAAACAGCAATTAGAGCCTTTGCAAGGCAGATTTTCAGGCTTTCCTCTCATTTAAATGGTCCTTCTAATAACCTTTTATTGATATCATCCTTAATATAGAGACATGTACATCTGGCCCTTTTTTGAGCCTTTTTCATGGAAAATATATCTTTTTTGAAGCAGCTTTCATTTAAAGGCTTTAAATATGTTTATTTACAGAGATAGAGTTAATTTAAGCCTTTGATTAGAGTAGATAGAATTCGAATGTTTCCTAAAAGGGCAAGATTGTGGCAAGAATGCTGAATAAGCGCTTACATAAGCAGAATGTGGCAGATAAAGGAAAGTTTAGGCTAAATACTCTACATACATTCTTTTTTTTTGTTAAATTCAATTTATTTCCACATGCACTTTTCGGTATGTACGTATGGCGTCCTTACTAAAAACTGAAAACTAATTATAAGGGAAAAGACAAAAAAGGACAAGGGAAAACACGACGACACAATTGCAAACTACTCTCCTCTGTTCAGGGCCTTGCAACTTTCAAAGTGGGGCATCACGAGTTCCTTGACAAACTGCTCGTCCCCCCGTTCTGGGATGTCCGGTCCTCTGCTCTGCTTTATTCCAGGCCTCTCTATTCAATTGGCATTCTAGGGCTACGTGTTCTCCACTCTCAACCGTGTCCTTGCACAGTCTGCACATCCCGTCTGGTGCGAGCCCCATTTTGTATGCCCAGCTTCATGTATACTACAACTCTAATACATGCTTGACATTTATATATAATACCAATCCAAACTCTCTAGCAACGTTTCAGTAGGTCCCTTACTGTAGTGAGTCAAGAACGGCAATAGGACCAGTTATTGGTAAACGTTGCGCTCGACTTAAGTTGCCTCAGTTTGTTTAGTTGCCTCCAAATTCAAAGCGGCACGAGACTATTCAAAGCTTGGCTCGAGTTTTCTCTCAAACTTGGTCTAGCGTGTAGTCGTTTAACGGCCGAAATCAAAGTGGGCTTCATGACGTCGGGAAGATCGTAAGTGGCGTCTAGTCGTACGCATTGAATCTGCCCGTTTGCCACATGTAAATTCATCGGGAGCGATCGATCGCGAAAATGCAGGAACGACGGCTTTTAGAGGTAGGACAGGCTATGCATGTAGAGATGGGAGATGTGATGGGAATGCATCAGATTGGATGGGAACATTTCGATCGATCTAGATCTTGATGACATTGAGGGGTTGATAAACGATCCCAGGTCCGGAGCTATAATTGCAATACCTTAGGCCTAGGTACGTACGCACGATACATCAAAGATCTAGATCAAGGCCGACGCTATGACTCGAGTTTACACGTTTCCATGTTCTTGAAGAAGATTATGTATCCAAAATATGCACGATTTGTGCTCGCTCGGAAGCTCCTGGATCTACCGGCCTAAGGGCACCTAGGTAGGTACTACCGGTGCCGGTACCGGCCCGCGGTCCGACTGTTGATCCACCGGGATACCGAGCTCGCTCGGCGTAATCGCACCCGAAATTTCGGCCTTCCTTACAAGCTCGGGAGTGAATATTGATCTGCACGGTATGTTCGGAATCTCGTGATCGTGACTTTGGGGAGCGCTGGAGCTTGGTGTGTTCTGCTTGCTGTATAGATTTCCCGGAATCGTTATCCCAGCGTTATAAAGTATATATGTTATCGATCACGTTACTTCCTCCGGATCCTTCTTTCCTTTCGGATCCAATTGCAATAGATACTCCCCCCACCCCCAGAAATTTTAACCCACCTCCCCCATTCGGACAAAATGAAGTAACAAATTGCAGATCGCAAATCGCTTACCCTCGGCGCCGAGCCGTTACACTAGGTACTCTAATACCACTTCCAAGACATGAACATTACATGCAACGGTTATCTCAACCTATAACGCTATAACGCTACCTATAACATCCAACTACCTTCCAAAGTGGAACGTAATAAGCTCAAGGTGCATCGGAGGGATGATCATCTATAGATCTCGGCATGTATTATCTGCAACGGCCGCGGGGGTATACCCCGCATCCGTCATGTTATCCCGTGTATAACTAGAGCCATAACTAGTACCCGTGCTTTCGCACTTTATTGGAGGGGCTGGATATAGGTAGACACTCTATACTGGGCCCATTATCTAAATCTTAAGCTATCAGCTGGGCAGAAAATTTGCAGAAAAAACCCCGGACAATAAGTATAACAGGAATACCAAGCTTAAGGGATTGATACTTTAAGTACCTACCCACTTACCTAAGTAGCAATTACCGAGAAATATGCGAATCGCATTCCTATGAGCCTCCCCCACCACTGGCTTACCTACCTACTTACGTACTCCTCGAGCTCACATCATCAACAAATCGATCATCCAGGTCGAAGTTCTTCCAGCCAGCTGTGCACATGAGGAACGAGTGATTATAACGAGTAAACGATTGACGATACCACGACCCAGTCTCGTACCGGACCACGGCCCACTATACCTATACAAAACGACAACGAGAACACGATGGACACAAAAGACCGAGCCTCAACGGGTACCGGTACCCCACCCTCGGGATCAGGGGGCAGTACAAAATATAACGACACCTCGGCTGCAGAAAAGAACACCGATATCGAAGTCGGGGGGGTCACGAACCTCGATGGAAGTGCTGATGCATCCGGCGCGAATGGGCGGGGATTAAAGCGGTCGTTGAAGGCGAGGCATATCCAGGTAGGCGTATACTGAAAAATAAAGGAAAAGAGAAGCTTAAGGGAATCAGGGGAGAAAGGAATCAATGTGCTGACAACACCCGAACCGGTGCTCCCAATCCAGATGATTGCGATCGGCTCCAACATCGGCACCGGCCTGTTTATCGGCTCCGGCGCGGCGCTCCAGAAGGGCGGTCCGGCGGCACTGATTCTGGCATTTGCGTTGATTGGGTGTACGCTGTTTATCATGATGCAGTGCCTCGGGGAGATGACGGTGGTGCTTCCCGTGTCGGGGAGCTTCACGAGGTATGCGAATCGGTTTGTGGAGAGGGGGCTGGGGTTTGCCATGGGGTGAGTTGTGAATTCGAAGGACACATTCGGCCAATGCATATATACTAATTATAACCCTTCTCAGATGGCAATACTGGCTCTGCTGGGTCAGCGTCTTTGCCGCCGAAGCCACCGCGGCAAACATCATCATGCAGTACTGGACGACGTCCGTCCCCCCCGCCGTCTGGATCTCCATCTTCATCCTCATCAACCTCGCCGTGCACGCCTTCCCCGTGCGGCTGTTTGGCGAGGTCGAGTTCTACGTGTCCACGCTCAAGGTGATCTCGGTGCTCATCTTCATCGTCGTGATGTGGGTCATCATGGCCGGCGGGGGCCCCGACGGGCGCAAGCACGGCGGCGAGAACTGGGTCGACCCGGGGGCGCTCATGAACGGCTTTCCCGGGATCGCCGCGGTCTTCGTCACGGCGGCATTCTCGTGCGGGGGCACGGAGATGGTGGGGATTGTGGCGGGGGAGAGCGCATTTCCGCGTTACAACATCCCCCGCGCGATCAGGACGCTCATGTGGCGCATCCTGATATTCTACATCACGTCGCTGCTCTTCATCACCTTCGTCGTGCGGGCGGACAACCCGCGGCTGCTGGGCGGGTCGAGCGTGAGCGCCTCGCCCTTCGTCGTTGCGATCGAGGGCGCGGGCATCGCGGTGCTCCCGCACATTCTGAACGCGGTGGTGCTGGTGTGCGTGTGCAGCGTCGGCTCGGTGTCGATATACATCTCCTCGCGCGTGCTCCTAGCCTTGGCCGAGGACGAGATGGCGTTCAAGGCGTTTGCGCGGACGGACCGCCAGGGGAGGCCGTACATGGCCATCGCGTTCACGGGGCTCATTGCTGCGGGGATCAGCTATCTCAACGTCGATGCCAGGGGCGCGGAGGTGTTCAGCTGGTTCACGAGCATCTCCGGCATGGCCTTCTTCCTGGCGTGGATGGTGATTATCGTGTGTAACTGGCGGTTCCACGCGGCGCTGAAGGCCCAGGGTGATACCACCTTGGAGAGGAGGTTTGCGTATCGAGCGACGCTGTGGCCGTGGATGAGTATCGCCGGGTTCGTGGCGATTGTGTTTATGGTTGGCTGTCAGTTCTACGTGTGTCTGTATCCCGTGGGCGGGGCGGCGCCGGACCCGGCAAAGTTCTTTTCGGGGTTCATTGGGGTGCCGATATTCCTGGTCATGTGGGCTGGGTATAGGGTTGTGTATCGGACGAGTTTCATTGCTTTGGTGAGTCTTTCTAGTGATGTCCTTGAAGGGTGCATTGGAGAAGTGGATGTGGTTGGCTAATATATTGGTGTATTGATCGATTACAGAAAGACATTGATCTCCAAACTGGTCGGAGGTCGATGGACCCCGTCGAGGAAAAGATGCTGGAGGACTATGCCGCGCTACCGCTCAAGAAGAGGTTAATCAGCTATTTTCACTTTTGAGTATCCTAGGTAATTTGTTTGTGTTCCTTTCTTCCTCGCTAATTTTTTCTTTACATCTCCTCTATCAATGCCTGAGTGTTTTCATGATATCCGGTTATGGGATCGCTGTTATATACCAAAGGTAGAGGGCACGAAAACAGGGTAGAACGTTTTATTGCTAGAGATCGGAATACTTGGGTCTACTAAGTAGAAAAGTACGAGACCTTGAATATACTTCAATCAAATACCAACTTTACTTTATATGTAAGCAGATCTAGATCTAGCTTCCAGCAACCTACTTAGTATATATCCGCAAAAAAGTGTAACACAAAACTACAAAATTACAAAACTACAAAACTCCAAACGTCTTAGCTATATGCATGGTTCTATAGTTGCAATTCAATTGGTTGTCATGATATTCTCGAGCAAATTTTCCATATATAGACAGGTACGTACGTCGATATATCAAAATGCGGGGTTTCAACAGGTAGGGGCCAGTTCCGCACGGTTCCATATTTACTATAGGCACGTGCATCTTCACATGCATCTATTGGTAGGTATATAAATAAGTAAGTATATTGCTACGAGAATATCAATATCGCATGTATGGTCTGATGATGCAATTGCAAGCCATGCGGACGATAATTACCATTCAAATGGATTACCTACTTTACGAAAGTGTACTGCGCTTGGCAATTGAGTGCATGCAAGTTCTACCCTGTTATCAGGTATCCATATAGTACTACCGTTGGACAAGGAGTTGGCTGCACTCAATTGGCAAGCTAAACCACGACCAGCGTAGGTTCTATATATATTGTGTTCTACTGCAGCCAAATCGACAGACCAACACGTCACCAGGATGGGATGCACAAGAGGAGGAGGAGGGGCCTAGCCATAGCACTGGAAGGATTGGGCAGATATCAATGATAAGAAGTGGATTAAGAAGAATCCTGGGCAAGGAGGAGGGCCGCCAGAGATAGTGGATCTTGTACACAACTTTCCCAGCTCAATCTGCGCGCCTTCTAAAGAGCAGGCAGAGGAAGCGGAATGGTACATGGTGCTGAATGAAGAGGAGGAGGAGGAGGAGGAGGAGGAGGGGGGTTATGGGATCGGGATATCAACCCCTGACTAGTCCAACCCCCCCCCCATATAAACAACAGACGGATAGGGCAGAATTGGTTAGGTAGTTAGTTTAGTTAGAGTTAGATAGGCCGTTTCCCCAGGCTATAAAGCCCTTCGGGGTGGGGGACTCGACGTAGACTCCCAAGCCTCCATGAATCGAGTAATGATTCAAAAAAAAAAAAAAAAAAAAAAAAAAAAAACATAGTCATACCGTAGGTACCCCCTCCCTGGGATGTCTAAGGAATTCCCACACCAAATTTTTTTTATGTGAGTTTTTGAATTTATTCACGAATAATTCACCCTTTTCTCACTGTAAAACAACAGTGTGGGAACTATCAAGACAAGCAAGGGGGGGGTAACTCCTACCAGAGTCCAACGCCTTGTTAGGTATATATACCCCTGTTCTCGTTCCCAATACCCAATACCCCATACTCGAGTAGACCAAGACTACCTACCCCATAGATACGTTATCTTGCTTATGCGAGAGCGGGAAGTTTTTGTACTCCAAGTACGACTATTAGAGTAGGTTCATGTAACTTATAAGATCTTCGCCCATGCATGCATGTCGTCACCTTAAGCCTATTCTCCTTAAACCTTGTTTTTTCGACAGATCTTCAAGGCTTCATATATATCCTCGATTACAGAGTAAGAAGTACTTTAAAGTAGCCGGCCTGCTGGAGCTGAGTTATAACCGAGTGATATCAATTGAAACTTGCCATGGTTCCCGTACCTCGTTTACAACGTGCAATATAAAGGTAAATATACTTCAATTGCAGTGTTACAACTTGCACCTCTCCCTTGCTTGTTCTGGCATGAAGTGTTTCCACAGTACGAGTAGGCCCGTACGTACTTGTACTCTGACAGTCCATATTTATGTAGACTGCATTTATATCATGCATACTTACCTAATATTGCACCGATCGTACCCCCGTTTCCAGCCAAAAACACGGCTCCCCGGCCAGTGGCATGCATGTCTCTTCAGTAATCTACTCACTTTCTCCACACGAAAAATCGTTTAGGTGGGTACACAAGGGAAATTCTAGAGTATCTACTGAAAACCATCTACATGTGATAGATAGGTGTGAGATAACGGCGTAGGTCAAAGGTGTCTCTCTTTAGCGCCAACCTGCGGGCCGAGGGATCTCCTTGCACAGCGGACGGGAAGTAGATTAAGCTGCGCATGCATGCAGTTCGTATCGATATCTCTGGATTTTTGTGTGTGTTGGGAGGGATGATGCAAATACGGAAGTGTAGCATGGTTGTGCAACACGCAAGTGCAGATCTAAGTAGATTGTGCCATACTTCCTGCAATTGAAGAAGGGGGGGGGTTATGAATTACTTACCCCACTTATTTGAATTCAGATATCGGATTTATATTGCAAGATGTACTGTTTCACTAGATTTGCAATTGAGGGGATATGGATATAATCTACCTACCATTTCCTCTCTCCGATCTAGATCCCTCTCTACAGAACTAATCCCGACTTACTCTCTCCGGATCCAGTAACTGTACAATTCAGGTATAATTTTCCTCACCGCCAGCTAGCTAGGCGGCCTACACACGCCACACAACACAACATACTTCGAGTCCAAAAAAACCAAAGCAAAGGATGTCATCCACACTCCCTCAAATCCCCACTCCGAAATTTGACCTCTCGGTCATCCAGGCCGAGCGTACGGACGGGTACTGGGTCGAGACGTTCTTTATCGATCGGAAGGATAAGTTTCCTTCGTTGATTGCGTGCGTATACATCTCTCACATTTTCGAAATTTCTCTCTACAATTAATATTGGCTATGGGAATTACTTCTTTGAAAGCTAATATATTGAAATTATCTTGTGATTCATTTAGATATGGCCTCGTAACAGGTGAAATCTGCGTGTTTGATAACCCGAGGAATACGCATCCCACGCCGATTGGTCCTGATGGTGAGTAAACCTAATTTTGAATAACCTTGCCAAAATCTCCTCAATTGAATTATATGTCAAGATATGGATTGAAATCTATAAATTTAGCTATATCTATAGTGTAAGACAGCTAATCATCAATTATCTTGAATCAATCTAGACCCCGAACCCCCCTGGAAACGCTACCTAATCGCAAACCTCAACTCCCCCGTCGCCGTCTGTCCCGCCGACTGCGCCGGAAACGGGCAGCGAGATATCCTCATCACGCACGACTACGGCGCCACGTTTCTCGACACGGACCCCAAGGGGGGGTTGCTCAGCTGGCTGGAGAATCCTGGGAGGAGGGAGGATGGCGGGGTCCATGAGGATTGGAAGAGGAGGTTTATTGGGAGGTGGCCGAGTATGCATCGGTTGCAGGCGGGGAGGTTTACCCAGAGGTAGGGTGATTGATTGTTGAAGTCGTGAATTGAAAGTCGAGGTAGAGAATGTTGGGGGTTTTTGGCTGGGTATAGTGGGCTGACGAGATTCTCATCACAGGGCCTTTCTGGAGATTGTGGCACTGCCGATTACGCATGGACCGTTTGATATTGTGAGGACTTTACACATTTTATAATCCAGGACTGATAGATATATATCGTGAGTGATATGAAGTGTTTAATCAAAAACTAACACAGTGCTTCGGATTCCAGGAAACGCCAATTCCAATCTTCCTCTACACCCGAGACGCAAAGTCTCTTGATAAGTAAATTATCTCTTCCCACTATACCGCAACTACACCTGTGTGTGCACGTGTGTGGGACAATTGCTAATATCCCGTTTTTCATCGTTACAACAGTGTCGAATGGAAAACCAGCGTCATTGATGATAACTACTTTACACTTATCCATGAGTGTACCCTCAAGAGGTATGTTTTGTCCGTCCGTATAAATACATTTTCACTTCCATTTTCCTTCCCTACCCTTCAAAAAATCAAAGTAACCTCTAACGATCCTCATGTAATGGTATAGTTTCGAAGGCCACGAAGGCCTCCAATCAATGCTGATTGCCTCTCGCGAGGGCGTGAATCTACTTTGTATTGCCTTCTCCCCTCCCTACCTCCACACATACAAAGTATGTCAAAACACAAATCAAATTCCTGATCATGATATCATGAATAGACTACGACACCCCCACCCAATCCTGGAAACGCGAGCTCATCAACCCCGGCATGCCAAAGGAACCGGGAAAGGACTACTACGGCTGCGCGTGTGTGAATGCTGCTCGAGTCGGGAATGATCCGGCGGCGTTTATGATGACTGTTGATCCTTTCCATGGTAAGTCCCGTCTTAAACGTTGGAAAAAAAAAAAAAAAAAAAAAAAATTAGTAGAAAAATCGATTTCAATAATGTATACTGATACTTTGTTTTAGGTGGAACTGTGACGGCACTCACAAAGCGCGGGACCGGTCCAGGGACGTATGAGTGGGTCAGACACGTCCTTGATGTCTATGGTGATCCGAAGCAGAGGTTGGATAAGGGGGATGGGCCGGGTCATCACATTGCTGTTGGGGATTTTGATGGTATCTATATATTTTTCCACCCTCTATCCCAGATATCCGTGTACATTCCCATATACGATTATCGAAAAACGTATTTGATTAAACTCGTCATAACCCAATATAAAATAGGCGACGGAGACGAGGAGTGTCTCGTAGCATTATTTGGCCCAAACCCAGGAAAGGGGGTGTACTACTACAAAGCCCTCGATCTCGACCGCGGCATCTTTGCGAAATGGAAGGTGGCGGATGAGTCTGCTGCTAGGATTGCCGTTGGGTACGCATTATCTTTCATTCCTTCTACATACCTCCCTTTAAAGAATTTACTTCACTGACACATTTCTATGTATCCTCAATGAAAAGCCACTTTACTGGAAACCCCACCCTCGACTTTGCAACAATCGGCTACAACGTGCCCAAATACTACGAGGAGAAACACCCCCAGCTGAATCTCTACAAACACTCGTTCCCCCTCCGCGCAACCCCAGCCACGGCAGCCGGACAAATCATCGCGACGATCTGGGACGGAGAACCGCTCTACCATCTCCCTCTCCCCACGAAGATATCGTCCCCAATCACGCTTGATATCTTGAACATCTCGGGGTACCTTGTCTCGGTGAAGATATACCCAGCGGGGTTCACCGAGGAGGATATATCGAGAAATGTTGTTGCCGGGGAGGGGATTAAGGTTCTGTACGGACAAGTGAAAGTTGGGGGAAAGAAATACGCCTCCCCAGTCACGGGGAACTCGCCAAAAGACTTTTCAAGGGATATCCGCCTCCCAGACGTCAACTCTTCTGATGGTTCGAAATTACCCTTCGTAGTTGGACCAACCGGCGCTGTGATCCTCCGATTCAAGCCACTCAATGGGGCAGCCTACACCACTGCTAGTTCCGGGAGGTACCCCACTGCACAGAGCGTAATTGTCCAGTCCCTGTTTGCACCAACATATCCGACTCTGCAGCTACCGAGTGTTGCTGGAGGTCCCGGCCATGGCGTTGGTGTCAAGGAGGTGAGTACCGAGGAGTGGGAGGGTGATGATGTCGATCTAGAGGGTGTTCATGCGGAGGCCATCCGGACGAAGGGGTTTAGTAAATTTTTGGGGGCGAGTGCACGGTTTCGGTTTCTTGATGGGGTTGGGAGGGTGGGATATGAGCAGAAGGAGATTTGTGGGGTGGATTTCTATGCTATTGGTGAGTACTTACCGGCTCCAATTGAATCTCGTTCATCATCATCATGTGTTGAATGCAGTGATTGCAGAATACTGACTTTTTTTTTCAAAAACAGCCGGAGGAGGAACTTCAGGCACAAAGAGCTATGCCTCGACAACGAGTCTCACAACCCACTTGTGCCTTTCGAATGGCACGGGAGGCGGAGCAGGTATTTTGGCGCTCCGAGCTGGCGCAAGCGTACTCTCTGCAAGCTCATTCGACAAGATTCCTCTGGGGCCATTGAGGGAGACTACAGGACTCTGGGAGCGTGGTAAAGATGGAAAGGCTGTAGTAAAGGAAGACGGATCTTTCGTTCACCCCGACTGGAAGTGGCAGAGTGGTGATGGTGGCAATGGCGTTGACGTTTGGGCTGCGTTTGAGTTTAACCCAAAGTTAGTTGGGTAGGAAGGGGGATCTATTGTGAAAAGTGAGGGTGTTTAACTTGGACCTGATGAGTTTTGTGAATGGGGATCTGGATTTTCTTTGAAGGGAAAGGGCATGATAATTGCCATATGTTAACGTAGTCCTGGGTATCAATATTTTCGGAGGATCACAACTTTCTTTGGTCATGTATTACTACGAATGAGAACGAGGGAGATCTTGGGGTACATAATGAATAGGTTCATAGTGCACCAACATTTTACGTTGCCTTGAGTTAACGGGCCAACACCAGGTATTGGAGAAGAGAAATGAATATTATAATCTATTTGCAGTAAATTATGGCTACGAAGGGGAGAAAAGAAAAGAAAATGTGTATTGAAATGTAGCGATCTCAAAAAGAATAAAACGAAAAGAAGACCCGATTGTCAAAAACTTCAACCCTGTCTAAGAAAACTCTCTCCTCGCCCTCCTCTCCCTCACCGTCACCGTGGCCGTCACAGTAACTGTATTTGCCTTGGGGCACCCCTCAGGTACTGGCGCAACAGGTGGAGGCGTCGTACCTGCCGCCGGCGGTGACGGAGGCTGTGGACTCGCCGGGGTCGTTCCCGCAATCCTCCCATCCTCAAAGATATCCAACTGAGCGCCGTCCGCAAACCCATACTTCTTGCTATACGTCGGCGCCCAATGGCCCGGCTCAAACATGTTCATCTTTTCCAAGTTCTTCCAGTACATTGGACTCTTTGCCCCGACGACACACTTGCCCTTCTGCGCTTTGATCTCGTCGTTCCAGCCATCGCCATCACATCTCCGCGAGGCGATTGGCTTGCCCAGTGGCTTCCCACTGCCGGCTTTGGCGCCCGTGACGGTGCAGTAGAACGGCGTCATGTACATCTCGTCCCCACCACCGATGGACTCGTGAATCCAGAACCACGAGCAGATACACACATTATTTGGGCACGCTTGTAGCCCTGCAGGGACAGGGAATGCCTGGAGTTGTCGAGCGGGGGAATCGTACACGACTGAAAACACCACGAAATCCTCGGGCTTGACTTCCTTCGGGTTGGATTTATACGCAATCGCAAGGGCGGAACCAGCAACGTCCGTCCTTTTTGGGGCATGCATGTTCCCCCATGAGTTTCCGTTTGTCCAGGGCTCGGGTGCGACCCGGGGGTTGGGCTGGAGCCCGAAGCCGAGGCTGGTTTGGCCCTTGTTGCTGGAGATTTCAAGGTCGATTGAGCCGCCGGCAGCGGGGAGGGCGACGGGCTCGAAGGTCCCTGGGACGGGCGGGTTGTCGATGTTGCCGTGGAACCACCAGCCGTCGAAGTTGCGGCCGACGAGGGGCTGCGAGGCGTTGTCGGTGTTTTTCTGGGTGGGGTCGAGGCCGAACATGGCCTTGTTCCATATCGAGAGATGGGCGTTGGTGAGGTGGACGCTTGCTAGGAGGGTGGTGAGGAGGAGGTGGCGTGTGATGTGTCCCATGTTTGCGAGATTGTATTTCCTCAAGACTTGAGAGACCCGTCTATCAAGTGTGTGAACGATCCGAAATGTGAAAATGGAACTTTGTTTTCCAAGCGAGAGTAAGAAATGTCTAGGTTTATTTCTATATCACAACAGATCTAGAAATCAAAAGACCGAACGAATGTGTGTAACGATGTAGAGAAAGAAAGAAATCGAGAAACAGTTGCAATGCTGATCAAGTCTACTGCAGTACCCTTCCATCAAGATATATACTTCTCAATCTGCTCCCATGGCCGAGTGAGATTTCATTGTTCATGATCACGGATCATCAGCAGGCACATGTACCTACTTAATTAAGCTATAGTCTCATCTCTAGCCCACATGTGTAACAGTGTATGACCCGCATGCTTCCGTAATGCAGGGTCTTGAGTGTGGAGTAAACAAAAACAACGGCACCGTTTGTCGCATTTTATTTTATTTTTTTAATTTTTTTTGAAATTAATTTTCGCTTCCTAACTAAGCTATGGATGAGAACCCCCTCTTGCCGTTGTGTTGTTGGCGTCGGGGCTCCCGATCGCCAGGGCCTTGGGACCGTTCGTCGCATGCAACGTTAACGTTAACGGTGATTAACTAGGTATTTAAAGTAATTTAGGTAAAACAAATCAAGTTTCGACTCTAGGTAAGCGTTCTCTGAACTCATTTAATTTCATTGAACTACCTCGATTCGATTAGGTACTGAGCTTCAAATTCTGCCCCCACGGGCACCGAGTAGGTAATCAAAGAATATATCGAATCTCGAAACAATTCAAATTTAACTTTTTTGCTTGCCCCATGCATATGCATCTTGGCCATTCAGCTGCGATCCATGATATCATACTCTACTAGGTAATCATAATCATAAGTCGATCGAGTGCCCAACATGCTAGTCTCATCCAACATGCATACCTAATATATATGAACTGATGCATGCAGTGCAATCTTATTTTTTGCCTACTGCTGATTTCTGGATCTGTCCCGTGATGTGCGGAACGTTATGGAGATTTGGGAAGGAAATCTCGAGGTACATACAAGGGTTACCTCAACGACTCGATCGATGCGACTTCGTGTCACTTGCAATTGGATGCATTAGAGAAAACGTCGTTTTACCGCCGGGGAAGCTTTCGGATCTGGATTCTCACATGATCATCCCTACAGGGGCGTGGTCGGGCAATTTTGTCGCGACTTGGGTAGACAATCGTGGATTAGTAGGTGCTCATATTATCAGCCGAAAAGAGGCCGAAATTTACTTCCCGCTTTTGATTGCAATCAGTACCGCAGCGCATTACGATTACCTATGGCTATAGAGAGGTTTAGTTCAACGTTCGAATCCTAATTCTTGATTTATTAACTTTCCCATCCGTAGGTATAGCGCAATTGATTTTAATATTCCAAGCTCCCGAATTCGTTTTATGAGATTTATTTTTATTTTTTTTTTTTTCGAAAACTGAAAGTTGGCTACACATGATCACTCCGACTCGATTCTTCTCCGCATAATACGTAGATTGAAAGAGCGCGCGCGCGCGGGGTATGTACGAGTACATCATAACGAATCTAACTATGATCTATATTTAACTATACTCTTTCAAAAGCTCTACCTCTGCTATCGAACAATCCATCGATACGTCCATACCTCTTAGCGCTGAACAAATATAGAGTAAATGCGGCGTTGACAAGCAAGCAAGGTAGTAAGTAAGCATTTGCTGACACATGCCACATGCCCACATGGGGCGACTACCCAAAGTAGTGAACCGTCTAGTTAGGCTAAGCGAGAACGGGGCTAGTGGCGTATTCCGGAATAGGAAACCTAGGCATTCCTTTTTTTTTGGAGGGGGGATATTGGGTATAATGACTTTGTATGTGGGAGAGACTCCTAGGCAGGTGTTCCCTGTTTCCTTCCCCAGACTTGATTCTCTAGGTAGGAATATGTAGGTAGAAAGGCGCATTTGAATTTTCAAATATTTAAATTAAAAAAAAAAACGATATGAATTCAAATCATTTTCGTTAAAAGCGTAGAAATAGGCATGCAGGCACATGCGCTCACAGTTATTATATTAGTGCTCAGAAAATCCAATGATTGGACACTTTGCACACCAAAAAACACCAAAATATGTGCCTGTGCTTGTGTGTCAATTTCTACGGTACTTGACTCCGTGATATGTGGACACAGCCTAGGACCAGATCTAAATGTGGTCTGTACTCATGATTACATTCTAACGGGGGGTGGGGCGCTTCAAGCGAACATAATCACAGATTACCTCCTTTTCACATCCTGCAGCTGCCTTGAACCAGCAGCCGATTGTTGCTGTCGCAGTCACGGCGACTTAACTTGAGGGTAACTGTGACTGTAGCAAGCGACTTGAGGGTAAGTGCCGCTGTAGGCGCTGAATCCGTGTTTCCCAGGCCATGATCATGAATTAAAGCCTGTAAATAAATAGAGTATTTTAGGCAGAGGTACCTCAAGGCGTTACTTTATCTGTCAATTCACAACGCCATCAGTGCGCAAGTACGCGGGGCATGTAGGAAATACTGAAAGGCTTGCTATTGCTTAAGCTTTGGTAATTAAACGGGGTTTTTCAGTATTTCATGCATATCGGCCCCGAAGGAGTGCTGATGTTTTGATCTATAAGTCAAGCTCTAGTGACGGATTTAAGTGGAAAGAGATTATATAGGGTAGATGTCAGATGTCACCCATATTGCAAAACGGAAAACAAGCAAACGTGCTGTCTTAAGTACAACACTGGAACAGGTAGCTACCTCTCCTCTCATATTTATCAGCTGAAAATGGAAAGGTTGGCATTCTCCTAAAACTCTTTCACCGCAGTATCAATAAAATACAACCCACTAACCACCTCCCTCCTAGGCACAGATATTTGAATTCCACAATACTCCATTTGGAATTAGTATTCAATCTGGAAACGGCAATATACCCATCTCGGTCATTTCTCTTTTCTGCCTCTGGAACTGATCCATCAGCAATTTCAGTTCCGGCTGTCCAATATGGCGCTCAATGTCCGGGTAAGACAGGAGTACATCAGCAACGCCTTGATAATCCATGAAGTGGGCAACCTTCAGTGCCTCTTTGAAATATTCATCGGATTTGTTGAGACTGAGAACAACTTCTGGCGTTTTCAGGAGTAATTTCACTAGTTTGGGATTCGAACCGAGGCAGGCTGCATATAGAGGGTGTTGTTTGGGTTCGATTATTTCGCTGTTGAGATCAGGAATCAATTCAGCCGATTTGAGTATCAGTTCTACAGTATCCAGGTCGCCACTGCGGCATGCTAAGAAGAATGGTGTCTTGTCTGTTGCGTTGGATTTGGTCATCCGGCTGATTTGACATAGAATCTCTGGCGATTCGAGGAACAATTTTGCTATTTCGAAGTTGCCATAGCTAAATGCTGCCGTTATAGCGTCGTCAACTGACTCGGGTTTGTTGAAATTAGATATAATTGCTGGTGTTCTGAGTAAAAGCTCTACTATATCAGAAACTCCAATGCAAGATGGAACTGATCTGGGTACTGGAATTCGAAAACGTTGGGGGTCAAGTTCCCATTTAACGCTGCTACCGGCCTTGGAAGATATAACCTCTGAAATAACTTCTGGGGTTATGGACAATATCCGAGATGTTCGATAGCCGGTACCCCTGCGCTTTGATTCATCGAGGCTGGAACATGCTTCGACTAGAAACGAGTTAGAATATCTGATTGATTCTGGCTTGTTGCAATGATAATCCAGACTATCAGTAATCTCTGGCCTTTTGAGCAATAACCGCAATGTCTCAATCTCTGAGGTTTGACTCCGCATTGCGACCTGGATAAGGTGGACACCATATTCATTGGGCTTGAGGCTTAGATGGATTTCTGGCCTCTCGAGTAAAAGCTCAACTATTTCAAAGTTCCCGCTCCAGCATGCGTTGCAAAGAGGTGTCTCACCATTTGAATCGGGTTGGTTGATGCTAGCGGTAATGTCGGGATTCTGGAGTAGAGTTTTTACTACTGTTTTGGCATCGGTGAATTTTCTATCAGGATCACATCTGCCCATTGACCAGAAAATTCTTGGGTCATTCATGCTACTACCGCAAGCTATATTTAGAGCTGTTCTGCCACGGGAATCGAGCTCGTTGAGACTAATTGGCTTCGGAATATTGAGTAGCAGCTCTACTATTCTAGGAGCTATCAAGAGACATGCCCTGTGTAATGGAGTGCAGCCCTGGGAATCAGGAAGATTGATATCGACAGCAGGGTGGAAAATGAGCAGCTCCACCATGGCCATGCGAGATCTCAAATCGCCCCTTGAATCGGATAACATAACCCAAATAAGAGGGGGGTTAAACGGCCTTTCAGTTCCACAACGCAAGTTTACACTCTGCTCGATTTCCCGCTTGCTCAACAGTAACTCTAAAGCTGTTTGATTATCACAGCATATCGCAATTATCAGCGGCGTGCATTGCTTGAGATCTCTGGAATTAATCTCAATTTGCGGATGTGCCAAGAGCAGTTTGGTAATCGTGTGACAATGAGACTTAATAGACATCATAAGTGCGTTTTCGCCAAGTTCATCTTGGTAATTAATGTCGACTTCTGGTCTGTTGAGCAGTAGTTCCACTAGCTCAGTATGCCCGGAGCTGCATGCAATCATGAGTGGTGTGCGTCCATATCTGGTTTTTTCATTGATATCCACAGATTTATCATGAAACAGAGGCACCAGCCCAAATGCTGCTATCATGTTAACCCTGCAGAACCTTGGGCTTCTCCAATCATCAACTTCAATATGAACGGTATTGGGTAGCAATGTGCGTGAATCGTCTTTTGAAATCATAGCCCAGTAAGAAATTTGAAATAAAATCTCCCCGAATGTTACTTCTGGCTGTGTAATGAATTTTATCGCAGATTTGCAAACGGACTCTTTAAATTCCGGATCTTCTCGGGCGTGCACTCCCCAATATAGTACAGCATATTCCAGCAGTGCAAACCTCATTGAGTTGTAAGGTGTGTGCTTTGTGTAATCAGTAATCCCCGATTGGCCAAACATCTCTATGGCTGAATTGCCTATAGGTTCTTCGCAGAGCGGGTTTTCCTTTAATGAGTGATATGTAAATGCCTCAAAGTTGAGATAGGTCAAGCACAACTCGGCAATATAGCCTTGACCCTTTGGAAATATGCTTCTATGGTGCTTTATCAAATACTCCTCCAGGGAATAGTGCACCAAACGCACAGTTGATGTTTCTTCGTTGACAATAACAAGGCCCAAACAACATTCTAGGATGGTATTCAACGGTAAACGGTTGTCTCTGTCGATGTTCGTATCCCCAGGTTCTACAGCAAGAGCCTCTTGCAACTCTGCAACAATTAACTCTCTCTCTGCATAATGCACCCATGTCAGAGCATTCATACCAATCTCTGCTGCATGCGGAGACAGGCATTTTATGCGACTGATCGTGGCTGCAAAAGCACTGTAGAGATCCGATGGGAGCTCGGTAAGGGCTTTTCGCCGTTTAGCCTTTGTAAGATGATCCAGAACCATTCGAATGTGAAATGCTGGTAAGAGAAACCTACATGACAAAGTGAAGCCGGGTCAGCCATATAGTCTCCATCAATTTCCATTACTGCATCTGTTATATTATCCAAACTAATAGTGAATACATACATTCCCTGTGACTGATTTATAATAGCCTCCAGAATTTCCTCCTTAAGTGTGGCATCCATCGCATCCGGGTGGTGATCCTTCTGGATTTCATTGCTGAGATAAGCATAAATATCCCCTTCGTCTGCTTCGATCGTGATACTAGGTATGTCATCAACGTGCAGATAGCGCTCGATGGACTCCCGTACATGAGGTCGCCCAGTAAGAAATATTCGTGTTCTCCGACCCATTCCATCACAAAGAGCATTTAGGATGGCCTTTCTTGGTGCGTCCGAGACCTCATCGAGGGCATCGATACAAATGAATGTCGACTTGAAGGTATTGAACGTAAGCGTAAGCAGTTGGATAACATGTTGGAATGTCCCAGATTTCCGTTTTTTGAGCTCTTCGCATAGTACAACTAGCTCCTCTTCGAGTTGAGACGAGAACGCGGGTAGTTGAGAAAGCAGTTGCTGGAGAAGGCTGCAAATAACGTTCAGCGGCGTTAAATTCTCAGCATCGCGGTAGTCACAGTAGACATATGCAATACAGTATGACTCTTGACTGGAGACGTATTCAGTAATGTGGTCGATTATATATGATCTGTGAAGGGCAATGGTGCGCTGATATTAATAAGATGTGCAATTGGAATGTATAATGAATAAATTGACTGGGTGAAATACGCAAGAACGGTCTTTCCTGCACCAGGCATCCCATAGCAGCATAAGATTCTGCCCCGAGCATTTGACATATCGATTTTATCTCCTGCAAACCACTTTACAAACTCTGGCGTGTTCAATAACCATCCACAAGTATTGGCAGCACGGGTATTTGAAATATCGCTATGTCGTTTCCAGGGCTCTAATGTTTTCATTTGGTCGAGAATCTTTGACCGTTCGTCATCTGTACATGCTATATTATTAATTTTGAATTCTACTAGAAGAAATGAAGAGTAAATAGATATATCCGTACCCCTTCTCATGGTATGCAAAGCTTTTACACCATTCGAAATATCCTCGAGCTTTGCTTCCATATCTGGAATTGCTGAAAGAAATTGAAGAACGGTGGATAGCGTCTGATTCATCTTTTGCATCTCCGCCGGAAGCACGGGAAATAGCGCAGCAATCCCATTCAGCTGCTCTTTGTGCTTCTTTAGTTCTTCGGCTACCGCTTTGGACGTTTTGGATAAAAGTTCGCTGCATACATTTAAAATAAATATTAGTGGCCTCAGCGGTCATTCCACACTTGATTGGGGGATATCACAACATGCTTCAATATAAAACTTAGACATACCAATTAGAAACAGTGAGGGAGAACTGCATGATTTGGACAAAGTGACTGAGCTTCGTCGCGAGCTCCATGCAATCCTTTTTATCAAATGGCCACTTCAACTGCTCCATGTTGACCCCCCATTTCTTAACTCGGCGAAGTGAAGAAAGCTTTTGATAGATATTCTGGATGTTCTTTTGACACATTTCAATAACAGAGACAAGAACGGACGTTTCGCTGAACTCTGCACTGATTTCCTGAGTCTCCAGAAACTCTGTGAGTTGCGAAAGAACTGCATTTAGAGAATTCACCTCGGTAAATAGCGCTTTGGCATCCTCCGGCGCCGATTTAACTTCCGAGATATATCTGCCGAGGATTTGGGCGATCTGAATACCCAGGCCTAGGAAACCAGCTACCCCCGCCGAAATAGAGAGAGGATCCATTGCCCTCCAGCTTCGGTATGTTATTGATTTCGGATCTTCTATGCCTTGAATGAACTTCTTCCAGCCCAGATATATGCTGATTGAGGTGTCCTGATTGTTGGCTACTTTTAATCAATGGTAGTTCGTACCTACGTGCTGAATGCTTCACACACTGTTCCACACTCGATAAGAATAAACATGCGATGGATTTTGATAGACTACGCCTCTCATCAATAACCTAGGCAGAAGTCTTGGCAACAATGAGGGGAACAATCAGGCTGACATGGCATCAGCAGCACAGCCGTTTCGCAATAAACAACATTGTCTCGAGTACTCGAGTACTCTCATAATAATAAGTGCATGCCTCGGTAGTTATCTATGTATCTGTACACATGCGCAGTTGTATCGAATGAATATACGCGTATAACGCTCCATGCTAGTATAAATGGTGATACCTGTTGTTTTATGTGGTTCAAAAATCAACAATTGGATACCTACCAAAGCTTGTTATAGCTAGATTCTCCCTTACATCTCAGGATGTGATATCGATCATTGACACAATAAAGATAGGGTAATTCGAAGCCCCTTCACAAGATTGAGACACTTCTGAACTTTGGATAACATTTGATTTCTATTCTGCATATTTATTCTGCATATACGCCTACATGGTCTGGTTTGAGCATGATATAACTAAATTGGCGAGTTTGCCTTTTTTTCCTGAATCTTTGGAGGTATGGATGAGTACTTCAAACTCATGTAAAGTTTTCCAAAGTCATTTTCCCATCCATCTCGGGTTTTTTTTTTCGTGCGATGTATATACGAACACTTGGGATTGACTTTGCCTGTGAATGATGCAGTAAGACCGAAATAAAGGAAATTCTCATCCTTCTTTTACTTCACCATGACGCATTAGCGACTTATAGACGAGGGAGAATAATTATCGAGCTATTCTATATTTTTGAAACACAGCGACAAGTTTAAAAATTTCGGAATATTACTCGGCGTAATGATTACCAAAGGAAAGAGTGTATAAGGCCTTGCCCCCGAGGTCAACTATTTACCAATTTTCCTTTTTTAAAACATCATCAATGTGGATCCCTCGACGTCGGCAATGCATGTTGAGGCCCCTAACATTTTTCCGTGGCAGGCTTGAGCCGGGAACACGATTACAATGCTTCCCGGGGCGAACACTCCCGTTACGGTAGTCGAGTCGTCTTAATCCAGTAATCAATGCCTACTAGTAGACCTCGCTTATCAATTCGTTTGTTGGCCTAGGGCGAAATGAGACCTCATGGGAATTTGCGTGGGTGAAACTAGCTTTGATACGTATCATTCGCAGTCCTAAACCTCTATACGAGATACAGCCAGCTCCAATTATAAGTATCCCTCAAACTTCACATGCTTGTAACGAGATTATGCTCATATATGTGGCAGAGATTGTGTGGAAGCTCCTTTCGAGTCTACTGTGCATGCGCCTATAGCCAACGAATACATGCATATTATATATCACAGAGTACTCGGGACAGTTACAGTCATGACGTTGGAACCCATGTTTTTGTATATATGCTGATATCGAGTTTACATTTATGTTTATAACAAGAGATAGCCTTGCTGCCTTCCCTACTTTGGGGCTCAAAATTGTATGCTTATATCTAGTATGTCCTATTATCTGGTAGGTATGTCTATAACGGGAATCGTCTGTGCAACTTATATACCGTAAACATCGCCAAATAAGCAGGTACGATTGTACAAGCATAGCCCTGTGATCACAACAGCGACAACTATGGTGTTTACTATTGCATAGGACGCCATGTTGCTCTCGCACTTTAGTAGACTTGGAAGAAAAGAGCGATGGGGGGTGGACCGCTACCTCATTTGGGGCAGTCATGGATGCGGAAAAGGACAGGAATTGGAGGTTCCTGAGCCACGAGATTCCCGGAACACTTTAGTTGGAGTGCCGTTTCAGTGTCCATATTGCTACACACTAACGGTTGTGAACAGTGCAAAAGCCTAGCGGTATGTGCATACAATGAAATCCAATTCGAAGAGCACCCATATAAAAGAGCAGTATAGAGCTGATGATCAATATGATGTACAAAGGCGACATGTATTCCGAGACCTACGGCCATATGTCTGCACATTCGAAAACTGTGCGCAGCCAAACCGCTTGTTTGATAACCGCCACGAGTGGTATGACCATGAAGTACGCAACCACCGCCGGGAATGGTATTACTCAGGATGTAATATATATCCCCTTCTCCGCAGAGAAACTTTTCACCGACCATCTTGAATGCCAACTTTCGCACCTGGACGAAGACGAGCGTGAGATGGTGGTTTCCGACTGTGAGAGACCCTTTGAGCCCTTTGAGGGGACCCAGAAATGCCCATTATGCAATGGCTATCCGCCTACAACGACCACGGTGGTTCCGCCACAGCTCCCGCACATCTACTTTCCCGCTCAATAAAAAAAAACATTTGGCAAGGCACATGCGCCAACAAGCTTTATTCACACTCCCAAGGCGAGCTCATCTGTCAGAGGATCCGAAGAAAGCATGGGTAATGGTGGTCATAAGTGGTTCAAAGCGCGCTCAACTCATAGTGGTGAGTTTAAGATACTCTGTCTGGAATGCCACAGGCCCCAGCAAGATCATGGTAGAAAATGCATGCATGCATGCGTCGAACTTTAGTTCATTCTGATTCAACGCATTGCAGGAAGATAACAAAACTTATCAGTGTACACCGGGCGAGTAAATCGAATAAGGTTTTTATCATCACTGAATTCAGAACTAGTAGCAGACCAAGCGTGTTTGGTCCCGATGGCACGCTTATGACGGGACGGGAGTAATCTATGTTCAAATTGGCCGAGAACAGATGTTACGAACATACTCATACGCATCATGATCATACGGATGTAAAAGATACATTTCATAATCAATGATAGTAGTCTCGATGCTACGCCATCTAGGCTTTACCGTGCCAGTGCGTCAAGTTACCTCATTTACGATATCCATATCCATTTCTGCTGTATGTAGTAGTCAAATTGTTGACAGGTATGTTACCCTGAACCCTACCTGACCTCAGGAATTTATCGAGATTTTGTCTATCCTGTTGCTGAGGGAATTTTTAAATGCTTCATCTCAGGACGATTGTTTGTGTCTGCATACATATGCATCCTCAAGGAATTGAAGTGGAAACATCTCGCAAGTATTGCTATTCCAAATCTCAAAGGCCAGAGAGCAAAGCGGTTAATCCGAGACATATGTTCGGGCTTCGGTATACAGCATGTATAGTCCTAAAAATCTTCTTTTACAGCCTTCCTTTACTAATTTGATGATGCTGACGATCATGCATTCTGAAATCGGAGCACAATTTTACTGGCTCATGACTTCTCTGCTCTAAATAGCCTTATGTTATAATCATTGATACTTTTGTGCACACGTGTCTACCGCGTGCTAATGTGAGAAACTTCGAAGGTGTATCCCCGGTGGCAAAACAGCTTGGGCAAACAATAAAAAAGTAAGCTAAAAAAATAGCTCCAGAAAACTACTACCTATTACATCTATAGCCGCTTGAGGCAATATAATATAAATTGATATTCCACGCCACAACCCATTGACAACGCCACCACAGACCACCGGTGACAGGAACGGAGTCAACAAAGAGTCGAACCTCGTGAGCTCAGCCCCGCAATTGATGATCAGTTCCTCATTCTAATGCCAGTTGTGGAAGTGTGGTGTTTTAGTCTCATGCCCAGCGGTTGGGCGGGGGGCGGGGGGGAGCAAACACCCATGAACCCAGATATCTGAAAGTTCGTTCATAACCTGCAATCAGCATTTTTAGGTACCAGCTAACGTGTACATAACCAGTTCAACAAAAGCCAGACACAGGATATCGTATGTATGTATGCATGGACGTCTCTGCTCCACAATCTAGGTACATATTAGTACATAATATATCTATAGAGCTATGGATACATCCCAGAAACACCAAGCACTGTGGCGTGATCGCCCTAAGGACGGAATGAGACCGATATATATTGTATATGACTGTAATTTAGACATGGGTATTCGGCCTTCACCATCGATGATTGAAAGTAAGGTGACCGATTACTATGTATCAGGGGCGTGATCTTACAGACATGAGCTCTGCTATCATGCCGCATAAACGTTTGTGCACTGCATGCTCTGCTCTATACTCATCCGATATTTTCGCACCTACCCAGGTATTCCATGTAAACATGTCATATTAACAGAACAAAGTACATACTTCCGGAAGGGCAGCAAAATGGGTTCCGGCACCACCACACCACTGGCACATCACTGCATATAATCGTGGGATCCGTTATCTAGGTAAAATGGCCAAACACGGGAGAATGTCTATAGCTAGTTTATGAGGTATATATTAAATTGAATAGAGTTAGTATCACGAAGTTATCATGTTGCCTGACATATTCATACATACATACATATGCACGGCCCGGTAATATGCTGCAATCAAGCCAGTCAGTCCATCGTGACACTCTCGGTCCAGTTTAAACGAAGCATGTTCTGATTACAGGCCAGCCGCGGTTGAGACTTGGCTCGGTAACTTTGATTTACATTTGCACGACATGCAGTCCCCATCCGGAGGCATTTCTTCCTCTCGCTGCAGGCCATACCAGTGCACGTTGGTAGATAGCTCAAACAGTTGAGGGCCCTTGTAGTAAATAGTTCCTCACTAGGACATGTACTGTGAATCACAAGGCTAGTCATCATAATTTTACATCCGATTATACCTAGAAATGATTTTTACCCCGAAAAGCTAAGCATATGTTCGCACTAGTGGCCTTTTTGAAGATGTCAGACTAAGGCGGAAGCGCTTCCCCGGGCCGTGCGCCACTCCCCACCGCTGCACTCCGATGTGCAACCATGGGCACACAGGGTGTTCGACATGGACCTTGAACATCATCTCACTTTCCCCACAACCATGCAAGATCATGAATGTGTCAAGCTAGGTGAAGGACAATTGCAACGCCATCTGTCTGTGCGCTCCTGTAGAGTAGCAGTAAGCTTCTAGAGTAGATGCAGTTAAAGCAATTTGTACAATAGCTACATGCACTTGTGTTCGTGGCGTAGAGTAGAGTAGGTATTGGAAGTAAACATATTACTAGGGAGATACTAAGGTTTCAAAGTAAAGCTGCTGCTGATAGCTTAGGAGGTAGTCTCCAAAGACTGTACTCTACTCTGGATCCTCGAGAATGTGCATCAGGATACGCAATTGGAAGCTTAAATTTCCTCAAAGAAAAAGAAATGCCTACCTACCTAGCCGGTATGCCAGATAAGATTACGTACAGGCTCGGCCCGCATCTCGGCTAGGTTGAAACATTGGTTGGCCGAGAAAATCATCTCTCTCGTCAAGCCACCTTGTGATACATTGAGGGCAGGGAGAATATGTAACCGAGGAGTAAACCATCCCAAGTCAAATCTACACCAACTTATGATGAGATTACTCGAGTAAACATACCCTACGCATTAAACGCCGTGATACCTGACTTCTAGAATACACACTATAAAATACGTGGGCCTATGTCTTACACTCCCCCCTGGACCCTAGCCGGCGGCGTAGGCATAACCTGGGAGGTATGCTAGTGAGGCATACTACTCCGGATCACCTAGCTAGGTTATTCTCAAAAGTCCAGACAGACAGGGGATATTTCATCCGATACTTGACAATTGGCATCGATAGACTCGGGTACATGCATCTCACGCTCTGTTTAGGTGGGCCCATTGAGCCAATTACATGCACAGAGAGAGAGCCCTTCATGTTTTCATGTTGAATTGCAGAAAGTTTTTCTCACCAGTGGCGAAGTGGTGAGCAGGGAACATGCTCAAAAGCTGTGTGTGTGCGTGGGAAAAATCCACTCGAGTTGTTTCTCGGAAGAACACATGCATGAGCTCAGACATGCATTAGATTTAGACTTAGATCTGAAATGTTTGATATAACTAGCTCATGCTTCTCGGTACAGGCAAGATTCACTCGAAAATAAAAAGCAAAAAATGCAGCCAAAAACCCTTGTGAATTTTCGAGTATTTATTGCCTGTACCGAGTACTAGCTTCGAATTCAGCAATGAATTTGCTCTGTACTCGAGTACGAAAGAAAATGCTTGAACAAGTACCTAGATTCAGCATCCAGGGTTTAATGGCTCCGGCATTAGCACGGATCTGCTGCACGAGTACATTGATGTGAAGTAGGTACTCGAGTAGAACTCTAGTGTTCTTGAGTACTATTGCTTTTTGACGATAGAGACAGTATATTACGCGGCAAGGATTGCATACCCGGTCTAGAGCAAACTTGAAAGCTTGGTTGGCCTTTTGTGTTGATGCTTACCTTACCCCACTATGTATGTACAAAGGAGGTCGATAAAAGGTCATAGATTCTAAAAGTCAAAACTCATGAATGATGATCAAACAAACTTATGTAGTATTACATTTTGTCCATAAACCACGATAGCAAGTATTTATGAACACCACCGCCATGGCCAGCCCAACATTTTTCCACCTCCTCGAGCTCTCAGATGGCGGATAACTCACCGAATCGCCAAACATTCACCCCCTGTAATGCAGGAGCTCCTATTAAGTGGATATCCATTCGCTAAAACATCAGCACAGCTGGCCACTGCTCATGATACTAAGCTTTGCAATGATGTTTCTCGTTATAAGCGAACAAGCTTAAGTTGAATAGTCCGTCCGTGCAATTAACCCGTTCACTGAGTTTCCTCATTCGGAAACGTTTGAACGCTAGGTGCGAGTTACGTACTCGTATGTATATACATTTCTCCTCCTACAAAAAATGACACTGGCCAATTGGTAACTGTTTACTCCGTCCCTATAATACATGCCTATTTCACGCATAGCCAACGACTAGACTAATTTGAAAACTTGAAAGCCTTCATTCCTTGTTTCCCCACAAAAAAAGTATCTACCTTTCCGATGGCTTTAAAGTCGACTCTGCATGAGAATACGAGGGGAAGGAATCCCTACTAGGCCTATATACGAGATTCCGTGAGCTAAGTAGCCATCTAGCTCTCGCTAGTAAACCGAGTCCTTTTACCGTGTGGCAAGCCAACCCGATCAATTGCAAGCGATAACAATACCTATATGGTATCAAGCAACTCAGAATTTGTTTCCCCATGATCAGATACAAGGAGGCGAGCACCTACGCATTCTAGGTTAACTATACTAGACCTACTCGACACAAGCCCCATAACTAGAGACGTTAACGCCCGCTATTATAGTCTGAGACGTCGGTACAAACAGCGCCTCAACGTACCCCGCAAACATGTCACGGGAAATTTAAAGCAGGCAGCGCAGGCCTAGGGTCGTAGCTCTATTCGGAGGAGTGACCGCGGTCCACATCGGGGAAAAAAGGTACGAGCCCCGCATTTACCATAATGCATGCATGTATCTATCGCTAGCTAGCTGTAAGCGGGCCTGTCTCGTATCGTTAATCCAGTACTTGAGTACGAGTACTCTAGTCGTATCTACAGAGCCACTTCAGTTAGCTATGCATTGCATTTTATCCCTCGGCTCGGATTGTGGCCCAGGATTGGGTAATGTAGGGTAGTCTGGTGTGCAATGTAGGGTAGGGTAGGGTATAGACGTGCAGCATATATACTTATGATCATGGTATATATCGAGGCCTAGGAGGCTTAGACTCAAGGCTATAGGAGGCCTTGATTCTTGATATGTGATGTGATGTAATATAATGCATCATAGCAGATCCTCTGCTCAGAAGATGTATGCGCGGCGGGTCTAGATCCGCATAAACTCTGAAGTGAGAGGTAAGTATGTACTTATGCAACGCCCTGAATATGTATCCACCTACATAATCTAATAACAATAAACACAATTGAATCACATTTATATGATCATGCAAGCCTCATATATCGATATAATGCATAATATATACATTCAGCAGATGCAAGAGCGTTTGTTTCACTTGTCGACCACAGAGATCGATCGATGGTTGGGCAGCTTTCTTGTGGATTGCATGGACGGACAATCAATATGCTGCAACCGCAGCAGGCACAGCAAGCTAGGTACTCAGTAACCTGACCAATTAGTATACATAAATGACATGGAGGACTGTAGTGTAGAGTACTCTACATATACATGCATGTGCACAAACAGACGTCGGCGTCGGGATCTTCTCGAGAAACAGGAGGTGGCGCCTAGGTGATAATTGATTTAAAAATCTTAAATTAACGAACCTGCAGCTGGCTGGGCGGTGTGCCTCGAAGAAAGCAGAAAACAAGAAAGAGCGGGGCAATGTAGAGTACCTACCCCTAGAAGTTGCTTGGGTACTTGGTAGCATGTGGTTAGCTGGTTGTAATGAGGTAGGCATTTATACTGAACTATGGCTTGTCGGCATCATATGCATGCAGAATATAGTCTCAAAGGCCGCCTTCTTTACGAGCGGCATGTCCCGTACTATGGGATAATAACAACAGTGAATCGATACGTTCATACATCTTACCTACCTACTCTTCATACTCGAGCAGAAAGCGAGTTAGTGTATACCTCATCGAGGATGGGATGCAGCAGTACTCTAGTAGCCATGATGAATGCCCCTCGTTCTGCATGACGCATGCATAGTACCCTACGTTTCTCCCGCTTAACAGGGTACGAGGCCTAGGATGGATATTTAGGTTGTCAATATCGTTCACTAGGGTTACTTTCCTTATGCTCGTTGCTACCCACTCACGCCTACTCCACTTTTATTTCCTACTCGTACCTGCCAAATAAATGTTCTAAGCTCCAAACAGAGTCAACTGAATTCCAAATGGCCATGACAGGCTCACATTTCTGATTTCAATCCCCTGTCCGGATCCCTGTATGAAGCACCTAGACTAGTACTGGTGACGCCCTCCCCCTGGCCATCGCGGTCTCTCGCCACAGATGGGTGTTTACTCTACATGCTTTTTTCGAAATCCGAACCCGCTGCAGCTGCTCATCGATATTAGGTGGCTTTTTTTTTTTGCTCCATAAGAAAAGTAAACCCTTGCAAATTCAATTCAATTCAATTGATCCCAGCATGGCACGAACATGACCCCTCCCCCTGGCTAGGAGTGGGCTTCAACCCTGTCCGAGTCACTAGGGATATAAAACGCACGATATAACCGCTTCACCAATTGAAATGCATCCTGCTCCAGAGTAGATATGTGTTCTACGAGTAGATAGGCAAAAAAGCACTTCTGTAGTTTGACCTGAAAACTAGCGCGGTTCATTTCATACGCTATAATGGAGCTCGAGTAACTAGACATCGATACGGATACACTCCCCCTTATGGATAACATGAGGTTAACGTTTGCACGCGCTATGAAGCTTCAGCTCAACTAACTACCTAACGTCTGTCTACGCAGCGCGCGCGGTTGGCTAAGCTTCCGAATGCTCGTGTCGGCTAGCTAGCCGGCGGCCGGCTAGGTACTCCAACAAACTCAAAAGACCAAGTGGGTCCATACTCGTCAACTCATGACGTTTCCGAACGAGACAGTGGAGGCAGGGGGTGAGGACTCGGCCTGGACAAGGGTGAGTACTTACAATTTTCTGTACAGTGGAGGTCATAGAGCAGTCGTGACCCCTTCTGGAGTCTGAGAGCTTGCCAAGTGAATCTTATGGCTGCTCTTCACTTCAACCAGCTAGAGGGCTCAATGAAACATCTCAACACAGTTAAAAGCCATTGCTTACCAGCCCAAAATCTGTTCTCATGCCCCCCAAATCGTGGCCCACACACTTTTTGAGCTTTGACATACTGTTCACTCCACTGTACACAAATTCATACAAATTTGCAGTATTTACCCTTGCGCAGTCCAAGCTTGAACACCCTTGCCTCCACCACGTCGTTCGGAAACGCAATGAGATTACTAGTACCTACTGCCTACCCTATGTAGGTAAGTACCTACCTACTCGACTTTATCTACGGATTTAAATATATGGAGCAGAATCGATTCGAATACCTAGGAGGACTCCTCAACCAATCCCCCCCTTACGTAGCCTGACGAGATCAAGGATCGAAAAACCCTATCCATCAGCTCAACGTGATCGGCATTCACTCCACTCCATGGACTGCACTATTATATTTCAATATATAGCCGTAATAATACCCTAATGCAGCGCTAAGTACTTACGTATACAGAGTATTAATATTAGGTATGTACAGTACCTACTTCTTCATAAAAGTACCGTATTATGATATTATCTGGCTCTATTTGACCCGGCGCTAGCAGCTGAGAGGCACGGTGATTTTCGAGGAGGGGGGATGATGATGCTATTAGTGAGAACTAAACCTGATCAACTCAAATAAAACGCCAAAAAGTCTGAGAAAAAGGCCTGTGAACAGTCTCCTTTTGCTACAGAAAGGCCAAACAGAGTCAATGCTCCCGCGTGACAACAGCTTCTACGAGTACTTAGCGCTGGGTAAAATATAGCCAAAAAATACGGTACCTTATGTAGGTACACACCCAAGAGTACTCGAGTAGGTACTTGGAGATCTATGGGGGGTTAATTAACTCCCCAAATGAAATTCGAATTATACCCAAAACAACACACCTCATTTCTTGCACCATCCTGAATTTTAAAAAAATTTGCTACTTGCCTTATAACTTACTTGGGTATACGTATACCGGATGAAGTACTCGATATACGTAACTAGAGACGAGGAGAAGACAGTAAATTGGGGCCTGTAGAGGGAGGACTGGACTGGGAATCGGCTACCACACGACACCGGCTCGCGAAGCTAAAAGCTCCTTTTATAAACTTGCAAGGTGCCCTAATATTCCTGGAAAAGGTGGTAAATATATCCCGCATTGGAAGGAAAATCCAAAATCCAAGCCAAGCTAAGCTGCTTCGAAGTCAATTGTCTGTACATCCACCCCTCAGAACTAGGTATGTACTCGTAAATCTAGCAGGCAGCTAGCTATGGCTATAGCAAGACTTCTTAGGTACCTAAAGCATCAAAAATCTAATCTAATCGAATAGGTTTTTTTTTTCTTGTTATGTCTTTTTTTATTTTCAAGCAAAAATGCATTGGTGCAGCTAATTAATTGAAATATTACGTAGAAAAAATCGATCGGATCCAAAAAAACCCTGGTGAACAATAATCGAACGTATGATTACTTTTCACTTTTCACTTTTAAAAAAGAATCTTCATAATGACCGCCTGTACGCCTGCGTGCGCGCTCTTTTCGACACAGTTTATTTATTTTTATTTATTTTTTTTCCAAACGTATATTCATGATCATCATGATAATAAATTTTACATCGATCACATCCACCATATATATATTGCCATATTCGAAATTCCGAGAGCTCTTTAGGGCAAATTTCAGGTATTATGGCATGGATGACCGCGGCCGCTCTTCTAGACGATATAAAAAAATTGGCGAAACAATCAAATTGATCCAACTTGGGCTCAAGGGAGGGGGGGAGCTCGGCGGGAGGAGGCGCCCCCCCTCCAATTATGACCCATGGCCAATTATCAGCCATCTTGCATGGCCCATTTTCATCTCATTTCCTTTTCTTTCCTTCGAAACTTCCCGAGGCGTGAGCTCCGGATCCATTACTGGATGTGAATGTGATATCTGATTAAAAAAAAAAAAAAAAAAACGTCTCACTCCGCGCGCGGGATCAATTTGCTTGAAATGCTGTTAAATCCCGATCGAGCCCGGCCCTATATATATATCGATATATCGACCATGACCATGCTGCCATGAATATTAATATGTGGATCCAGATATATTTGATGGGGCATGGCATGCACAATGAACGAGTGAAACGAAACGTTTCGTTGTTAAAAACTAAAATTTGTCCAAGGTCTTGCCCTTGTAAACCAATTGCAAGCTCGAGCAAGCATAGAGGATAGGTATACGCGTGTATACTAACCTACATATTCAAATGTAATATATCCGTTCTGTCTCAGGAATACAAGTAATTATAATTACGAACCCGTTTTAAAATTTCATGCCGTTAATAGTAATCCTTGGGAGAGAAAGAGCTCCTTACCAGCAACCGTACTCTGTACGCTACAAAGGTATGGATGGTATGCAGAACCTGGCGTCGGCTCGTCCGTGAACCGATACGACCGACAGTACACATCGCGAGAGCTCTACTTACTTGCAATTGCGCATGGTGGCCAGGACCGGTACACGTAGTAAATAAGCAGTATAATGTAGTAAAGAGTATAAACCCCAGGTACAGTACCTGGCAGCCAATAGGAACGCGCCAGTCAGCTCAGCTCATCCATCTCATGATGTTCATGCCATCAACTTACCTACTCTAGGTAGGTACTCTACTCGAGTGCTCTCCATGCAATGGCCACCATGATAATTCTAGTCTCGGAATATTCCATCCAAGCATCCCCTTCCTTGTGCAGCTTGCTGGCGCACGTTAGAACCGGTTGCGGATACGGGTAGAGTCCGAGTACTCCACAAAAAGTAAACATGTTCCTAGCTAGCGTTACCTGTAGCTATCTCTAGTGCGACTGGTAGAATACAAAAAGCTTCTAGAAAGCAAAGTAGAAGGCTAAGGTTAAAAGGAGAATATGATCTCGTGTACCCGAGTACCTACCTAGAGCACACACACACACACAAAAGCAAATCAAGGTTACGATCCTTACTCTTCTCCAGTAGGTAGGTAGGTGGCTTAAGCTTGCCCCGCTCTTCCTGGTGGCTCAGGAGGTCACTTCCATGCAATCAACATTTTTTTTTTTTTTCCCTCGTTTTTGTGGGGCTTGAGCAAGGGTTATCCAAGTAGAGTAGGTCCGGAATCTACACTAGTACGTACTGGAGTACTCTACCTAACTCGAGTAGAGTGGTAGAGTAATTGAAATCTAGCGCAGAACAGCAGTTCTTCCTCCACCTTACTAGCTGGCTGGATACTCCCCGCCTCCCCCTCCCATCCCTCCTCCTCCGAAGGCAAGCTCCTTGCAATGAATGACAACGCTCGTGCTCGTTAACGGCCACTTGCTCATCCAAAGGGGGCTGGGGCTGGGTAGAGAAAATCTGTAAATACATACAAGTCGAATGTTGATGGTGGGGTAGAATATGAGATGATACGTAGACAGACTACTACCAGGAGGAGAGGAGGTAGGTACTCTATAATCTACTCGAGTAGAGTCAGATCTAGGTACAGTTCTACCCCAACCTAACTACTCCGTGCGCAGTCGGACTCTTCTCCTCTCTACTAACTAGAGTAGGTAGTAAATTCCAAAAGGGGTCGCTCTTCCCGAGCTCGAGCATGGCCCACATGACCTGGCCAGCCAGATCTAGATCCATTGCTTCTATAACGATGTCATAGCCAACGCTCGCTGCAAAAAGCTAAATGTGATGTATCGATTAGGAGATGATCCAGAATATAGGTAGAGTATACGTAGCAAATTGATCGGTCCATGCGATTCCCTTTACTTATATTTCTTTTTTGCGCTTTCCTCCCCACCCTTAATTATGTGGCTCTCGTGGAAATGGAATGTACTTTCCTTACTGAGTGTAGCTACGTATATTACCTTAATCTTAGGTAGGTGTACCTGCACAGGTGGGTACTCGACTACCACGCGCAATAGCTCCTACGTATACGTGTCTGTCTGTTTTACTTATTTTACTTCTTTACAAACTAACTAACTAAAACATACGATACATTTTAGTTAGGTATACTCGAGCTCGAGCTCGAGCTCTGCTCTCTACTACCCGAGTAAGTGCAAGCAACACCCATCTGCAGCCTACCTACCTAGTGGAAATGAGACGGACAGGTTCGGTTAACGTTAGTTTGACGAACCAGCGTCTCACGGTTTTAGAGTGCGCGTGCGTGGTTGCGTGGTTGCGTGGTGCGTGGTGCGCCATCATCAGACCTCACACCTCACTCACCAATCACAATAAGAATGCAAGGATGCGCAACATGTGGTTCGAGACTGCCACTGGATGCATGCCATAGGTGGGTAGTCTACTCTATGAAGGAGGCTTCCAGGCCAGCTTCCAGAACGCCTCCCCCCGTCAAGGAGATTATTCTCTCCACTTCTGAGCTCGCTCGATCTTTCCTTTTTTTTCTTTCTTTTTTTGCGCACGATGGTGCTTGCACGCGAGCGAGCGCGCGAGCTCAAAGCTAGCGTGAATGAACGGCCGCGGTTGCGCAAAATAGTGGGAAAGAAAAAAGGTCCGGATCTAGAATCGGTCTATGAGCCTAGGTACCTACTTAGTTAGTCGTTTTGATCGTCAATCTTATAATTATTATCCACCCGACCTAGGCCTGGGCTCCGTTGAGTTGACCTTAATATATTCGGCCTGCATCGGAGATGGAGATTTGATGATACAAACAAAATACACGAAAAACAGAGTCTAGTAATCGGTTGGTCCATCAAACAAAAACAGTTCATCAGGTGCTTGCAAGGCTGATTATATCAAGTATATACAATTAGGATTAATATTGACACTTGGAATCATGATCATCCTCGGCCGGTACCGTATGTACCTACCTAGCCAGCATACGTACATACTGAGGCAAGTAACTCTACTCAAGCAAGTGTGACGATCTCAGGGAAATCTCAAAGCCCATTCATTCATTTCATCAGGAGGTATGTACTGTACATTAAGTTTAGCCGTGCACGCATGTCCATTCTTAGATCTCAGAGTCCTCTAGATCTGGGTAGTTAAGTTAGTACTAGAGTAAGTAAGTCCTCTAATTAGAAATGAACGGCTGGTGGATTGCTAAACCTACCTTGCAATTGCCTGCCTTGCCTACGCGGCTACCTACTTGAATCAAATAGCAAGAATTCCGAGTGGAACCTATAGCTACACACATCCCTATAGCTACATCCCACAACCCACGGCCCACGACCCCAAGTACAGTGGAGTGGTTGACTGATCAGCGTGGACGTTTCACCGATATCGATATCGACATTGCGATTAATGGACGTCAGGTACAGTCGCGGCCAAGAAGTCCGCGGACACTTTGATAGAGATCAGCGTGTGGACCGTCCGCAGACTTTTTGGCCGTGACTGTACGTAGCCTGGATTGTGGTACCGCATTAGGGATATCTAGATATCGATGGATCGTGCACTGGGTGCAACCTAATGCATGGCCATATCATATGTTACTGGCCATGGCGAATGGCGGGGCATGCGTGCGGGAAAAAGCCGCGGCGCGGCCCGTTGAGAATTGTAAATTGTGATTGTGGTTGTGAGTACGATCGATATCGATGTTGACAAAAGTTCTTATTATTATATATAATATCATGAAAATGAAACGCTTTTTTTTTGATACTCAATTAATTGCTGCAGTACTACAGTACGACCTACTTCCTATAGACCAAGAGCTTATATTATATATAATACATGGATCTGGCCGTTGAACTTTTAAACAATTCTAAATTACGTATACAGATTATAATTACCAAGTATAGAGCTCAAGGTCGTACGTATACGTAGAGAGGAATGGTAAATGGTATTAATTTTATTTTATTTTATTGATATTGAAATTTGTTATAGTCCTTAATATATATAATATAATAAGTACATGACCAGACCAGAGGTCACAGCACACCTAGGTAGGTATCGATACGGCACCTACTAGTAGGTACTTGCAATGAGACTAGTCTATGTCAGTCACAAAAAACAACAACAAAAGTACGTATACCTAGGTACTTAATATAAATTATAATATAAATATTAATTATAATATACCGGTTTATGGACATGATCATGATCATGATCATGATGCGTACTACTTACCTACCCACCATATACTGCCATGACCATGGCCAGCCATTACCTGTATATAGTATACTTGTAACTTGTATATATCCTGTGTAGGTGGGGAAAAAGTACATAGCATGATCACTGATATCACTGATATCAATCAATGATCATGCTCATCGACATGTACACCCGCACCCGTACGGTTTAACGGTTTGAAATTATAGTATGTATACGTATATACTAATTAGGTACTTAATTTATAATTTATGGCACCTATATTATATATATTATATTATATTATATTACATTATATTAATTTTGCCCGCAAATACTAGTGCTAGCGCTATAGCCCGTAATGAAAAGAAAAAAAAAAATGGCTTTTGCGCTCTTGGAACTTGGAACTACCTACATACCTACCTTCACGAGAACAATACCTACCTAAGCTGGTGTACTGGTGGGCTGCGCATATATATAAGAATCGATCTATAGCTACTTAGGTGGGTAGATCGAAACACAAACACAAACATAAACACAATTTAAACACCTTTCTTCTACGAGATATGTTTTAAATTTTGCCATGGCGGAAATGCATGTATCGTACATATCATGAGGTGGTCTTCCTATAGCTAGGTAGGTGTTTATAGTAGCTAGCCAGTGCACTACAGTGCAGTGCAAGTGTACAAGTGCCCATGCCATGGGTCGAGTTGACGTGGACGTGGACGTAGACGTTCGTTACAGTTGGTTTTGGTATTGGTATTGGTATATCGATCATGAGATACCTAGGTATACCCCTATGTAGCTTATAATATAATTATAATATAGCTATGTACCTAAGCTAGCTAGGCGGGGTTTAAACTACCTATGTTCTCGTTCGATATCGATCCCCGGGTTTCTAGATCTACTTTGGTCTTTCTCAACCTTTTTTTTTCTTTTTTTTGTGAATGATTGATTCATCATCATGATTATCATATTTGAACATGGAGATCGATCGATATCTCGATGAACCGTTCATTTTGAGTGATATTGGAATTTCATACTATGATATGAATGATGTCGATGCGCACTGAGATGGCTATAGAATTCGGAGTCTCGTGGACTTTTGTGTATTGTTGTTATTATTATTATTCTTACTTCTTCTGAAGCTTGGTTCTTCTGATCATAAGGATCGATATCGATAAGGAAGGTGTTATTGCATACCTAGGTACCTACTATACGTCAATCTCGCAGAACTAGATCTAGAGATGGAAGGAAGATCTAGTTAAAGTAAAGATCTCGAAGTTGGCAAGAAAAAAAAAAAACAAATATGGCCATGGTGGGTACCGGTACCGGTTGTGAGCATGTCAGATGTCAGATGTCAGGTACAGATCTAGCTATAGAGTTGTGAGATGCATTGGTACCTGATTTTCGATTCATTTCATGATCATCGGGCGATGGCGATGACTTGATGATGTATACTTCAGGTTTTTATATAATACCGCCAATTGGTGCACTATGTAGTAATAATACCTTTTTGCTTCTGCTTCTGCTTTGCGATGGGCGGTGCAGCTGGGTGGGTACGATCATGATCACAATCAAGAATGATACCATGAACGAATAATAATAATAACATGTAATTGTATACACAATACCCTCCCTCACAACGGCCGTTACCCCAACTTTCGCTTCGAGTCCCATTTCCCCCCGTCCCTCCTGCACTCCTCCCCCTCATGATACTGCTCTGCTTGTGTGGCTCGAGTATTATTTCACACTTCATGCCGGAGCCCTCTTTTCACGCTCCGTGGATTAATAGCCCTGGCCTGGCAGGACGCAGGGGAGGGGAGGCCGGAGGGTGGAACCGACCAGCACCTGGACGGGCCCCCTGTCTGCAGCTCAAGCATCCACCGACAAGACCGACAGCTTATTTTTCCACCCCTGTCGAGAGTGGCCTGGCGATATCCCTGCCTTAATCCGCACCCCTCTAGCTCGCGCAGGCCCTCGAGCCTAGCGTCAACGCCAGCCCACCTCCCGCTCCCCCCTCCACTCCACACTCCACATTCTGGCGTAGGGTATCCGCACTCTTAATTTTTGGCGGGGGAGGAGGGTGTGCAGGCCTGGTGCAGGTTACGTGCAGAGTCGACTCCGGAAAGTGTCGCGACATAAGTATCTCGCGCAGCCCACCCACCACCGATAGAGCACCACCACCGCCATCACGCACAGGATACCACGATCTCTTTTCTATTTCATCCATCCAGTCATCGAGCTTGAGCTTGGTGTTACTCTTTGCAGGCTCTTTATCGATTTATACGAATTCAACCTCTTCACATCCACGTATCACATCTCGAACCACACGAATCGACATATAGTAATGCCCTCCGCACGAAGCTACACCCCCTCCGGCCCACGCAGCCCCCTCCGCTACAGCTCGACCTCATCGCAGTCGCCGGCTCTGCAGGCCAAAGCCGACTACGCCACGAGCCCGATCGGCCCCACCGCGCCGTACACGCCCAGCTACAGCGCGCCCGAGATGGCCCTCCTCTCGTACCCCGGCAGCCCGTCCCCGAGCGTCGCCAGCACGCTCTCCGCCAGCGGCCTCGACCTGCACGAGCTCTACAGCCCCGGCATCGGCAAGTTCATGTGCCCGCTGCCGGGCTGCCTGTACGGCGTGCTCGGCTTCCCGACGACGGACGAGCTCGACCACCACATCACCGTGCTGGGCCACTACCCCGAGCCCGCCGCGCCCGCGCCGCAGGCCTCGCTCGACCCGCGCGTGACGATCCTCAACTACGAGAGCGCGCGGGAGGAGACGGACTCGTGGCTCGCGACGCAGCAGGAGCTCGACGGCTATGCCGCCTACGGGTCCTACCCGCCAGCGCAGTACGCAGAGCCCGCGCAGTCGCCCTTCCAGTTTACATTCACGTTCGAGCAGCCCGCGGGCGCCCGCAAGAAGGCGCAGCAGCCCCCGGCATCCCCGACGGCGAGCCAGTGCGACTGCCCGCACTGCCACACGCAGAACCTCGTGCCCTTCCCCGTGGCCAGCTCGGGCGGCCGCACGGGGTCGAAGCGGTCGCGGTCCATCTATGACTACAGCACCCCTCTCACCGTGCAGCTCGCGCCCCCCATCACCATCATCGGCCTGCCCACACTCCCCGCCGCCCCCTCCTCCGCAGCGCCAGCCCCAGTGCAAACACAAACACCCCCGAAGCCAGCAGCAGCCGCAAAGAAGACAACCGCACCGAACCCAAACGACTATGCCGTGTGGCAGCAAAAGATCCAGATCGCGCAGGCCACGGAGATGATCCAGGCGCAGCACAGGCAGCGGGAGTCGCAGCGGCGGAAGCGGGACCACGGGAGCAGCTCACACACACAACAACAGCAGCTAGAGATCCAGATCCCCCCCGCGCAGACCTACACCACGTACGAGACAGACTACTACGGCTACAGCGCACATGCTCGATCCTCGGCGGCCTCGCTCTACGGCAATGCAGCCGGATACAGCTACCCCATCAACCCCGTCTGCTGAGCTACTCTGCTCTGCTCTGCTCTCTCTTCTCTTTTTTTTCCTTTTTATTGTCAAACTGGAGTTATACATCATCATGGGTTGTCATCATCAAATTTTGGGACTGGGTTCTGGCTTGGCTGTCTGCTTTATTATTTTTTTCTTTTCTTTTCTTTTCTTTATTTATTTTCCTTTTGTCTCTTGCAATTGTTCTGTATACTACTATATTTATGGCATATACCCCCCCCCGTTTCGAAAATTTTTTCCTACTGTACAAAAAAAAAGACCGAGTACTTATTACTTACTTGTTTCATGATCATCCGCAGGAGGGGTGACATGTAAGTACCAGTTTTTTTCTTTCTTTTTTGCGTTCTATTTGTATATATATGATATCTATCTCTGTTTTTTGTTTTCTTTTGTTTTTGTTATTTTTTGTTTTTTTCTTTGATATGGATATGGATAGGGCAGCTGGTCCGTGCCGCACCTGGAGGATTTAGGAAAATTTATGGGTATGTGGGATATATATTTTTGGGAGATTGATGATCTAGATGGATCGATCGGATCTGGCCATGGTGGCCATGGGGGATCATGATGAAGCATATGTTATGGGCAATTAACGGGTTTCCTTTTTTTTATTTTTTTTTTGTTTCATGTTACGAATTTTAAGGATCTATCTATATACTTGGGTATGAAAGAGAAAGAGAAAGAGAAAAAAAAAAAAACAATATATAACAAGAATTAAAAATTATTCATTCATAATCACAATGTGGTCAAAGGTTTATATTATATAGGTATATATAGGTATGTGTGTGTGTGATTCACGTTGACGTTTAGAAACATCGATTATCGATATCGAGGATACTTCCATTTTTATCTCTCTTGCTTGTACATGTCAAGGCGAGTCGAGTCTACACCCACCCAGCGTATACGTACCATGGCCAGGAAGGAACGAACATGCCGCGCAGGGCCCAGGGGGTGCACAAGTGACGGGACGAACGAACAAAACTCAAAACTAGTTGGTACTCAAAGTTTAGAGTAGGTACCTAAGGTAGCGGTCATTGATTGGTTCGAATTGGATTGAATTTGTGGTTGGCTATGGGTCCTGCTCGAGTACCACCTAGGTACTCTCTTTTTGCTTTTTGCTTTTTTTCTTTTTTTTCTTTTTCTTTTCTTATTTTCTCTCGTGTGTGGAGTGTGTGTGTGTGTGTGTGTGTGTGTGTGTGGTCGACTCGGGGAGATGTCGGGGGGGTGTTGGGTAGAGTACCTAGGTAGAGTACCTAGGTAGGTAGAGTAGAGTAGGTACCTATACCCTGCCGCAGGCAGGCAGGCAGGCAGGCAGGCAGCAGCATCATGCATTTCTTAGTCTGAGTCTGGCGGGAAGTTCCGTGGAGTTGAGTGGGTTGACTGTTGAGTGTTGCTACCTAGGTATGTACATGTACCCTGGTGGGCATGCTCAGCTACGTAGCAGGCGAACAAAGAAAGATCTCAGAATCGTGCTTCCTAGTTATACGTTAACGATACTTGAAGTCGGTAGCATAGGAGGTATGTATGTATACACCTAGAGTATAGCTAATCATATGATATCCATCGCATGGCATGGCAATTGGAAAATTGCAGTGACCACATCCACAATCCACATCCAGTTCCCTTTAAATTCGAATCTAATAAAATCCAAACTCACATACTCGAGTATTCGAATTTCAAACAGGCCTACCTAAGTAAGGTAGCTAGCTAGCTACTCGAGTATACTCTACCTAGGTCTGGTCTCCTCTATCTCGCGGGGAAAAATAAAATCGTCATACCTAGGTCCTATGCCTTTGGTAGGTAGGTAAGTATGCATAACGCAGGCCCAATTGGAATTTAAATCACCTAGGTATTCAAGGTAAGGTAGGTATACGAGAGTAGGTAGCTATAGGGGGGCACTCTCGAAGCCAAGCCTGTCAAGATTCACTGCAATTGCAATTGCAATGTATGCCGTGCACTGGACTGGACTTTTGGGGTATGAGTAGAGTTGCGCATGTTCTAGTATACCTACCTACTCTAGATCTTCACGAACTAAAACCGTGGAGAAGATCTAGACGCCTCGCCTAGCTAGCTATATATAGGGTCTGGGGATCCGGAATCGATGTAGATGAGCCTACGTACTCGTAGCTATGGTTCCAGTCTACTCGTACTCGAATAGATCGCCAGCTGTCGAGACTTATTCGGGAAGTACAGCCATGGCCATGTAACTAGGTACCTTAGGTAAGTACTTCCTAGGACTAGTGCACTGCTGCAGACAAAGAAGAAATTAAAGCGTAAGAAGAAAGCTTACTCTAAGAAACAAGCAATTAATTGCATGCAACGAAAAGAAAAAAAAAAGAAAAAAAAAGCCAAAAAGCCAAAAAGCCACAAGCGACCTGTCAAAAATTTAAACTTCGACTGGCGCTAGAGAAATAGAGAGATAGAAAAAAGCTTGATGAGATGGCACACATGCACACTGGTACGTACATGCGATATCGATATCGATGTGGTGCGGCATTATTTGTGAATTACTCTATAAATTACAGGAAAGGTAAAAGTTAAAGGTAAAGTTAAAGTGCATGCGTGCATGGCTGGCTCCGGATCCCTCGAGTAGGTAGGTAGGTAAGTCTAGCTCTACCAAGCTTAGGTATAGGTAGCTTATAATTAGGTGGGGAGGGATATCGATTGCAATTGGTACATTAAAATACTAAGAGGTAAGTAGGTACATTACATATTCAAACTCTTTGGTTTTTTTTTCTTTTAGTTTAGTTAGGTTCGATCCTGGGGACGAAGCGAGGTAGCCTGGTTTGGTTGGGACAAGGCTATAGGTTCGATTTCCCTTCTTTGGAAGTGTTGTGGGAGCAGCTCGAGACGAGCGCTCGCGAGATGCAAGTCAGTAAGTCAGTAAGTCAGTCAGTCAGTTCGCGATCGATTGAACACGTAAGTACATACGTACGAGTACAAATTAAATTTTGCGGGTCCGCGGTGAGGTAGAAGCTTAAGGTTCATGAGTATATATATAACTTCAGATAGGTAGGCTGTTAGGTAAATTCCAAGATTTAGGTGGTGTATAGAGTACTTACGTTAAAGGACTGAATACAAATGTGGCTATCTATGGATTGCACTTACACTTGCACTGCACGTTGCTCTCAATTTAACTTGAATAGGTACATATACATACCTCTTACGGTAATCTGCTGTACTCTACCTAGGCCATCTACATTTGATCCAGTATTTCATAAAAAAATAAGGCTACTACTAGTGGGAGTAGGTTAGGTAGCTATAGGTCGACTCGTGGTCATAAATACCCATAATTTTATGTAATTCTCAGGTAGGTTAGGTATGGACTTACTTTTTCACCTGAGAAGGTTATAATTAGGTATATTATATGGATACACAATTGCAATTAAATTGGCTATTATAAGCCGTGATACTAGTACTCTCCCTGCTGCTGGCTACCTGCTACCTTATACTCGAGTAATCGTAAAACCCGCCAAGGACGATATCCTACGTAGGCCTCCGATCGATCAATACTAGAGTACTTAGTTAGCTAGCTAGTTAGTACTTTATCTCCAAACTTACCTAACCAAAATAACGGTCGAATTCAATTGCAATCGAAAAGCCTGGAATTATCGATAACTTATCTACTATGCTACGTATACAGAGTACCTTGCAGGCAATCCTAACGATCATTAAGCTGAAGCTTGGGCTTGGGCTTGGTTGTACGCACCTCATCGACACACACCCCCCCGCATCACAGTCGCGGAAGTGTGGCATATTACCGTACACGTAGGTATGTACAATTGCAACATAATTACAATATCCATTATTCCCAATACTCATGGATCGTTGGATGACCATGGGTAACCCTTTTTCTCTAATATATGTGATCATGCTCTATATATATACATACACACATGTACAGTTGTTGTTGTTGTGTCGAGCTCAGCTCTCAGATAGCAATGAAGTAGGAGTAGGTAGGTTAGGTTAGGTAGGTAGGTTAGGTACTTTGATATAGTAGTAACTATTATACACGTTATGATTATAAGTAGTTGTACGTTTCGGATGTATTTGACTTTCAGGCGTTAACTTTATGATTAAACGTTCACGTCAATTTGCAACGTATATGTGCGGGGGGGGGGGGGGGAGTTCGAAGGGCACTCCGCACTCTGAAGGACCTCGAGCATGGAGGAGTATACGTACCGTGAGTACTCGACCATGCATTTCCATATCATGGTAAACAATTCGAGTCTACTTTTTTTTCCTTCTGCTTCAGAATTGTACAAAAACACCATATATATATATACACCATGGCCACAAAAAAAAAAAAAAAAACATACTCCTGGACTGCAGCAGATTTTAAACACTATAGCTAGGATCGATCATGACAATCAAAACATAATGAAAAAGAGAAAAACAAAATTGACAAATGAAGATCCCAATCCTAGAGGCTTAATGCTCATTTATAGAGCTTACCTATGGCTATTATGGATGGCTACCTCCCTACAAAATGATACCCTAGGGATTTTTCTCCCGCGGAAAGTCTGACACCACATAGGATTTTATTTTTGGTGGTTACTTGGGATAAAATTTCCCACGTGTGGTGCCGGTAACTATCCAGGGAACCAACCACAACATGGGCCCCTATACGCTTAGGATTTTTCATTCCTTAGGACACCTGCAATAAATTTTTCTTGGGTTACATAGGGAAAAAACCGAGGTTACCTAGGACTTTTGACTTGTAAAATTGAAAAAGCTGTGATTTGACCGTAGGCTGGAAGGAGGGGGGGGGGTTAAGGGAATATGAGGGTAATCGCCAAGGGGGAGGGGGGGAGGGAGGGGAGTGAGCAGTGCAAGGGAGGTGGAGAGAGAAAGAGGTGCTCGCTGCATAGCGCGGAACCCCCAACTCACTCGTGCACCTTTCCTGCACCACCTTCCGCACCTCTGATCCCCCCCGCTCCCCTGTTTGGCGATTACCCTTACGCTCCCTTAACCGCCCACCGCCCACCGCCCACCCCCTACTCTCTCACCCTCCGTGCCCTATTGCAGCATCCCCTCCCCCCCACTGCATAGGACCACACTAACACCTCGCGGCAACTATATAAACTACTTGATGCAAATAAAGAATGAAAAAGCAAGAAAAGAAATACATGGGGCTACACAAATCATAGCGCAATCCATCCTTATGCATCAACATTGAAAACACGAGCATGCATTTACAAGACAACCATCATTGTTTCTCCTTCCCCTTACCCTTAGCCATACTATTTGGATCCACTACATTAGGATCCGTCCCTTCTACTTCTTCCATCGACAGCACAACCTTGGACAATATGGTTGCGCTGGAGCTAGTCAAGCTATCAATATGCCTCCCCAACGGTGTAATCTTCATCATGTCATTGTAGATGGCTGCCACTTTTCCAAGTGCATCAATCTTGCTATTGCGTGGAGATTGCTGCTGGGAGGAAAGTGGGATGAGTGCATTGTTGCTCTGCGTACGTAAGAGCTGTGAGGGCTTCCACTCGGGGTCATCGCAGGGCAATGGGTCGATCACCAAGGAGCTCTTTGGTGGACGTCCTACTGGTCGCTTTACAACTAGTGGTTTGGTAGTAGCAGCCGAAGCATTACTAGTAGTTGTGGTAGTTTGTCCCACTTGTCTTTGCAATGGGTTGGTAGGTTTCTTCCCGATAGGTGCTACTGAGGTAGGTGCTGCTGTGGTTTGAACTACTCTTTGCTGCGGATGGGGAATCAATGAGGACGCTGGTGGTGCTGCCTTCCGTGTAGTTTCTGCTGTCAGAATTGGTGCAATAGTTGAAACGGGTGTAACCTGCCTTGCTCTCCTTGGAATTGCTCGTGGTACTCTTCGTGGAACCGGTGACACAATCTGCGGTTCTGGATTGATGGGTGTCCAATGTCCTGATTCACCCCCTGCACTGCGTGGGGCATTGACTGTAGAAGGGCCGACTGTATCACGGACAGGTGGAAGGTTTGTTGCAGAAGGCTTGCCCTGGATTTGCTTCTTTCCGTGTGGTACCTGTTTTGATGATGAAGCCTTGGACAGTTGTCCAGTCAATGAGTGAGAAAGAGCCGAGGCAGTGGTACTTGCGCCAGTTGAGTGGCCTCCAACTGGAAGCTTCAGCGTCTTTCCTAATACTTTACCACTGGAACTGGGGTGTGTAGAGTGTTTGTCGGATATGGTGGACACTGACGTACCGGAAGACTGGGTTGCACTAGGCTTTTTCTTCTGTGAGATTGCCACACCAGATGCAGACATGAGAGGGAGTTGGCCAGACGTCTTATTACCAGGGTTGCTATTGTGCGCATGTTTGGCAACCTTCCTGGGGCGAGGAGTGACTGATGGGATAGTAGGTGCTGCGGATCCAAATGGCTGTCTACTGGGCACAGGAGCATGGTCCAGATCGAATGTTAGTTCGGCAACATCCTCTGCAAATGGCACCTTTCGCTTCTTGAGAATTCCCTTTACAGGCATACCACTACCACTCGGTGTACCCTTCAGCAGCGACGCAGTAGGCGCAATGGAACTGGTGGAGGTAGGTAGTGGCGTACTCTTGGATGCAGAAGCAGTAGCAATAGGCACTTTCGATGCTGGCGGAGTAGGGCGGTGGGTTGGTTTGGCTGGTACCCTTGAACACGGGTGGAGCTGCTGTAGTACTGGCACTTGGTACAGCCGGTTGAGCGGTATTAATCTCCTTTGGCTGGCCATAAATTGAAGAAATGTCCACGCTACTAGCAGGTGCGATTGGTAAATTGAGCTGTCTTTTGGTACTTGACATTGGCGTCTTGAAAACCCTCTGTGGTTGACTGTGTCCAATAGTGGTATACTCGGTCGAGCTTTCTGGGATAGAACCAGGCACAGAGTTGGGTTGATACTCCCTTTTGTTTTGTTCATCAGGAAGAAAATAGTGCCGTTATAAGGCCTGGTGGTCCGTTATAAGGCACGGCTCCGTTATTGCCGTTATGCCGTTATAAGGTCGATCATTACCGTTATGCCGTTATAAGACAAACAATGTAATGGTCTTCGTTCGGACGCTTTCAAGGCAGAATCCGACGTTATAAAGAATCTTGAATTCTTGTCCTCCGCTGTAAGTCGATTTCCCCGAACATGATCCTTATAATTTTCAACACAATATTTATTCCCGGTTCCAATTGGTTATTTGTAATTTATGTGTTCCCCATGGTTAAGCGTCCGAAAACGGACTGAAACCGGCCATTTAACCATTTCAATTATATCATCGGACATCATTTTATTATTTCAATTACATCATCGGACATCATTTTATTTTTTTTCTATATACACACACGCTATATACAGATTAAACTAAAATACATCGTCATAAATGTCATGCCAGGTTTCAAAATCAATACGGTTGTTGACCAACCAGCGCTCTCCAGGCTCTAATGGAATTAGATGTGCAATCCCTACGATTTCACTAATGCGAATTAAAACCGACATGTCCTTCGTCGGGAATCCGACTCTTATCATTCCTTCAGGTCCTGATGGCCTTGAGCCGCCGTATGCCTCGAGCAAACTAACATGCGCAAACAAATGGATTCCATGGTGTAATGTACGCAATTTAAAAAGCGCATTAAGCTTTCCCGGAAGTCGGCCATTAAGCGTCCCTCGTAGGGAATCCGACGCTTGCCGTCTCCTAACCCACACCCAGTCGGCGCGTTGTGTACCTTTGCGAAATAAAAAGGGGCCTGTACTGCGCGCAACATGTGAGTTAATTTCCCCGCCTTGAAAATTGGAAACAGGAATGACAAGACTCGAGAAACACTCCAATGTGGAATCATTTATAATTCTTGCGGTCTGGTCACCGTGTGATGCAAACCGTCGGGAAAGAAGATCAAAAAGGTCGGGTATCCGATGGCTGTCTGCAAGCTGTGTAACAGTCGATATCTTTGACATATCCACACGCCCTTGAAGTTTCACGTAGGTTTTGGTGTCCTTGGACTTTTCGATAGCGACGGTCGGTTTTCCGACCAAATTGATGATATCTGAAGGCACTTCGCAGTCTGCATTCGACAGGTATTCTCTGAGATTCTGAGCGTGCATGTGCATGTTATGGTCGCGGCTGTATTTGACAATTATCTGTGGGGTAGCGTTGATGTGATTCGTTCGACGGTATGCGTCCTTCAATGGCTTGTGAGAGGCTTCGCATACCTCTGTTGAATACTGAGGCAGTGAACCGAATTGCGAGATCTGCTCAGCGTAATGTGACAAAATATGGATTTTAGGAATATTATAAGGGCCTTTTCCTCTAGCATTTCTTCCATCAATTCCGCTCTTTTCTTTTGATCAATTTCCTTTTGCTTCCTCTTCACAACTGCAGACATTTTGTGTCGGTTTGCCGACAGTCTTTCCGCTTGTTCCGACGCCAACAGTCGGATTGCATCTTTGGCACCTTTTCGCGCAACCTTTCCAGCTCGGTATTGCAGAAATACATCCTTATATCGATGGAAATTGCTTAAAGAATTGTCCATATAACGAATAGTATCCTCGGTGTGTTGTCGGTATTGAGCGTAAAGGCTGAAGTCGGCCATGTGGTGAACACAAGAGATTGCACGATCGAAGTCCCTAAGTTGATCCTTGGTCGGACGGTTTTGGGTTGTTTTCCGACGCAGAGCTGCCGTGAATGCTCCAAGTATTACTCGCCCGAAATTTCTCATCTCCTTGCCCTGCCATTGTGTTACCGCTGAGTATGCCTTTGTTGGAGGGGTGAAGCCAGGGTACGGGGGAAGCTGTTTCCAAATTTCGTTAAAGTCGGATAACCGACCATTATCGTCCAAAAATTCAACGACCCAGTCCATTAGATGCTTAAACGTCCCAAGGTATATATTGTGCAATAGGTCCCCACGTACCAGGTCCCGTGGTTGTATATCCATGTGCCACAACGCATTATTGATTTTTTTAACTCCATCATTGGTCAACGTCGAATGGTCTTTAGTCTGCAATGCCTCTGCATACAATCGATGGTCTCGAAGGGGAAACTTATCGTCGGAAATGGTACCCAATTCGTTGGGTTTAGCAGTACAGCTAGGGCATCGGTTGACGTTGATTGTGTGGAGGTTTGCGTTTTCCATATGATCGGCGAGCCATGTTGAAATCACCGGAAAGCAATGTCTATAATTTCCGTCATTACAAAGCATCTCGTATCCGTTGTGACTTCTTTCGTCGGAAATCGGACTCATGAGGTCGCTGATCACCTCATGCAAAATCTGAAGAGACTCGAGTTCCTGATCCTCCATATTGAATCCGCGTATCTTGGTCATGCGCTTGGGGGCTATGGTGTGATGACCAGGTCCCGGTGGACAGGAACCAGGAGCGGGTATTGTAGCCGTAGAGATGGTGGGTACGGTTGGTAGGTTGAATGGAGGCGGGGTACGAGGAGTTGAGGGCGCGGACAACGTATTCGTTGGTTTGGTCTAGGAGGTGGGGGCGTCGGTGATGGGTTCTGAGCCTGGGAGGATAAAGGTGCGGCGGGTAGGGAGAGTAAATCCTGGAGCAAGGCGAGGGGTCGAGGCACGGGGCATGGGACGTGGTCAAGGCGGGGTCAAGAGGGGCTGTCTAGGCCACGGAGGAGGAGAGTATAAAATATTCGAATAACAACTTGTTAAGGTACAGCTGAGGGAAAGAGACAAGTTGTTGCGTGAAGAGGAAAGGAAAAGAAGACAAGACGAGAGGGAGAAAGGACTCCTTATATAGAGATCCTTCTCGAGCTATGGAACTAGAAAGACATGAATAGAATTGCAGCGCCGCGGCTGCGCAGTGGCTGCGCGGCGGCTGCGCAAGGTACATGAGTCAAAGGGAATTACAAATCAACTGCGCAATAGAAACAACTAGAACTTAATGGAAACTGACGGAAACATATGGAAACCTATTGCGCAGTGAAGGTTCGTGATGCTAGAACCTTCTGGTGGTTTCTTCTGGATTCCGAACTAGGAAGTCGAGCAGTGACAGGGATGCGGGCTGTCGTGTTGCAACCGGTTACCAGGAACGGACTAGGACGTGGACTAGGTACATGGCGAGGTGGAGTATTGCTAGTAGTAAGCTGAACTCGGCTGGGGTCAGGATCAGGTGAACATGGATCCACTGTGGCTGATAGCGAGGCTGGTGCCGGCGGTGGCTAGGTGCGGGGTAGTCTTGGGTAAGGCTGGAAACTCGGTTCATGACAGTAGCCCCCCTTCTAGAGGAGAGCTCCAGCGATCTTTCTTGGATTGGTTCAAGGTCGTCGTCGATATGATCGGGTCGTACCAAGATCCACTCATGGTGCGGGAAGGTTTTCTGGTCTGGGTTTTCGTGGGTAAGCTGTGTGGAAGCGCCTAACAATTGCTGGGGCGTTTTCGAGGTCGCTTGCTGGTTGCCAGGTAGGATGATCGTATCCAACCCAACGGACAAGATACTTGAGTTGACGTCGGACAAGTTTGGAGTCAGAATATCTTCAACTTCCCACTCTAGGTCTTCGTTAACAATAACAGGAGGAGGAGGAGGTTGAACTTGGCCGGCGAGGGGGTCTGTTGCAACAGGTTCCAGGAGGGAGACGTGGAAGACTGGGTGAACTTTCATAGATGCAGGAAGCTCGAGCTTATATGCGTGGCTGGAGATTTTCTGGAGGATTCGAAATTTTCCCAGGCGCTTAAAGTCCAACTTGGTTGATGGGCGAGTGGTGTGGATGTGTCGTCTGAGTAACCACACCTCATCGCCAACTTGGTATGCTGGTGGGGGAAGGCGATGTCGATCGGCTTGTTCTGCATGAATCGCCTGGGACCAGGATATTTCAGCCTGCAGATGCTTGTCCAACAGGCTGAGTTTGGCGGCATAATCCTTGAGTGCTTCCGGGGTTGGCAATGGAACTGCAGGATTGGCAAGGATTTCGTATCGGGGTTGTTGTCCGTAGACGGCAAAGAAGGGCGTAATTCCGGTGGTTGCCGAAAGGGTGTTGTTGTATGCAAACTCGGCCATAGTCAAGAGTTCTGACCAGTTGTCCTGCTGGTAGTTGCAGTAGGCACGAAGGTATTGTTCAAGGATTGCATTAACTCTTTCGGTTTGGCCGTCGGTCTGGGGATGGAAGCTGGTGGAAAGCTTCTGTTGAATTCCAAGGAGCTTGCAGAGGAACCTGGAGAACTCAGATGTAAACTGGGTACCGCGGTCGGTAACAATAGAGTCAGGGAGGCCGTGAAGGCGGAAGATGTTGTCCATGAAGAGTCTGGCAAGGGTCTCAGAGTTGCACTCGGTTGTAGTTGGAATATAATGAGCCATCTTGGAAGTCGGTCAACTACTACCAGTACAGCATCGAAGCCGTTAGACAAAGGTAAGCCAGTGATGAAATCCATTGAAACTGAACTCCATCTGCGACTGGGATTTCCAAGGGTTTCAGGAGTCCATAGGGGGCTGTCGTGCGGGCTTGATCCTCATGCAAGTATCGCAGTTTTGAATGTAACGTGCAATGGTCTTGCGCATCTTGGGCCACCAGTAGTTCCGGGAGACAAGTTCATATGTAGCAGCTCGACCTGGGTGGCCAGCGGCGGGGTGTTCGTGGCGAGCTAAGGACTTTGGCTTGAAGTTCTTCGTTATCAGGGATGTACAAGAGTTTGTTGACATAGAGGAGGCCATCATTGTAAGTACATTCTCCGAGGGGGACTGTTGGGTGCTTGGTTTCAAAGTTTTCAAGGGCAAGAAGGATTGATTTTCCCAAGGCGTCGGTTCCAAGGAGGGCGGATCTCGTTGTTGAATCCAATTGAGGCTGCTGAGAGGGAGTAATCAGAAAATTTGGAGGACGGGATTAGAGCGCGTACAGGTCGTGCGCGTTCATCCCCCTCTTCAGGGAGGTCTCCAGACCTTCGTGTCAATGCATCGGCTTTTCCGTTCTTTTCGCCAGGTCGGAACACAATAGTAAAGTCATATTGCGCTAATTCCCCAGCCCACCGTGCTTGCCGCCGATTCAGGAGTGTTTTGGTCTTAAAGGATTCGAGGTTGTGGTGATCCGTGAGGATGGTAAATGGCTTGGGGAGTGCGTGAAGGTACATGTGCCATTTTTCCAAACAAACACAATTGCAAGGAGTTCCTTATCACCGATTCCGTAGTTGCATTCGGCTGGTGACATTTTCTCGGACAGGAAGGCAACAGGGTGGAGGACAGATTTGCCGTTCTCAGGAACCTTTTGAGAGAGGATGCCGGAGACCACATAGTCGGAGGCGTCAGTCTCGAGGATTGTTTCAAGGTTTGGGTCAAAGTGCCGGAGGATTGGAGCAGAGGTGAAGGCGGTTTTCAAGCGAGAGAATACTGCATCGCATTCTGAAGACCACGCAAAGGGGGTATCCTTTTGCAATAGTCGGAAGAAGGGTTGACAGATCCGGGAATAACCTTCAATGAAGCGGCGATAGAAGTTGGCGAAACCAAGGAAGCATTGGATGTCTTTGACTGATTTTGGCGTTTCCCATTCCACTACCGCTTTAACTTTTCTGGGTCCATTTCGATACCTTCTGAGGAGATAACAAAACCGAGGAAGGTGGTCTTTGTAACACTAAATTCGCATTTTCTCTGGTTTGACGTAGAGACCAGCTTCCGAGAGCTTTGCAAGAACTTTCCTGACTTGGTCTTTGTGTTCGGCTCGGGTTTTGGAGTATATCAATATGTCATCAAGGTAGACAACACAAAAGACATCAAGGAATTCCCGGAGGGTGTCGTTCACAAATCTTTGACAGGTGGCAGGGGCATTGGTAAGTCCAAAAGGCATGACAAGAAACTCGAAGAGGCCATATCGGGTGCGGAATGCAGTTTTCCACTCATCGCCTTCCTTGATTCTGATGAGGTTGAAGGCAGCTCGGAGATCAAGGCGAGTAAAGTACTTTGAGCCTCGAATCTGGTTCAATGTTTCCTCAATCCTTGGTAGTGGGTAGCGGTCTTTGTGATGTCGTTAAGGGCACGATAATCCACACAAAGTCTTAGGGAACCATCTTTTTTCTTGACAAAGAGGATTGGTGAGGCACTGATGAGGAGCTAGGGCGAATGAATGCTTTGGCAGATTCGTCATCCATTCTCGGACCTCCTTGAGTTCTGATCGGACATAGAGTACATGCGTCCGAGGGGGGTTTGCACCAGGGAGAAGCGGTATTTCGTGATCCACATAGGTGGAGGTAGGACCGAGGCTTCCTTCTTAGAGAACAAGGGAAGGAAATCATGGTATTCGGGGGACCAACTTTTCGGCTGGTTCAGTACTGGGGTTTTCTGGAAGTGAGGCGAGAACACAGATCATGGAACCAGGTTGTTTGGTAGCGATTCTCATGGCGGCACGGGAATCACAGCAATCTTATGGTTAGTTGGTGATGGCGGATTGCTGGTAATAGTGGTTTGTCGAACTGGGAGACAGTGGGCTTGACAATATCCTGAAGCGAAGGTCAAGGTGTTCTTTTCCCAATCGATTATTGGGTTATGGCGTCGAAGCCATGTTTTTCCAAGGATAAGGTTCCATCCGGCCAGTTTTGTCACTTGGAAGGTTAATACTTCTTCGTGCTGTCGACGGTGAGTTTCAAGGTACAAGAGTGGGTTATCTGTCCGGCAACTGAGCGCCTTCCGTCAACGACGACAAGGTCCTCTGGTTTCGGTTTCAGATCAAGGTTTAGGTTCAAGGACAAGGCAAAGTCAAGGTCGATAAACTGGGAGGTAGCTCCACAGTCGATCATGCAGGTTCCAGACAAGAGTTATTGATTGAAGCATTGAGAGTCATGGGTGACTCGGAGCCGAGATCACCAGAAAGAGAAACACAAGATAGACGCAAAGCAGCAGAAACTCGATACCTTCGCAACCTACTCTTGCGAGCAGATCGCGACTCAACAGGAATAACAAAGCCTGAACCAGGCAAATCAACAGATGGTAAAACAGAAAAAGAATTGACAGAAAACATAGGGGAACAAGAGGCGCACAAAGGCGAAAAACAAACACAAGAGGGTTCAAGAGAGAAGACACCAGGTTGCATCCTGGCACTCCTTGAAGGGTCTCTTCTTCAAAGAGGCAGTTAGTTTTTTGCCTGATCGGCAGTCTCGGTGGTGCTATAGAGCACAGTTGCTGGTGGTCTGCTGGGGCAGAGGCGTCGGAGGTAGCGTTAACCTTCTGGCTCTTATTGGGGCAGACACTTGCAAAGTGTCCCTTTGCGCCGCAATAGAGGCAGAGTCCATTGGCACGGCGGTAGTCCTTGTCGTCGGCTTGGGTAAGAGGACCTCGTTTCCTTTTGACTTCGACTGCAGAGAGGTCCATTGGTCCAGCGTGTGAACCAGTAGCGGTAGAGTTACTGGTAGAGGCTGATGTTCGGGGAGTAGTGTTGTTGTGGTGTTGGGAAGACGTGTGGTGTTGGCTTTGCACACGTCTAATGTTGTTGTCAAGCTGAATGCACATTTGTGCAACAGCTGCGAGAGTCTCGGGACATTGAGTTGGTAGGACAGCGCTGTTGCGGTATCCTTGTTGAGGCCAGAACGGAAGCGAGCAATTTGTTCCTTCTGGTTCATGGAAAGCTTGGTGGCGATGGTGACAAACTCAGCATGGTAGGTGAACAATCCCTTTTACCCTGCCGGAGCTTGTCAAGTTTCTCCCTAGCTGTAGCTTCAGCATCAGGGTCGTCAAAGGCTGCTTGGAGGGCATGAATGAATCCCTCGTAGGATTGGAACTGGACTTGGCCAGTGACTGGGTCCATGTGTGGGTTGAACCACGCTTGGGCACCTCCGGAGAGGTGAGAGGCAGCATAGGCAATCCTAGCTGCGTCGGAGGCATAACGGGTGGGGTCGGAGGAGAAAACCAGTTGGAGTTGGGTGATGAACTGGCGATATTTGTCCCTGGTGCCATCGAAGGCAGTGGGGTCTGCAATCTTTGGGGCCAGGTTTCGTGGCGCGGGTGGTGGTGGTGCTAGGGCTTGGAGTCTGGTCTGTACACCAGCGTGGAATCCGGATTGGAAGTGGGCATAGAGTGACTGAGTAGCAGCGCTCAGTTCGTCGACATCGGTGAGGTTGGGGATTACTGGCGATTGCCAGGTTCCAGTGGTGCCACACATAACACCTTGAAGGTGCGCATTGGTGAGGCTTGTCCTAATGTCAGGACGGAGGTTATTGGGGAGGCTTGGGTTGTCACTAGCGACGAACTGTGTGGTTGAGAGGAGGGCAAGATAGTCGGTCCAAGGGGTTGCCAGCGGGGGGAGAGGAGTTTGAGAACGAGACATTGTGATGTGCTTTGGTGTGGCGGAGACAGTTATGTCGACGCAACAAAGTGTGATGACCAGGTCCCGTGGACAGGAACCAGGAGCGGGTATTAGCCGTGAGGTGGTGGGTACGGTTGGTAGGTGAATGGAGGCGGGGTAAGGAGTTGAGGGCGCGGACGACGTACTCGTTGGTTTGGTCTAGGAGGTGGCGGGCGTCGGTGATGGGTTCTGAGCCTGGGAGGATAAGGTGCGGCGGGTGGGAGAGTGAATCCTGGGCGAGGCGAGGGGTCGAGGCACGGGGCATGGGACGTGGTCAAGGCGGGGTCAAGAGGGGCTGTCTAGGCCACGGAGGAGGAGAGTATAAAATATATTCGAATAACAACTTGTTAAGGTACAGCTGAGGGAAAGAGACAAGTTGTTGCGTGAAGAGGAAAGGAAAAGAAGACAAGACGAGAGGGAGAAAGGACTCCTTATATAGAGATCCTTCTCGAGCTATGGAACTAGAAAGACATGAATAGAATTGCAGCGCCGCGGCTGCGCAGTGGCTGCGCGGCGGCTGCGCAAGGTACATGAGTCAAAGGGAATTACAAATCAACTGAATAGAAACAACTAGAACTTAATGGAAACTGACGGAAACATATGGAAACCTATTGCGCAGTGAAGGTTCGTGATGCTAGAACCTTCTGGTGGTTTCTTCTGGATTCCGAACTAGGAAGTCGAGCAGTGACAGGGATGCGGGCTGTCGTGTTGCAACGGTTACCAGGAACGGACTAGGACGTGGACTAGGTACATGGCGAGGTGGAGTATTGCTAGTAGTAAGCTGAACTCGGCTGGGGTCAGGATCAGGTGAACATGGATCCACTGTGGCTGATAGCGAGGCTGGTGCCGGCGGTGGCTAGGTGTGGGTAGTCTTGGGTAAGGCTGGAAACTTGGTTCATGACATATGGGTAGAAGTGCCAGGGGGATCCACGCTTGCTGTGACGGCTTATTGCGAAATTCGGATTTAATATTTCCCAGAGAAATATAAATCGGCCAAAGCTTTTTATCGCCAGAAAAGTTAGTCAAGTGTGTCTGATCCGACGCTAATAGTACTGGAATGAGCGTACTTCCGTCGGGTAATGTCTTTTGCTTCTCTGCCCACCAATTGGCCGTATGCATATCGGAATATATCCTTTGGCCTGCCAGGTTATATTCATAAACCGGAGCCCAGACCATATGTGGAGCGTACGATTTCTGACTCAATAGGTACTCCACGCAGTCTAGTGGATTGCGGTGAAAATACTCCGTATTAGGCTGCAATGTGAATTCAACTTTTCCACGAAACCAAGGGGGGTCCACAATCATGCTATCGAGCTTTTTATTGAGCGTGTATGCTGACTTAAAACTGATGCTTTGCGTCGGATTTGGGCTTAGAATGCGCACCAAACCGTCTTTGAAAAACTCATCAATCTTTGTCATTGAAATCCGGCTACTGTTGAAAAATCGCGCGAGCTTATAGTCCAGGGCGGAGGTGAATGGACTTAACCAGGCTGATTTTTTGAAAACCTGTGGGTGTTGCTCGACCCGGTGAACATGACCTGCGCGAAACTTTGCTGGAAACGGAGAAGTATTGAAACAGTCGGATAAAGGATCATGAGCGTCCGAAGAGTCATGCTTTTCTGCGGAAGCATCCAAGGTCTTCCCTCCCGCCTTCCCTGGTTTCTCCACTGATTCTAAATCTTCCACAGAAAAA
>JAJLQT010000065.1:0-195335 GCA_024516245.1 Peziza echinospora
CTCCTCTGGATACCACCATGCCCCTCAGCATGGAGATCTCCCCTTCTCCTGAGGGGTATAAACCAGTGGAGCCAAAACCAGTCCCCTGGGCTGCCCTCAGCAAAAGGCACCCAGAACACCACCTCCTCCCCCAATGGCAATGCAAGGCTATGAATTGCCAGAAACATGGGCAGGTGGATGAGTTTGGCTGGAAGCCAAGCAAGGATGATATCTATCATCCACAAATCCCTTTGTGCCCTGCACCAAACCCATCCTGGCTTTGGTACAAGACCTATGAGAACCACCCAAGGCACCACCTCCTAGATGATTATATGGAGTGTTATGTGCCTAACTGCAAGTGGAAGCACCATAGGAGGCCAGAGGATTTGAAAGAGGAGGAAAAAGACTTGGTTGAGGAATGGAGGAAGAAGGTACATTCTACCAAAACATACAAAACTTTCAGACAATGGTACACAGCTAACTCCTTTCTGGACCCAGAAATTTACTCCCTACAAGCAAATGAGGAAGGCCTCTTCTGGGTCTTCCAAAATCTTGTCTGGGAGGGTGATGAAGGGCAGGAAAGGTAGAAACAAGTAGATTCTGGGAAAGAATCTTTCCTTGTGAGAGCTGAGGCCAAGTTGGATGTTGGATCCAAGTGGCCCATTGTATTTTTGGATGTATGTGCACCTGGAGAAGAACCTGCTACTCACACCTCCCTATGCAAAGAATACAACAAACTAATGCATGACCCTAGATTTTCTAGTTTAGGTGCTGCATTAAAATTCAGTTCTATTACATACAGAAATGGGTTCTATTATATCCATCCCAACAAACAATGCCACAAGGAAAGAGTGATTCTACCCACTAAATGGATGAGAGATGCTAAAGACAGTGATGGAGAACTGGCCCCTTATGATTTAATTGAGAAATTCATTGAATCTAGCCATGAGGAACTAATTCATGCAGGATACCTCAGAACACTACTCCACTGCCAGCACAGCTACTTCTGGAAGGGAATGAGTAACAATATTAAGGAATATTGTGAAACCTGCACTACTTGTCAGAAGAGTAAGTTCTCCACTCAAAAACCACAAGGAGAACTCCACTCACTGCCTGTACCTCTATTCCCCTGGCAGAGCATCACCATGGACTTCCTCTCACTCCCAAAGGTCATTACAGATCCACCAAACTCCTACAGCAATACAATTCAGCCAACCACATTTCAGAAAATCTAGCCAATTGTATGTAGGCTGTCCAAATACACCATTCCCATCCTATTACCTGAGAATGTCACAGCAGAGTGGCTAACCAAGTACTATGATTGGTTCATTGCTCCAATACTTGGCTATCCTGAAGATATTGTCACTGATAGAGACCCTATCTTCACCTCTGCACACTGGACAGCATGGGCAGACCTCCACAACATCACCCTCCTCCTCTCAACAGCATTCCACCCCCAGACTGATGGAGAAACTGAAAGGATGAACAAGGTCATTATAGAAATGGCCATAGCTATGAGGGAAGATGGAGAAGAAAACTGGGTGGTCAAGTTACCAAAAATCCAAATTGCTATGAATCTCAAACATGATAGCAGTAGGAAATTCTCCCCCTACCAAATCATGTTTGGCCCTAATTCAAGATTGGGACAAAACCCACATGTCAATGAGCTAGGAATCCCCATGAATACCAGAGCACCATTCATGAAGTCTACCCTCCAACAACAAGCCATCACAAACCTCACCAAAGCCAAAGAATCACAAACTCACCATGCCAACAAACTCAGAAGAAAGGCAGAGAAGTACCTCCCTGGTGACTTGGTTTGGCTCTCCACCAAAAATTTGGACCTCTCACACAAAGGTAAAACAAGACCCAAATGGATAGGACCCTTCAGTATTGTTCAAGCTTTTCCAGACACTGACAATTATGAAGTCCACATAGAAGCAAACTTTAAGAAAATCCACCCAGTCTTCCACAGCAGCCTCCTCAAAAGATACAAGCCCAACAACAATAGAAAATTCCCTGGCAGAGCAGACAAATACCCCTCTGCTGTTGAAGGCTCCAGATATGAGGTACAAGAAGCTATGGAATACAGGTCAGAACCAGGTACAGGAAGGCCCCAATATATGATTAGGTGGAAAGGTTATGAAGAAAATGATGATAGTTGGGTGTATGCTGAAGACATTGACTATCCAGTATTGCTAAAATACTGGGAGACAGGAAATAAAGCAAGGACCTTTAGAAAGAGACCTGGAAATAATACTTCCAGTAGGACAAAGACAATGGGACATATTAATAAAGAGAAGGCTAGAATTCTAGCCATGAAGGACACTCAGGCTATCCTTTAAGATAGTTGGGGAGAATGTAAGGATAGGAAATTACATACACATGTAACTTCTATCATTATACAGGACAGAGCAGGAACATAGTATTTTCATTATTAATTTCATTATTATTATTATTAATCAACATAGATGTTACTAGAACATCTATGACTCACTTAGCTAGGAGTCACCTACCTCTGACTCACAGGTATGACTCAAGGAATTGACTTACCTCTGACTCACAGGTATGACTCAACAATTAGATAGGAGTCACCTCTGACTCACAGGTGTGACTCAACATTAAGAAATGAGTCACCACTGACTCATAGAAAATGAGTCACTTCTGACATCATAGTTAATTAGTTTAAGAGTCACTATGACTCATACAGGCTTGGGACTTTCTATAAAAGAAGCCCATTCCCCCCTTCAGTGAAAGGGCAAGCAACTTAGCAGTTAGCAACAAATACAAGAGTTTACAATGGTTAATTAAGTCTCTTTACAATCACAAGTGACTTGAAGATATTACAACTATTCAGACTCTTATTTATATAGATATTAAGGCAGCTGTTATTAGTTAGATTCTGGTAATCTAACTAATAGCCACCTTTATACTATACCCAAACTTTACACCTAATCTCACCTACACTATCTTTACAATATAGAGTGTTTAACATGCAGTTGAAAGAGTCAGCACAAGCAGCAGGATTCAGAGAGGAGTTAACGCCATACTGTTTGCGGCAGGGTTCAGCAGCTGCGGTTGATGGTACGGGATTCATCAATCATAGTTAGAGACTTCAGGCTGACGAACTATATCACAGCGGTCGCTATGACTTCACAACGAAACAAAATCCTTGGCCATAGGAGATCTGATGTATACAACCGCCACTATATCGGTCAGGGTGTTACTGTGGAGTTGCAGAGCGCTTTCATGAAGACTGCAATCCATGTAGACATCATGCAGTTATTCAATTCAATGTCAATCACAAAGGATATGAGAGCGCCAGTGTGTGATGACTAGGTCCCAGTAACAGGATCTCGACGGCCGAAGAAGGTACCCTTATGTCCGTGCCAAGGGGGACGATAGGCGTGGATCAGAGAGGGGTAGCGGCGGTTGAGGATGGCGAGAGTGTAGGTGTTGACTTGGTTGAGAGGGTGCACAGGAGCAGGTTCTGGGGCACCGCCGGGAAGGATAACTGAGCGGCGAGTGGTCAAGGTACTGGGCATGGGACTTGGTCAAGGCAGGATCAAGAGGGGCTGTCTAGGCCACGGAAGAGGAGAGTATAAAGTATATTCGAATAACAACTTGTTAAGATACAACTGAGGGAAAGAGACAAGTTGTTGTGTGAAGAGGAAAGGAAAAGAAGTCAAGACAAGAGGGAGAAAGGACTCTTTATATAGAGATCCTTCTCGAGTCATAGAACTAGAAAGACAGGAACAGAATTGCAGCGCCGCGGCTGCGCAAGGTACATGAGTCAAAGGGAATTTGAAATCAACTGCGCAATAGAAACAACTAGAACATAATAGAAGCTGACGGAAACATATAGAAAACTATTGCGCAGTGAAGATTTGTGATACTAGAACCTTCTGGTGGTTTCTCTGAGATTCCAAACTAGGAAGTCGAGCAGTGACAGGGATGCGGGCTGTCGTGTTGCAACGGTTACCAGGGATGGGCTAGGGCATAGGCTAGGTGCATGGCGATGTAGAGTAACACTAGTAGTAAGCAAAACTCGTCGGGGGTCAGGATCAGATGGACATGGATCCACTGTGGCTGATAGCGATGCTGGGGCCGACGGTGGCTGGGTGCGGGGTAGTCTTGGGTGAGACTAGAAACTCGGTTCATGGCAGTAGCCCCCCTTTCAGAGGAGACCTCTAGCGATCTTTCTTGGATTGGTTCTGGGTCGTTGTTGATGATAATCGGGTTGTACCAGGAACCACTCATGGTGCGGGAAAGTTGGCGGGTCTGGGTTTCTGTGGGTAAGCTGTGTGGAATCGCCTAACAAGTGCTGGGGCGTTCTCGTGGTCGCTTGCGGGTTGCCAGGTAGGGTGATCGTAACTGATCCGACGGACAAGGTACTTGAGTTGTCTTCGGACTAACTTGGTGTCATGAACCGAGTTTCCAGCCTTACCCAAGACTACCCCGCACCTAGCCACCGCCGGCACCAGCCTCGCTATCAGCCACAGTGGATCCATGTTCACCTGATCCTGACCCCAGCCGAGTTCAGCTTACTACTAGCAATACTCCACCTCGCCATGTACCTAGTCCACGTCCTAGTCCGTTCCTGGTAACCGTTGCAACACGACAGCCCGCATCCCTGTCACTGCTCGACTTCCTAGTTCGGAATCCAGAAGAAACCACCAGAAGGTTCTAGCATCACGAACCTTCACTGCGCAATAGGTTTCCATATGTTTCCGTTAGTTTCCATTAAGTTCTAGTTGTTTCTATTGCGCAGTTGATTTGTAATTCCCTTTGACTCATGTACCTTGCGCAGCCGCCGCGCAGCCACTGCGCAGCCGCGGCGCTGCAATTGTATTCATGTCTTTCTAGTTCCATAGCTCGAGAAGGATCTCTATATAAGGAGTCCTTTCTCCCTCTCGTCTTGTCTTCTTTTCCTTTCCTCTTCACGCAACAACTTGTCTCTTCCCCTCAGTTGTATCTTAACAAGTTGTTATTCGAATATACTTTATACTCTCCTCTTCCGTGGCCTAGACAGCCCCTCTTGACCCCGCCTTGACCACGTCCCATGCCCCGTGTCTCGACCCCTCGCCTCGCCCCAGGATTCACTCTCCCCACCCGCCGTACCTTCATCCTCCCAGGCTCAGAACCCATCGCCGACGCCCGCCACCTATTAGACCAAACCAACGAGTACGTCGTCCGCGCCCTCAACTCCTCATACCCCGCCTCCATTCAGCCTACCAACCGTACCCACCACCTCCACGGCTACAACACCCGCTCCTGGTTCCTGTCCACTGGGACCTGGTCATCACACTTTGTTGCGTCGACATAACTGTCTCCGCCACACCAAAGCAACATCACGATGTCTCGTTCTCAAACTCCTCTCCCCCCGCCTGCAACCCCTTGGACCGATTACCTTGCCCTCCTCTCAACTACACAGTTTGTCGCTAGCGACAACCCAAGCCTCCCCAATAACCTCCGTCCTGACATTAGGACAAGCCTCACCAATGCGCACCTTCAAGGTGTTATGTGTGGCACCACCGGAACCTGGCAATCACCAGTAATCCCCAACCTCACTGACGTCGATGAGCTGAGTGCTGCTACACAGTCACTCTATGCTCACTTTCAATCCGGATTCCACGCTGGTGTACAGACCAGACTCCAAGCCCTAGCACCACCACCACCCGCGCCACGAAACCTGGCCCCAAAAATTGCAGACCCTACTGCTTTCGATGGTACCAGGGACAAATATCGCCAGTTCATTACCCAACTCCAACTGGTTTTCTCCTCCGACCCCACCCGTTATGCCTCCGACGCAGCTAGGATTGCCTATGCTGCCTCTCACCTCTCTGGAGGTGCTCAAGCATGGTTCAACCCTCACATGGACCCTGTCACTGGCCAAGTTCAATTCCAATCCTATGAAGGATTTATCAACGCTCTCCAAGCAGCATTCGATGACCCAGATGCCGAAGCAACGGCAAGAGAGAAACTTGACAAACTCCGTCAAGGCAAGCGAGACTGCTCTACCTATGCCGCAGAGTTCGTCACTATCTCCACCAAGCTCTCCATGAATCAGAGAGAACAGATTGCGAGATTCCGCTCGGGTCTCAACAAGGATACTGCTACAGCACTGTCCTATCAACTCAATGTCCCAGACACTCTTGCCGCTGTTGCACAAATGTGCATCCAGCTTGACAACAACATCCGGCGTGTACAAAATCAACACCACACGCCCACTCAACATCATAACACTCCTGCCCCTCGCACCAGTGCTCCTGCCAGCTCCTCCACTGCTACAGGATCACACGCAGGACCTATGGACCTCTCCGCTGTTGAAGTCAAAAGAAAGCGTGGGCCTCTCACCCAGGCCGACAAAGATTACCGCCGTGCCAACGGCCTCTGCCTCTATTGCGGCGCAAAGGGACACTTCGCCAGTGTCTGCCCCAACAAGAGCCAGAAAGCCAACAGCACCCTCGAAACCGCTGCCCCCGCAGCACCAGCAACTGTGGTCCTCTACACCACCTCCGAGACTGCCACTCAGGCAAAAAACTAACCGCCTCTTTGAAGACCGAAGACCCTTCAAGGAGTGCCAGGATGCAACCTGGTGTCTTCTCTCTTGAACCCTCTTGTGTTTGTTTTTCGCCTTTGTGCGCCTCTTGTTCCCCTATGTTTTCTGTCAATTCTTTTTCTGTTTTACCATCTGTTGATTTGCCTGGTTCAGGCTTTGTTATTCCTGTTGAGTCGCGATCTGCTCGCAAGAGTAGGTTGCGAAGGTATCGAGTTTCTGCTGCTTTGCGTCTATCTTCTGTTTCTCTTTCTGGTGATCTCGGCTCCGAGTCACCCATGACTCTCAATGCTTCAATCAATAACTCCTTGTCTGGAACCTGCATGATCGACTGTGGAGCTACCTCCCAGTTTATTGACCTTGACTTTGCCTTGTCCTTGAACCTAAACCTTGATCTGAAACCGAAACCAGAGGATCTTGTCGTCGTTGACGGAAGGCGCTCAGTTGCCGGACAGATAACCCACTCTTGTACTTTGAAACTCACCGTCGACCAGCACGAAGAAGTATTAACCTTCCAAGTGACAAAACTGGCCGTATGGAACCTTATCCTTGGAAAAACATGGCTTCGACGCCATAACCCAATAATCGATTGGGAAAAGAACACCTTGACCTTTGCTTCAGGATATTGTCAAGCCCACTGTCTCCCAGTTTGACAAACCACTATTACCAGCAATCCGCCATCACCAACTAACCATAAGATTGCTGTGATCTCTCGTGCTGCCATGCGAGTCGCTGTTAAACAACCCGGTTCAATGATTTGTGTACTCGCCTCCCTTCCAGAAACACCCAGCACTCCCGAACCAGCCTCAGCTCTTGTCCCTTCAGAATATCACGACTTCTTGCCCTTGTTCTCTAAGAAGGAAGCTTCATCGCTTCCTCCCCACCGATATGTTGATCATGAAATTCCTCTTCTTCCAGGCGCCAAACCTCCTCTTGGACGCATGTACTCAATGTCCGATTCAGAACTCAAGGAGGTCCGAGAATGGCTTGATGAGAATCTTGCCAAAGCATTCATTCGCCCTAGCTCCTCATCTAGCGCCTCACCAATCCTCTTTGTCAAGAAAAAAGATGGTTCCCTAAGACTTTGTGTGGATTATCGTGCCCTTAACGACATCACCCACAAAGACCGCTACCCACTACCAGGATTGAGGAAACATTGAACCAGATTCGAGGCTCAAAGTACTTTACTCGCCTTGATCTCCGAGCTGCCTTCAACCTCATCAGAATCAAGGAAGGCGATGAGTGGAAAACTGCATTCCGCACCCGATATGGCCTCTTCGAGTTTCTTGTCATGCCTTTTGGACTTACCAATGCCCCTGCCACCTGTCAAAGATTTGTGAACGACACCCTCCGGGAATTCCTTGATGTCTTTTGTGTTGTCTACCTTGATGACATATTGATATACTCCAAAACCCGAGCCGAACACAAAGACCAAGTCAGGAAAGTTCTTGCAAAGCTCTCGGAAGCTGGTCTCTACGTCAAACCAGAGAAATGCGAATTTAGTGTTACAAAGACCACCTTCCTCGGTTTTGTTATCTCCTCAGAAGGTATTGAAATGGACCCAGAAAAAGTTAAAGCGGTAGTGGAATGGGAAACGCCAAAATCAGTCAAAGACATCCAATGCTTCCTTGGTTTCGCCAACTTCTATCGCCGCTTCATTGAAGGTTATTCCCGGATCTGTCAACCCTTCTTCCGACTATTGCAAAAGGATACCCCCTTTGCATGGTCTTCAGAATGCGATGCAGTATTCTCTCGCTTGAAAACCGCATTCACCTCTGCTCCAATCCTCCGGCACTTTGACCCAAACCTTGAAACAATCCTCGAGACTGACGCCTCTGACTATGTGGTCTCCGGCATCCTCTCTCAAAAGATTCCTGAGAACGGCAAATCTGTCCTCCACCCTGTTGCCTTCCTGTCCGAGAAAATGTCACCAGCCGAATGCAACTACGGAATCGGTGATAAGGAACTCCTTGCAATTGTTGTTTGTTTGGAAAAATGGCACATGTACCTTCACGCACTCCCCAAGCCATTTACCATCCTCACGGATCACCACAACCTTGAATCCTTTAAGACCAAAACACTCCTGAATCGGCGGCAAGCACGGTGGGCTGGGGAATTAGCGCAATATGACTTTACTATTGTGTTCCGACCTGGCGAAAAGAACGGAAAAGCCGATGCATTGACACGAAGGTCTGGAGACCTCCCTGAAGAGGGGGATGAACGCGCACGACCTGTACGCGCTCTAATCCCGTCCTCCAAATTTTCTGATTACTCCCTCTCAGCAGCCTCAATCGGATTCAACAACGAGATCCGCAACCTCCTTGGAACCGACGCCTTGGGAAAATCAATCCTTCTTGCCCTCGAAAACTTTGAAACCAAGCACCCAACAGTCCCCCTCGGAGAATGTACTTACAATGATGGCCTCCTCTATGTCAACAAACTCTTGTACATCCCTGATAATGAAGAACTTCAAGCCAAAGTCCTTAGCTCGTGCCACGAACACCCCGCCGCTGGCCACCCAGGTCGAGCTGCTACATATGAACTTGTCTCCCGGAACTACTGGTGGCCCAAGATGCGCAAGACCATTGCACGTTACATTCAAAACTGTGATACTTGCATGAGGATCAAGCCCGCACGACACGCACCCTATGGACTCCTGAAACCCTTGGAAATCCCAGTTCGCAGATGGAGTTCAGTTTCAATGGATTTCATCACTGGCTTACCTTTGTCTAACGGCTTCGATGCTGTACTGGTAGTAGTTGACCGACTCTCCAAGATGGCTCATTATATTCCAACTACAACCGAGTGCAACTCTGAGACCCTTGCCAGACTCTTCATGGACAACATCTTTCGCCTTCACGGCCTCCCTGACTCTATTGTTACCGACCGCGGTACCCAGTTTACATCTGAGTTCTCCAGGTTCCTCTGCAAGCTCCTTGGAATTCAACAGAAGCTTTCCACCAGCTTCCATCCCCAGACCGACGGCCAAACCGAAAGGGTTAATGCAATCCTTGAACAATACCTTCGTGCCTACTGCAACTACCAGCAGGACAACTGGTCAGAACTCTTGACTATGGCCGAGTTTGCATACAACAACACCCTTTCGGCAACCACCGGAATTACGCCCTTCTTTGCCGTCTACGGACAACAACCCCGATACGAAATCCTTGCCAATCCTGCAGTTCCATTGCCAACCCCGGAAGCACTCAAGGATTATGCCACCAAACTCAGCCTGTTGGACAAGCATCTGCAGGCTGAAATATCCTGGTCCCAGGCGATTCATGCAGAACAAGCCGATCGACATCGCCTTCCCCCACCAGCATACCAAGTTGGCGATGAGGTGTGGTTACTCAGACGACACATCCACACCACTCGCCCATCAACCAAGTTGGACTTTAAGCGCCTGGGAAAATTTCGAATCCTCCAGAAAATCTCCAGCCACGCATATAAGCTCGAGCTTCCTGCTTCTATGAAAGTTCACCCAGTCTTCCACGTCTCCCTCCTGGAACCTGTTGCAACAGACCCCCTCGCCGGCCAAGTTCAACCTCCTCCTCCTCCTGTTATTGTTAACGAAGACCTAGAGTGGGAAGTTGAAGATATTCTTGACTCCAAACTTGTCCGACGTCAACTCAAGTATCTTGTCCGTTGGGTTGGATACGATCATCCTACCTGGCAACCAGCAAGCGACCTCGAAAACGCCCCAGCAATTGTTAGGCGCTTCCACACAGCTTACCCACGAAAACCCAGACCAGAAAACCTTCCCGCACCATGAGTGGATCTTGGTACGACCCGATCATCATCGACGACGACCTTGAACCAATCCAAGAAAGATCGCTGGAGCTCTCCTCTAGAAGGGGGGCTACTGTCATGAACCGAGTTTCCAGCCTTACCCAAGACTACCCCGCACCTAGCCACCGCCGGCACCAGCCTCGCTATCAGCCACAGTGGATCCATGTTCACCTGATCCTGACCCCAGCCGAGTTCAGCTTACTACTAGCAATACTCCACCTCGCCATGTACCTAGTCCACGTCCTAGTCCGTTCCTGGTAACCGTTGCAACACGACAGCCCGCATCCCTGTCACTGCTCGACTTCCTAGTTCGGAATCCAGAAGAAACCACCAGAAGGTTCTAGCATCACGAACCTTCACTGCGCAATAGGTTTCCATATGTTTCCGTTAGTTTCCATTAAGTTCTAGTTGTTTCTATTGCGCAGTTGATTTGTAATTCCCTTTGACTCATGTACCTTGCGCAGCCGCCGCGCAGCCACTGCGCAGCCGCGGCGCTGCAATTGTATTCATGTCTTTCTTGTTCCATAGCTCGAGAAGGATCTCTATATAAGGAGTCCTTTCTCCCTCTCGTCTTGTCTTCTTTTCCTTTCCTCTTCACGCAACAACTTGTCTCTTCCCCTCAGTTGTATCTTAACAAGTTGTTATTCGAATATACTTTATACTCTCCTCTTCCGTGGCCTAGACAGCCCCTCTTGACCCCGCCTTGACCACGTCCCATGCCCCGTGTCTCGACCCCTCGCCTCGCCCCAGGATTCACTCTCCCCACCCGCCGTACCTTCATCCTCCCAGGCTCAGAACCCATCGCCGACGCCCGCCACCTATTAGACCAAACCAACGAGTACGTCGTCCGCGCCCTCAACTCCTCATACCCCGCCTCCATTCAGCCTACCAACCGTACCCACCACCTCCACGGCTACAACACCCGCTCCTGGTTCCTGTCCACTGGGACCTGGTCATCACACTTGGAGTCAAGAATGTCTTCAACTTCCCACTCAAGGTCCTCGTTAACAATGACTGGAGGAGGGGGTGGTTGGACTTGACTTGCGAGGGGGTCTTGGGCGACGGGTTCGAGCAGTGAGACGTGGAACACTGGGTGAACTTTCATGGTAGCGGGGAGCTCGAGCTTATATGCATGGCTCAAGATTTTCTGGATGATTCGAAATTTCCCAAGGCGTTTATAATCCAACTTGGTTGAGGGTCGGGTGGTGTGGATGTGTCGCCTCAAGAGCCAGACTTCGTCGCCTACTTTGTTTGCAGGTGGTGGAATTCGGTGACGATCCGCTTGTTCAGCATGGATTGCCTGGGACCAGGATATTTCGGCTCGAAGGTGTTTATCCAAAAGCGATAGGTGCTCAGCATAATCCTTGAGTGCTTCTGGGGTTGGTTGTGGCACAGCAGGGTTGGCAAGGATCTCATAGCGGGGTTGTTGGCCATAAACCGCAAAGAAGGGTGTGATTCCGGTGGTGGCGGACAGGGTGTTGTTGTATGCAAACTCGGCCATGGATAACAACTCGGACCAGTCATCCTGTTTGTAGTTGCAATAGGCGCGGAGGTATTGTTCCAGGATTGCATTGACCCTTTCGGTTTGGCCATCGGTCTGGGGGTGAAAGCTGGTAGAAAGCTTCTGTTGGATTCCAAGGAGCTTGCAGAGGAATCTTGAGAACTCGGAGGTGAACTGGGTTTCGCGGCCGGTGACTATGGAGTCCGGGAGACCATGGAGGTGGAAGATGTTGTCTAGGAAGAGTCTGGCCAGGGTTTCAGAGTTGCATTCGGTTGTGGTTGCAATGTAATGGGCCATCTTGGAAAGTCGGTCGACCACAACTAGAACAGCGTTGAAGCCGTTAGACAGAGGTAATCCTATGATAAAGTCCATTGAGATTGAGCTCCATCGTCGGATTGGGATTTCGAGAGGTTTCAGGAAGCCATAGGGCGCATGTCGAGCGGGTTTGATCCTCATGCAGGTGTCACAATTCTGAATGTAGCCTGCAATGGTTTTACGCATCTTTGGCCACCAGTAGTTCCGGGATACAAGTTCGTAGGTGGCGGCTCGGCCTGGATGGCCTGCGGCTGGGTGTTCATGGCACGAGTTCAAAACTTTAGCTTGAAGGAGTTCGTTGTCTGGGATGTACAGGAGTTTGTTGACGTAAAGCAGGCCGTCGTCGTAAGTACATTCCCCGAGGGGAACTGTTGGGTGTTTTGTTTCAAAGTTCTCGAGCGCAAGGAGGATGGATTTTCCCAGGGCATCAGATGGTAGGAGGGTTCGGATTTCGTCGTTGACACCAATTGATGCTGCAGATAGGGAGTATTCCGAAAATTTAGAAGATGGGATAAGGGCGCGCACAGGTTGTGCACGTTCATCCCCCTCTTCAGGGAGGTCTCCAGACCTGCGGGTCAGGCCGTTGGCTTTTCCGTTCTTTTCACCAGGTCGGAATACAATAGTAAAGTCGTATTGTGCGAGTTCCCCAGCCCAGCGTCCTTGCCGACGGTTTAAGAGGGTCTTGGTCTTGAAGGATTCAAGGTTATGGTGGTCCGTAAGGATTGTAAACGCCTTTGGCAGAGCATAGAGGTACATGTGCCATTTGTCAAGACAGACCACAATTGCAAGGAGTTCTTTATCATCAATGCCGTAATTCCATTCGGCAGGTGACAATTTCTCTGACAGGTAGGCAATAGAATGGAGTACCGTTTTGCCGTTTTCTGGGATCTTCTGGGACAGAATGCCGGAGACCACATAGTCAGAGGCATCGGTTTCAAGGATGGTTTCGAGGTTTGGGTCAAAGTGTCGAAGGACTGGTGCTGAGGTAAAGGCCTTCTTCAATTTAGAGAATACCAGATCACAGTCTGAAGACCAAGCAAAGGCGGTGTCCTTTTGCAATAGTCGGAAGAAAGGTTGACAGATCCGAGAGTATCCTTCGATGAAGCGTTGGTAGAAGTTAGCAAATCCCAGGAAACACTGGATATCCTTTACGGATTTAGGAGTTTCCCATTCAATCACAGCTTTAACTTTTTCTGGGTCCATTTCGATACCGTCTGAGGAGATGACGAAACCTAGGAAGGTTGTTTTGTTGACTGTGAATTCGCATTTCTCGGGTTTGACGAAGAGTCCTGCCTCAGAGAGTTCGGCAAGGACTTTACGGACTTGTTCTTGGTGTTCCTTTCGTGACTTTGAGTAAATCAAGATGTCGTCTAAGTAGACAACGCAAAAGACGTCGAGGAATTCTCGGAGTGTGTCATTGACGAATCGCTGACAGGTTGCTGGGGCATTGGTTAGGCCGAAGGGTATGACCATAAATTCGAAGAGGCCGCAAACCCAGCAAATTCCTCAAGGAATCCATCCAAATCCTTAGGTGTCACCCAGAAAAAGACCTTTCTATTCCTTTTAACAGGAATTTCCTCAGGCCCCCTCAAGACAACATCATTCCTAGACATCTTGCCTGGACACTCAACAGGCCTAACATAACACTTGAAGGTCATCTGTAGAAAAAGAATCAAATATTAGCAACATGACTTCCACACCACCAAACACCAGGAGCAGAAAGGGCTCCTTGATGCCCAAACTTCTAACACCAAAGAAAAAGAGATCAAAGGGGAAAACACCTTCAAGATCTCAAACACCTGCACAAATTGATATTCCAGTAGTTGTCAACTGGAGTACTGTAAGGGAAACCAGTAAAGAGAATGCAGAACTAGAACTTAAAATAAGTCAGTACATAACAACACCAGAATATATTTTCACAATCAAAGCACATAAACCTGGAATTCAGAAACAAGCCCTCACAAACAGAATCTGGGAAAGTAAACTGCAAGCAGAAGCAGACCATTATACACTAGAGGAAGGAAAAATGCTACAAGAAATTGTAGCAAAATATTCCTTAAGTGAATGGGGAACCTCAGCAGTAGGAGTAAAAAGAAATCCAGAATCTCAAAATAAGGAACCACTGGAGGAAACAGCAATTGAAGATATAACAAAGATAATGTTAGAAGAAACAATTGATAAGAAACTACTTATGGAAAGAATTGCAAATTTCCAACCTGAAGTAGAAAGCATCAATAGTGTTGAAGAAATCCCTTGGATAATCAGAAACTGGATAGCCATAGCCACTTATAGGTATATACCAGAAAAACAAAATACTGATAAGGACAACACTCCTGTACCTGTACCTCCAGCTGTAAAATTCACAGCAACACCTAGAAGAAAGAAGGAAAAACAGGCACAGAAGGAAAAGGAAGCCAATGAGAAACTCAAAGAATCCAAGAAGGATCTCTTTGGAGCAAAGAAGAAGAAAACAGGAGATGGAACCCAAAAAGACAGAGCAATATCCCTTTCTGATTCAGAGGAATCAGGAAATGAAAAGAATGCTGAAGACCCACCTGATCCAAGTTCTTCAGAAAGTGATTCTGATAGCACTGACAGTGGTAACAGCTCTTCCTCTTCCAATGCCAGGAAAAAGAAGATGAAATCTAATAGGGAAAAAACACCATCTCAAATTAGCTGGGAAAAAACAACAAGCAAAACCTCAATTAGAGGAAAAACACCAAAGAAGCCTCCAAAGATCAAAGTAGAAATACCAAAGAAATTAAATGATGATCCTAAATGGAAGAATGCACAAACATATGATGATTGGTGTATTTACTTACAGAAGTATCTGAAATTGAATGGTATACAGCTTAAAGGAGTAGAAGCAGTAGATAATCTGGACTTCTATGTGGAGGCAGGACCAAAAACAGTGCTGGATGAGTATGTCAACAATACCAAGTCAAAAAACCAGGACATCTTCCAGGCTTTTATCAACATCAGAGAGCACCTAATTCCTAGCACAAGCAAGGATGATTTATGGAAGGTGTGGGCCAAATGCAACCAGTACAAAAATGGAAAGAAAATGACAGTGCATGAATTTGCAAAAGAACTGGACAGGATCCAACTATTACTCATTGATTCAGATGGTAATCAAACTATTACTCACCCTGTCAAGTATCACAAGTTCATTGATGCATTAGACCAGAAATTAATTACAGCTGCAGGAGCTTTCATTACAGTGTATACTGCATGGGAAAAATTAATCAGGACCCTGGAAAAATTTGAGGCTAATATGCACACTCACATACACAGTGACACAAGAAATAAGCCACAAAGAAAGCCATGGAAAGCTTTGCCAGAAAAGCCTGAAAGAACCCCTGCACATCAGCTCACAAAAGCCAGTAATAAACCTGCAGGAGTCAAGGCACACACCAAACCCCCACCTCCTGCAAGGCCCCCTCCTACAGATTGGAGTCTACTAAAAAAGAAACCAATTCCAGCTGGCCTCAACAGAAATGCCAAGTGTTACAATTGTGGCAAAATGGGTCATTTGTCATTTGATTGCAAATCACCAAAGATAGGATCTAATGCCTTATCAGTAACCTATGACAAAGAATCAACTGATCATGGTGCAATCAATATCCATGCCACAAAAGTAAGACAAGTCCCAACAGTTGGCAAAAACAACAAATTAATTCTGGACACACCACCTAGTTACAACCCTAGGCTAAAAACAACAGAACACCTGATGGCTATCACCACTATCAACAGAAATGAGGCCATCACTCTAATAGATCACCAGACTACAGGTGCAGATCTAATAAGCACTAGGTTTTGCACACTGTATGAGATACCCATGATGAAATTAACTAAACCAGTTGTTATCAACACAGTCATCAAAGGTAGCAAGGGCAAGTGTGAGCATTTTGCCAAAGTAATTATTAATTATGGTCAGCATGAAGAAGAAAGAACCTTCTGGGCAGCCAACCTCAGTGACTGGGATGTTATCCTAGGACATCCAGCCCTAAAGGCTAATCAGGCCATGATCAATATTGGCACCATGCAGACTACTGTCACAAGCAAGGAAGGACTCAGATACACCTTGAAACCCTGGACTGGAGGAGCTCCTCAGACAAAGATCAGCAAAAGAAGAGTCACCTCTGCAGCCACACATGTGGAAGAAACAGGCTCACTCACACCATATGAGGAAAGGATGATCATCCAACAATTAGCTTGGAAGATTATCAAGAATGATCTAGACCATTATCCAACATGGGTACAAGATTACTCATATATGGTAGAAGTAATGACATCACACCAATTTCCAAGCACTCAAACATCCTTAGCCTACAACAGGGCATACAACAAGGTTATAGATTACACAGAGAGTGGACAACATTACATTCAGGCTAAAAATGATTTACATCATCAGCTGAAGTCTACCATAGCAGTAATCAATCTTCTAACTATAGAAGAAAAAACAGTAATAAAAATTGGTATCAAATTCTATTGGAGCTTCAAACCACTTATCATTCACTATACAAAACTCTGCCCACACAACTCAACAATGACATCACCATTGCCTTTAATCACATACACAGATTAAGGGCCAACATCAATGCTGAGAAAAAGGAAATCCATTCCTATTCCACTACAGTTGAGTCAGAGTTTGATATTGAGGCTGAGTTTCCTGAAGTCTACCCCTCAGAGAAACCAACAGAATTACCCCCACTCAGAGATATTAATCACAACATTAATATTAAGGATGAGTCAATTATCTGGAGACCTAGACCAATAAAGCAGAATGCTAAATTCATGCAAGCCTTGCATGAAAAGATTGACTCAGAGCTGAAATCAGGCAGAATCATAGCATCAAATGATCCATCATCATGCTGCATGTTTACAATTCCTAAGCATGACAAACCAGATCAGCCTAGATTTCTGCTAGCCCTGGTTGATAGGAATAACAACACCATCAAGAACAACACACCACTTCCCAACCAGGATGAGATTAGAAATAGAGTAGCATCACACAAATACAGATCAAAAATAGATTTGACTGATGGCTATCACAACATCAGAATAAACCCTGACCATGAAAAGTACACATCATTCAGTACCCCCATGGGACAATTTAGAACAAGAGTCATGCAACAAGGAGATTGCAATGCACCTGCCACTATGGTAAAAACCATGAGTCACATATTAAGACCCATGCTAGGCAGATCAGTTGCAATCTATTTAGATGACATCTTTATCTATAGCAATACTTGGGATCAGCATGTGAAAGACCTGAGACAGTTACACAACATCCTGAAAAAGGAAAAGTTTTACATCAATAAATCAAAGTCTCAGATAAATCCTAGAGTAATGCAGATCCTTGGAGTCATACTCACAGAGAAAGGCCTAGAAGTGGATCCAACAAAGGTAGAAATGATTTCTAAGCTGCCAATCCCTGGAAATAGGAAGGAGCTCCAGGAATTTAATGGCATGATTATCTATCTGAGTCAGTTTCTTCCTAAATTAGCTGACATCATGGCTCCACTTTCTGAACTAGCAGGGGCTACTAAAGATTGGTCATGGACCCCACTTTACACTGAGTCATTTACCCAAATTAAAAAGTTACTTGACTCACCTGCAATCCTCAGACCACTTGATTACAATTCAAATGACACCATATACCTTGTCTGTGATGCAAGTAAAGTGGGTGTGGGTGGATGGATTGGCCAAGGACCCACCTTGGAACAGGCTAGACCTGCTAAATACTTTAGCAAAAAATTCAACAATGCACAAACAAATTACTCAACAACTGATCAGGAGCTCCTTGCCATAGTAGCTGGGGCTAAGTATTTTGCCACTGAATTAACAGGGGTGAAATTTAAAATTGTGACTGATCACAGTGCATTACTTACAATTATGAGTAATAACAACCTATCAGGCAGAAGAGAAAGATCTAGGAGGATCTTATCCAGATTGGACTTTACTATAGAACATATTAAGGGAGAGAGCAATAAGATAGCAGACCAGCTGAGTAGAATGTATAAAGAGGGCACTCCCTACCCTCTCTCAGAGTTTATTTCAGATTCAGCAGATCAGCCAGAACCCTTCAAGCAACACATCTACACAGCAGCTACCCAAGTCCAACCTTCTACTACTACTACCACTCCACCTACACCAACACCATCACCACTACCAGAAGTAAGTTCCCAAATGTCTACTAAGAACATGAAGGAACCCTCTAACACAGTCAAGAAAATGTCTTATGCACAAGCAGCAGCATCAGCAGCACCAGCAGCAGCAGGACCCTCCACCTGCCACTGCAGGTCCATCAATGGCCCAAGGGCTATCCTCTGGCACCAAACTGGGTGCCCCAACAACACCACCAGGGACTTCCAGGAGGAGTCCCAAGAACTCCTGGATGAGGAGTTCCCAGAAACTGAGTGGGAGCAATGGGTGATGAATGGCTCTGAAGAGATCCAGTATGAGGAAGAGGAGGAGCAAGAGTGGAGTGAGGTGGAAGAGCCAACTCTTCCATCTCAAGAGGATCTGGACCTACTCAATGAAGAGTGGGAAAGGACCACCCTCTCACACTGGGAAAGTGTGAGAGCCAACAGGGCCTACAATGAGGCCAGAGGACCCAACTCCCCTGCCCTCTCTACTGGCTCCCATGGAAATGAGGACCCCACTCACCATGGAATCTCTTGGGCCCAGGAGCAGGCAATCAGGGACAGCAATGTCACTGATTGTCCCCCCTGGGACTCCCCCAACCAACAAGTGATGCCTGCTACAAAGGCCCCTGGGGATGCCACCATTGGCTGCAAAGCCACCACAGTGCTCCCCCACCAGCAGCCACCACCACCACCAGCATCACTGGGCACCATGCCCACCTACACCTCCTCCTCCTCCCAGCTTCCCCAGAAGCTGGCACAACTCCCTCCTCTGGATACCACCATGCCCCTCAGCATGGAGATCTCCCCTTCTCCTGAGGGGTACAAACCAGTGGAGTCAAAACCAGTTCCCTGGGCTGCCCTCAGCAAAAGGCACCCAGAACACCACCTCCTTCCCCAATGGCAATGCAAGGTCATGAATTGCCATAAACATGGGGAGGTAGATGAGTTTGGCTGGAAGCCAAGCAAGGATGATATCTATCATCCACAAATCCCTTTGTGCCCTGCACCAAACCCATCCTGGCTTTGGTACAAGACCTATGAGAACCACCCAAGGCACCACCTCCTAGATGATTATATGGAGTGTTATGTGCCTAACTGCAAGTGGAAGCACCATAGGAGGCCAGAGGAGTTGAAAGAGGAGGAAAAGGACTTGGTTAAGGAATGGAGGAAGAAGGTACATTCTACCAACACATACAAAACTTTCAGACAATGGTACACAGCTAACTCCTTTCTGGACCCAGAAATTTACTCCCTACAAGCAACTGAGGAAGGCCTCTTCTGGGTCTTCAAAAATCTTGTCTGGGAGGGTAATGAAGGGCAGGAAAAGTGGAAACAAGTAGATTCTGGGAAAGAATCTTTCCTTGTGAGAGCTGAGGCCAAGTTGGATGTTGGATCCAAGTGGCCTATTGTATTTTTGGATGTATGTGCACCTGGAGAAGAACCTGCTACTCACACCTCACTATGCAAAGAATACAACAAACTAATGCATGACCCTAGATTTTCTAGTTTAGGTGCTGCATTAAAATTCAATTCTATTACATACAGAAATGGGTTCTATTACATCCATCCCAACAAAGAATGCCACAAGGAAAGAGTGATTCTACCCACTAAATGGATGAGAGATGCTAAAGACAGTGATGGAGAACTGGCCCCTTATGATTTAATTGAGAAATTCATTGAATCTAGCCATGAGGAACTAATTCATGCAGGATACCTCAGAACACTACTCCACTGCCAGCACAGCTACTTCTGGAAGGGAATGAGTAACAATATTAAGGAATATTGTGAAACCTGCACTACTTGTCAGAAGAGTAAGTTCTCCACTCAAAAACCACAAGGAGAACTCCACTCACTGCCTGTACCTCTATTCCCCTGGCAGAGCATCACCATGGACTTCCTCTCACTCCCAAAGGTCATCACAGATCCACCAAACTCCTACAGCAATACAATTCAGCCAACCACATTTCAAAAAATCTGGCCAATTGTATGCAGGCTGTCCAAATACACCATTCCCATCCTACTACCTGAGAATGTCACAGCAGAATGGCTAACCAAGTACTATGACTGGTTCATTGCTCCAATACTTGGCTATCCTGAAGATATTGTCACTGACAGAGACCCTATCTTTACCTCTGCACACTGGACAGCATGGGCAGACCTCCACAACATCACCCTCCTCCTCTCAACAGCATTCCACCCCCAGACTGATGGAGAAACAGAAAGGATGAACAAGGTCATTATAGAAATGGCCACAGCTATGAGGGAAGATGGAGAGGAAAATTGGGTGGTTAAGTTACCAAAAATCCAAATTGCTATGAATCTCAGACATGATAGCAGTAGGAAATTCTCCCCCTACCAAATCATGTTTGGCCCTAATTCAAGATTTGGACAAAACCCACATGTCAATGAGCTAGGAATCCCCATGAATACCAGAGCACCATTCATGAAGCCTACCCTCCAACAACAAGCCATCACAAACCTCATCAAAGCCAAAGAATCACAAACTCACCATGCCAACAAACTCAGAAGAAAGGCAGAGAAGTACCTCCCTGGTGACCTGGTTTGGCTCTCCACCAAAAATTTGGACCTCTCACTCAAAGGTAAAACAAGACCCAAATGGATAGGACCCTTCAGTATTGTTCAAGCTTTTCCAGACACTGACAATTATGAAGTCCACATAGAAGCAAACTTCAAAAAAATCCACCCAGTCTTCCACAGCAGCCTCCTCAAAAGATACAAGCCCAACAACAACAGAAAATTCCCTGGCAGAGCAGACAAATACCCCTCTGCTGTTGAAGGCTCCAGATATGAGGTACAAGAGGCTATGGAATACAGGTCAGAACCAGGTACAGGAAGGCCCCAATATATGATTAGGTGGAAAGGTTATGAAGAAAAAGATGATAGTTGGGTGTATGCTGAAGACATTGACTATCCAGTATTGCTAAAATACTGGGAGACAGGAAATAAAGCAAGGACCTTTAGAAAGAGACCTGGAAATAATACTTCCAGTAGGACAAAGACAATGGGACATATTAATAAAGAGAAGGCTAGAATTCTAGCCATGAAGGAAACTCAGGCTATCCTTTAAGATAGTTGGGGAGAATGTAAGGATAGGAAATTACATACACATGTAACTTCTATCATTACACAGGACAGAGCAGGAACATAGTATTTTCATTATTATTTTCATTATTATTATTATTAATCAACATAGATGTTACTAGAACATCTATAACTCACTTAGCTAGGAGTCACCTACCTCTGACTCACAGGAATGACTCAAGGAATTGACTCACCTCTGACTCATAGGTATGACTCAACAATTAGATAGGAGTCACCTCTGACTCACAGGTGTGACTCAACATTAAGAAAGGAGTCACCACTGACTCATAGGAAATGAGTCACTTCTGACATCATAGTTAATTTAGTTTAAGAGTCACTATGACTCATACAGGCTTGGGACTTTCTATAAAAGAAGCCCATTCCCCCCTTCAGTGAAAGGGTAAGCAACTTAGCAGTTAGCAACAAATACAAGAGTTTACAATGGTTAATTAAGTCTCTCCACAAATCACAAGTGACTTGAAGATATTACAACTATTCAGACTCTTATTTATATAGATATTAAGGCAGCTGTTATTAGTTAGATTCTGGTAATCTAACTAATAGCCACCTTTATACTATACCCAAACTTTACAACTTGGATCCACGGATTTGGTTCAAGGTTTCTTCAATTCTGGAGAGTGGGTACCTATCCTTATGTGTAATGTCGTTAAGTGCTCGGTAATTGACACATAGGCGTAGGGAACCATCTTTTTTCTTGACAAAGAGGATTGGCGAGGCGCTGGAAGAAGAGCTGGGTCTAATAAATGCCTTTGCAAGGTTTTTATCCAACCATTCTCGGACTTCTTTGAGTTCTGCATCAGACATTGAGTACATTCGTCCGAGAGGTGGTTTTGCGCCAGGAAGCAAAGGGATTTCATGGTCCACATATCGATGTGGGGGTAGAACTGAGGCTTCCTTCCTTGAGAAAAGTGGTAGAAAATCGTGGTATTCTGGGGGAACCAATTTCTCAGCCGGCTCGGTATTTGGGGTTTCTTCAGGCAGGGAGGCAAGAACATAGATCATAGATTCGGGTTGTTTGGTAGCTATCCTCATTGCTGCTTGCGAGATAAGTGCGATCTTGTGATTGGCAGGCGACGGAGGGTTGCTGGTGATGATATTTTGTCGAGTTGGGAGATAGTGTGCTTGACAATATCCTGAGGCGAATGTAAGGGTATTCTTTTCCCAATCGATCAAGGGGTTATGGCATTGGAGCCATGTTTTTCTGAGGATGAGGTTCCATCCGGCCAATTTGGTCACTTGGAAGGTTACTACTTCCTCATGTTGGTCGACGGTGAGTTTCAAGGTACAAGAGTGGGTTATCTGTCCTGCAACCGAGCGTCTCCCATTGACTACGATGAGGTCTTCTGGCTTAGGTTTCAGATCAAGGTTCAGATTCAAGGACAAGGCAAAGTCAAGGTCGATAAACTGGGAGGTAGCTCCATAGTCAATCATGCAGGTTCCAGGCAAAGAATTATTGATGGTAGCATTGAAAGTCATAGGTGACTCGGAACCGAGATCACCAGAAAGAGAAACAGAAGACAAACGCAAACCAACAAAGATTCGATACCTTCGCAACCTACTCTTGCGAGCAGATCGCGACTCAACAGGAACAACAAAACCAGTACCAGGCAAATCAACAGATGGTAAAACAGAAAAAGCATTAACGGAAAACATTGGGGAACAAGAGGTGCACGAAGGTGAAAAACAAACACAAGAGGGTTCAGGAGAGAAAACACCAGGTTGCATCCTGGCACTCCTTGAAGGGTCTTCGGTCTTTAAAGAGGCAGTTAGTTTTTTGCCGGAGTGGCTGTTTCGGTGGTGCTGTAAAGCACAGTTGCAGGTTGTCCTGCTGGTGTGGCAATATCGGAGGTAGCGTTGACCTTCTGTGCCTTGTTGGGGCAGACACTTGCGAAGTGTCCTTTTGCACCACAGTAGAGGCAGAGGCCATTGGCGCGGCGGTAGTCTTTATCGGCCTGGGTGAGAGGACCACGCTTTCTTTTAACCTCAACTGCAGAGAGGTCCATGGGTCCCGCATGTGAGCCTGTAGCGGTAGAGGAGCTGGCAGGAGCACTGGTGCGAGGGGCAGCGGTGTTGTGGTGTTGGGAGGGCGTGTGGTGTTGATTCTGTACACGCCTGATGTTGTTGTCGAGCTGGATGCACATTTGTGCAACAGCAGCCAGAGTGTCCGGAACATTGAGTTGGTAGGATAACGCCGTAGCGGTGTCCTTATTGAGGCCAGAGCGGAATCTGGCAATCTGCTCCTTTTGGTTCATAGAGAGCTTGGTAGAAATGGTGACAAACTCAGCGGCATAGGCAGAGCAGTCTCGTTTGCCTTGACGGAGTTTGTCAAGCTTTTCTCTTGCAGTTGCTTCGGCATCTGGGTCGTCAAATGCCGCTTGGAGGGCGTTGATAAATCCTTCGTAGGATTGAAACTGGACTTGGCCAGTGACTGGGTCCATGTGTGGGTTGAACCACGCTTGGGCACCTCCGGAGAGGTGAGAGGCAGCATAGGCAATCCTAGCTGCGTCGGAGGCATAACGGGTGGGGTCGGAGGAGAAAACTAGTTGGAGTTGGGTGATGAACTGGCGATATTTGTCCCTGGTGCCATCAAAGGCAGTGGGGTCTGCAATCTTTGGGGTCAGGTTTCGTGGCGCGGGTGGTGGTGGTGCTAGGGCTTGGAGTCTGGTCTGTACACCGGCGTGGAATCCAGATTGGAAGTGGGCATAGAGTGACTGAGTAGCAGCGCTCAGTTCCTCGACATCGGTGAGGTTGGGGATTACTGGCGATTGCCAGGTTCTAGTGGTACCACACATAACACCTTGAAGGTGCGCATTGGTGAGGCTTGTCCTGATGTCAGGACGAAAGTTATTGGGGAGGCTTGGGTTGTTGCTAGCGACAAACTGTGTGGTTGAGAGGAGGGTAAGGTAGTCGGTCCAGGGGGTTCCCAGTGGGGGGAGAGGAGTTTGGGAACGAGACATCTCGATATTGCTGGGGTGTGGCGGAGACAGTTATGTCGACGCAACAAAGTGTGATGACCAGGTCCCAGTAACAGAATCTCAACGGCCGAAGGAGGTACCGTTATGTCCGTGCCAAGGGGGACGATAGTCGTGGATCAGAGAGGGGTAGCGGCGGTGGAGGATGGCGAGAGTGTAGGCGTTGACTTGTTCAAGAGGGTGCACAGGAGCGGGTTCTGGGGCACCGCCGGGAAGGATAACTGAGCGGCGAGTGGTCAAAGTACTGGGCATGGGACTTGGTCAAGGCAGGATCAAGAGGGGCTGTCTAGGCCACGGAAGAGGAGAGTATAATGTATATTCGAATGACAACTTGTTAAGATACAACTAAGGGAAAGAGACAAGTTGTTGCGTGAAGAGGAAGAGAAAAGAAGTCAAGATGAGAGGGAGAAAGGACTCTTTATATAGAGATCCTTCTCGAGTCATAGAACTGGAAAGACAGGAACAGAATCGCAGCGCCGCGGCTGCGCAGAGGCTGCGCGGCGGCTGCGCAAGGTACATGAGTCAAAGGGAATTAGAAATCAACTGCGCAATAGAAACAACTAGAACATAATAGAAGCTGACGGAAACATATAGAAAACTATTGCTCAGTGAAGATTTGTGATACTAGAACCTTCTGGTGGTTTCTCTGAGATTCCAAACTAGGAAGTCGAGCAGTGACAGGGATGCGGGCTGTCGTGTTGCAACGGTTACCAGGGACGGGCTAGGGTATAGGCTAGGTGCATGGCGATGTAGAGTTACACTAGTAGTAAGCAAAACTCGTCGGGGGTCAGGATCAGATGGACATGGATCCACCGTGGCTGATAGCGAGGCTGGGGCCGACGGTGGATGGGTGCGGGGTAGTCTTGGGTGAGACTAGAAACTCGGTTCATGACACAGTGCTTCTTCCCATGGACCTCAAGGAAGCGCAATATTGCTGTGAAGAAGTCGAGACTACAACAAAACTGTTGGGCAAAGCCATCAGCTATATGAGAAAGAAGTACAGAACTACAACAAGGGCGCCACTGAAATTACAGCAGGAAGCAGCGAAAATTTGAAACCACCACTTAACAATTTTGCGTTGAAAGCGAGGCGGACTATTAAAGCAAATACGAGGAGAGTTTTTCTCCAACATCAACGCCAAAGATCTATTAAAATTCAAGATGCAGAATTTCAAAAGTAACGAGGGATCGGAAGCTCACAAAGCTGACAGCCTGGCCTCAAATCCAAATGCTCATTTTGGCAACGACGTTATCAATTCTGATCTCCTTGACGATGACGAAAACAATTGCCGGACGAGAGATGACCTGGATTTTTGCAAGATGACGGATCAACCGAGCATGAGAACGGATCAATCCACCCATGTCCGTGGGTGCAAAACGTCCAAACCCCAGCCACAGCTCCTGGAGGACATCTTGTCAGTTATTAGAACGACTCAATTGCACTGTGTAAGACCTGAAGATTTGTGTTTATTTGTCAAATGCATAATTGCAACATGTCAAGGTGATGACCAAAAGAAGGCCTTGATTGTAAAGTTTGGGTATAGTATAAAGGTGGCTATTAGTTAGATTACCAGAATCTAACTAATAACAGCTGCCTTAATATCTATATAAATAAGAGTCTTAATAGTTGTAATATCTTCAAGTCACTTGTGATTGTGGAGCGACTTAATTAACCATTGTAAACTCTTGTATTTGTTGCTAACTGCTAAGTTGCTTGCCCTTTCACTGAAGGAGGGAATGGGCTTCTTTTATAGAAAGTCCCAAGCCTGTATGAGTCATAGTGACTCTTAAACTAAATTAACTATGATGTCAGAAGTGACTCATTTCCTATGAGTCAGTGGTGACTCCTCTCTTAATGTTGAGTCATACCTGTGAGTCAGAGGTGACTCCTATCTAATTGTTGAGTCATACCTATGAGTCAGAGGTGACTCAATTTCTTGAGTCATACCTGTGAGTTAGAGGTAGGTGACTCCTAGTTAAGTGAGTCATAGATGTTCTAGTAACATCTATGTTGATTAATAATGATAATAATAATGAGAATGAAAATAACTATGTTCCTGCCTTGTTCTGTGTATTGATAGAATATACATGTGTATGTAATTTCCTATCCTTACAGTCCAGTGGCTGGAAGAGGAGTTGGTCCAGTGGCTGAGGCATGTGGTTGGAATAAGGTGCACTAGAAAAGTGTTGAAGGTTGAGGAGTAGGTGGTGGAGCCCGCAAAGAGTGGGATAGAGATGTTTGAGTGGGTCATATTCAACGATGTACTTGTATATTTGGCTCTTTGTTTCTTGTTTAGGTTTGCTTGTGAGTTCTATTTAAGCCGTGAAGGCAGTGAAAGAAGTGGCGTTACACGGAAGCCAGAAAGGACATCTGCTTCCTAATTTGGCTCCCAAACTACCAATTTCCGTTTTTGGTCCCCAAAACACCAGTCATGGCGCCCACTCCCCCCCCCCCCGCAAGTCACTAATATATAAATATACCAATATCATTTCCTATCACTTCACTTGCATTATAAACAAATATTCATATCCTATTGCATATATCCTAAGATTGCACTGACCAAGTACGGAGGAACTTCAACAAAATGTCTCCCACAACGCAATCGCAAAAGCCTCAAGGCCAAGTTTCGAAGTTATTGTCCAAAAGTGAAAAAGTCAAACGCAGGAAAAAATTGCTCGATACCATTACGCAGAGTAAGCAGGGGAACGCCTTCGCAAACCAACTAACTACGGTGTTCGATAAAGTCGACAGCCAGCCTTTAACTTTGGAGGAAACGGAAGCTTTGTGGGCAGATGTCCATGCAATTTTGCAGGATAAAAAACTGGAAATGGAACTTGACGGGGTATTTGATCATGAGGATTTGGATATGCCAGATGTACCAGAAGAAGCTGAAGGAGCGGGAAACACGAAGGCTGCCGAAGGCACTATGGCTGCCAAAGGCACTACGGTTGCCTAAGGAAAAGCAATTACTAAGCGCCCTGCGATTGGATCAGGCACTGCCGATGATCCAGTCGACCTCAAAAGAGTTGAAACTGGTGAACCGCTTTTTCAACTGATCTCTAAACATGGGCCTGAGGATGATTACAAGGTAGTGGGGTATCGTAAAATGGGTGGGTGGGGCGGAATTCAATTAATTGTTCGAGAGGGACCAGATACTGGCCCCCAATTTTGGAGGCATGTGCTTGTTTCAGCAAGCCAAATGAGTTGACCATACAATAGAGAGACTATCGAAGAGCTGACAGAAAGACGGAGCAGCTTAGGAAAAACTTGGTCTTGTGTAGGGGTTCTTGGTGTTGCATTTAAAGGCAACACTATCAAAGTTATTAATCCGAGCCAAAAAAGGAAGCCTGTCACCTATGTCAAGGTTCTTTTGGCGGAAGAAGGGACTAAAAAACAGAAGATAACATGTGAGACAAGAACGGATTTTCGGAAAATGTTTGGCCAAAATAATTTGATTGCGGATAAGATGGTCTACAGGGTTGCAAGTGTAATAGAGCAGGGGTATCAAGCATTTCGGGCAGGAAGGGCTGGAACATTTGGGAGGGCTGGGAACGAGACAAGGGACGGAGAAGAGAATCCCAAGCCCATCAAAGAAGAGGATAAAGAAGAGCAATATGCGTGTTTTTCCAGATAGCTAGCGTACTATCCTGAGTTTGAAAATAGTCCTAATTATATAACTTCCGCATCTTTCTTCCCGAACGCTTCTTCACACCTCTTGAATTGACATTCCCTGTCCTGGGGGACTTCTTTTTCTGACGGATGCACTTTTGATCATCTCCTGTGAAATCTATCACATCGTTATTTTTGTATGTTAGATCAAAAATCTTCTTTTCCCTGCAATCAATAATTGTGGCTTTATTCTGGGAAATCGGAGCAGGAGTGAACAACACTAATTCTCCGCATGTAGAATCCGTAACGTTTTCTGAGGGCTGGAGCATGGCTCTATGATAGAGAGTCAAGGCTTTGGATGTAGAATCTATAACGTCGTTTGAGGGTTGATGTATGGGTGTTTAATACAGAGTCAGGGCTCTGGATGAAGATCCGTTTGATTTTAGAGGTTGACTCATGCCTTTATGAGAAAGAGTCAAGGCATCGGATGGTGAATCTTTGGATTTGGGTCTTTGAGAAATGGTTTGAGGCGGAGAGGAGGTTCTTGAATTTGCCATCGCTGAAGGTGTTTGATTTTTGTGATTGTGATGATAACGGAGTTGGTGACGGTTGAGTGAAATAGGTCTCTTGAAGAGTTGCACTTAGGATATCAAAGAACTGTAATTTGTAGTTGCCTGAGATATGTCCGAGCAGTATGCCATGACACGAGCCTTTTATATTCCAATGAAAATACCAACGACCATCAAGTTTACCGCTTTGAACTCACATCCTAAAATAGTTGTTCGCATTGCTTGAGTGAAGGGAGCCAAAATATACCTAATTACTCGCACGAACTCCAACTTACTCGCACGAACTTTGAGGGCCAGAATACCTACCCCACAAGATACTTTTGGAAAGCTCGCAATATAGATCACGCATATGATCCTGCTGCCTAGGCACAGATTGCTCATGCGACACAATCAATCAGAAGCCTCAGGACAAATTTGTTGAACATATTTGCTTTTCTGGTCAAGGATCTCTTAATTATTACGAGTAAACCACTTCCACGGGCTGTAAGTATGGCACGAAGGTATAAGTAACAGGATGGATTCCATTTGAAAGTGTATCATTTAACTTCACATCGAGCACCACTCCGCAACCCCGAATATTCAATGAACACCCTCAAACCTCGCCTTCAATAATCACTACTTAGCTCATAAATATCCAATGGACTCTTTGAAATCATTAGACCTTGAACGTTCAATAAACGAGGACCTACTAGCTATGATGACAAAATAGAAGGACAAGGAGATAATAAAAAGGAAAATACAGGAAATAGCCTTAAGAATAGAACATTTGCATGTGCAAAGGTAGATACTTATTCCATTCGTAATTATTTACGATTAACACGATCCCTAGTGCAGTTCAATTCGTTGAAAAAGGAAGTTTCCGGCAAGAAATGATCAGAAATGAACAATCCTTAATGGAAGAATATGAATGGGGTTTTATCCGGTAAATATGTTTTGAATCATTTTTGTAAGGAAATTGTCCTTACATCTCTTTTCTTACTCATACTTCCCAGTTAGGCAGTCACTTCCCTTTTAGGACTGCCCTCATGTATTTCCCTTTCTGTTAGTCCTATTCCTGTCCAGTTTTTTCCCAGTTATTTCTTTAGTCATTACCTGTTATTCCTGTCGCCTCAGCTACTCTACAAGCGTCCACATGCTTCTAGAAAAGCCTCCTGTTTGTTTCCTGGCTTGTGACATCATCACACAGCCATGACATAATTTCCTGTTACCTATTTTCCTTATTTATCACTATGAGTCTTGTATGATTCATCTCCTGTCACAAGAGCCTTTGAAGCGTCATGCTTCTACTCTTCATCATTATGTATCATTTCTTTATCATCTCTACTCATACTGTTGTCATTCTGATTCATGTATATGAGCCATTTGGACTCATACTCTAACCATTCAGTCTCTATTAAAGAGCTGTGGTCCAGAGACTTTGGAAGGGCAGACAACACAAGCCCAACCGACTAGATAGCACCAGAAACAATATACTAGCTACACTGGTAATTCTCTGTTCACTTTGGCCCTAACAGGCCCTCCAGTAAATTCCCAGAACACCCAGAAACTACCCCAGACACCCAGACACTTTACACTACACATAGAGGCATCTAGGGGGATTCTAAAGCCTTTCCAGGACCTTTAGAACCGTCACAGAAGCCTCTCACAACACCTCCTACCACCTAGAGGTCAGGTCTGTGTCTCACAGTCTTGGCTTCCAAGTTGGTAGTAGTTTACAATTTTGCAAATGCAAATAGACTAACGCCATTCACAGCGATAAACTTTGGCATTAAAGACAAACTGTCAACACAATCACAAATACATCCCGCCGGAAAGGATTGAATTTGGGTGAGGAATATGTGTTGGACAACCAAACTCGAGTTGGAACTGCTGGATTAGCGTTCATCGGTCGCTTGCAAAAATAATATTCATGTATCTGTAGAGTACTCGCAATATCTTCCAGATATGTTTTACTATCCCCATTGTGACCACTCAAGAATTCAGTGTGATTTAAATGTGACATTGTATTCAGGCTGAGACTGAGTTCTTGGCATCTCAGTGTGATTCTCGATTTTGTGGCACGGAAGAATTTGGTGTGATTTGGAAATGTGACATTGTATTCAGGCTGAGACTGAGTTCTTGGCATCTTAGTGTGATTCTCGATTTTGTGGCCAAATGGGGTACCGCAATAACTAGCGAGATCAGGTCCTGTCGGTTTTGTCAGCTTTTCCATTCACAGCAAAATCAATGAAGATAATTGCCTGTTTCAGTGACTTTCTGTTGTGCACACTTTGCCTGTGGAAAATGAATAGGGCTGGTCTCGCCAGTTTTTGCGGTACTTGTGTGGTTGTCCTCAGTCAGTGCGGTGCGAGCCGCACCGAATGGCTGGTGGGATCGGCTCCCTGTTCGGGCCTCCTGGTTGCTCGCTACCACTTAGTCTTGTACCCTAACCCTAACCACTCAACTGTGCAGGACAACATGCCGTGACCACTTGGCACGGAGCAATAAATAGACTCTTTGGGGCCAAATATGGCCTCGGGAAGGGATTTTTTTTCATTTTTTATTTTTTTCAATTCAATTTCTGCTTGCGTCTCGACATGGCGTAAAAGATATATTTATGCACTAATATTCTTGCAAAGTCACTTGACAAAAATAAGAAATCACAAGAAGAGATTGTAAAATGTCTAACACAACTGCAGCCTCCCTTAAAATAAAAGCGCTTCTACATTCCCTTGGAATTGTTCTCCCCGGATATATTTGGAATGGACTTACAATGAACTGGTACAGGGCGGTCACGCTACAGCCAGAGGCTCTTTTGTCGTACCTTCAAAAATCCAGAGTTAAGCCCCAAATCAAGAGTGCAAATCACTCTCACCTGCATTTTAAAAATGCCAGACTTTGTATCGACACCATTAAAACATCCCGGCATCCGCGGATACTCCTCTCAATCGAACCATTTGCGGGCACTCGTATCAAAAAGCACAAGCGATTAAGGGGGAAAACTGCGGTGGTCGTTTTGTAATACCTGAGGGTGTAAGGATAGGAAATTACATACACATGTAACTTCTATCATTACACAGGACAGAGCAGGAACATAGTATTTTCATTATTATTTTCATTATTATTATTATTAATCAACATAGATGTTACTAGAACATCTATGACTCACTTAGCTAGGAGTCACCTACCTCTCACTCACAGGTATGACTCAAGGAATTGACTCACCTCTGACTCACAGGTATGACTCAACAATTAGATAGGAGTCACCTCTGACTCACAGGTGTGACTCAACATTAAGAAAGGAGTCACCACTGACTCATAGGAAATGAGTCACTTCTGACATCATAGTTAATTTAGTTTAAGAGTCACTATGACTCATACAGGCTTGGGACTTTCTATAAAAGAAGCCCATTCCCCCCTTCAGTGAAAGAGCAAGCAACTTAGCAGTTAGCAACAAATACAAGAGTTTACAATGGTTAATTAAGTCTCTCCACAATCACAAGTGACTTGAAGATATTACAACTATTCAGACTCTTAATTATATAGATATTAAGGCAGCTGTTATTAGTTAGATTCTGGTAATCTAACTAATAGCCACCTTTATACTATACCCAAACTTTACATTTTTTAACCTATATAAAAACCTTACCCAAAGGACTAGACTGATCACCTAGGGCCTCTTTAATTCTCCTAGAAAAGGAGAAGTATCTAGATACTCAGAAATACTAAGAAAAGTAAATCTGAGAATTAAAAAGACCTTATCTACAGAAGGCAGAGCTCTTTTCAATCAGTGGGACCCCTTGAGTATCATACCTCCACCCCTGATCTACCATTTTTCTGAACCACCTATACCTTTCAGCACACTGTTCAGAACAATCCCTATTCTTACATCCCTTCCAAGTAACAGCAAACCCAGCAAATTCCTCAAGGAATCCATCCAAATCCTTAGGTGTCACCCAGAAAAAGACCTTTCTATTCCTTTTAACAGGAATTTCCTTAGGCCCCCTCAAGACAACATCACTCCTAGACACCTTGCCTGGACACTCAACAGGCCTAACATAACACTTGAAGGTCATCTGTAGAAAAAGAATCAAATATTAGCAACATGACCTCCACACCACCAAACACCAGGAGCAGAAAGGGCTCCTTAATGCCCAAACTTCTAACACCAAAGAAAAAGAGATCAAAGGGGAAAACACCTTCAAGATCTCAAACACCTGCACAAATTGATATTCCAGTAGTTGTCAACTGGAGTACTGTGAGGGAAACCAGTAAAGAGAATGCAGAACTAGAACTTAAAATAAGTCAGTACATAACAACACCAGAATATATCTTCACAATCAAAGCACATAAACCTGGAATCCAGAAACAAGCCCTCACAAACAGAATATGGGAAAGTAAACTGCAAGCAGAAGCAGACCATTATACACTAGAGGAAGGAAAAATGCTGCAAGAAATTGTAGCAAAATATTCCTTAAGTGAATGGGGAACCTCAGCAGTAGGAGTAAAAAGAAATCCAGAATCTCAAAATAAGGAACCACTGGAGGAAACAGCAATTGAAGATATAACAAGGATAATGTTAGAAGAAACAATTGATGAGAAACTACTTATGGAAAGAATTGCAAATTTCCAACCTGAAGTAGAAAGCATCAATAGTATTGAAGAAATCCCTTGGATAATCAGAAACTGGATAGCCATAGCCACTTATAGGTATATACCAGAAAAACAAAATACTGATAAGGACAACACTCCTGTACCTGTACCTCCAGTTGTAAAATTCACAGCAACACCTAGAAGGAAGAAAGAAAAACAGGCACAGAAGGAAAAGGAAGCCAATGAGAAATTCAAAGAATCCAAGAAGGATCTCTTTGGAGCAAAGAAGAAAAAAACAGGAGATGGAACCCAAAAAGACAGAGCAATATCCCTTTCTGATTCAGAGGAATCAGGAAATGAAAAGAATGCTGAAGACCCACCTGATCCAAGTTCTTCAGAAAGTGATTCTGATAGCAGTGACAGTGGTAACAGCTCTTCCTCTTCCAATGCCAGGAAAAGGAAGATGAAATCTAATAGGGAAAAAACACCATCTCAAATTAGCTGGGAAAAAACAACAGGCAAAACTTCAATTAGAGGAAAAACACCAAAGAAGCCTCCAAAGATCAAAGTAGAAATACCAAAGAAATTAAATGATGATCCTAAATGGAAGAATGCACAAACATATGATGATTGGTGTATTTACTTACAGAAGTATCTGAAATTGAATGGTATACAGCTTAAAGGAGTAGAAGCAGTAGATAATCTGGACTTCTATGTGGAGGCAGGACCAAAAACAGTGCTGGATGAGTATGTCAACAATACCAAGTCAAAAAACCAGGACATCTTCCAGGCTTTTATCAACATCAGAGAACACCTAATTCCTAGCACAAGCAAGGATGATTTATGGAAGGTGTGGGCCAAATGCAACCAGTACAAAAATGGAAAGAAAATGACAGTGCATGAATTTGCAAAAGAACTGGACAGGATCCAACTATTACTCATTGATTCAGATGGTAATCAAACTATTACTCACCCTGTCAAGTATCACAAGTTCATTGATGCATTAGACCAGAAATTAATTACAGCTGCAGGAGCTTTCATTACAGTGGACACTGCATGGGAAAAATTAATCAGGACCCTGGAAAAATTTGAGGCTAATATGCACACTCACACACATAGTGAGACAAGGAATAAGCCACAAAGAAAGCCATGGAAAGCTTTGCCAGAAAAGCCTGAAAGAACCCCTGCTTATCAGCCCACAAAAGCCAGTAATAAACCTGCAGGAGTCAAGGCACACACCAAACCCCCACCTCCTGCAAGGCCCCCTCCTACAGATTGGAGTCTACTAAAAAAGAAACCAATTCCAGCTGGCCTCAATAGAAATGCCAAGTGTTACAATTGTGGCAAAATGGGTCATTTGTCATTTGATTGCAAATCACCAAAGATAGGATCTAATGCCTTATCAGTAATCTATGAAAAAGACTCAACTGATTATGATGCAATTAATATCCATGCCACCAAGGTGAGACAAGTACCAACTGTTGGCAAAAACAACAAATTAATTATGGACACACCACCAAGCTACAATCCTAGGCTAAAAACAACAGAACACTTGATGGCTATCACCACCATCAACAAAAATCAGGCCATCACTCTAATAGATCATCAGACCACAGGTGCAGATCTAATCAGCACTAGGTTTTGCACACTGTATGAGATACCCATGATGAAATTAACAAAACCAGTTGTTATCAACACAGTCATCAAAGGAAGCAAGGGTAAGTGTGAGCATTATGCCAAAGTAATTATTAATTATGGTCAGCATGAGGAAGAAAGAACCTTCTGGGCAGCCAACCTCAGTGACTGGGATGTTATCCTAGGACATCCAGCCCTGAAGGCTAATCAGGCCATGATCAATATTGGCACCATGCAGACTACTGTCACAAGCAAGGAAGGACTCAGATACACCTTGAAACCCTGGACTGGAGGAGCTCCTCAGACAAAGATCAGCAAAAGAAGAGTCACCTCTGCAGCCACACATGTGGAAGAATCAGGCTCACTCACACCATATGAGGAAAGGATGATCATCCAACAATTAGCTTGGAAAATTATCCAGAATGATCTAGACCATTATCCAACATGGGTACAAGATTACTCATACATGGTGGAAGTGATGACATCACACCAATTTCCAAGCACTCAAACATCCTTAGCCTACAACAAGGCATACAACAAGGTTATAGATTACACAGAAAGTGGACAACATTACATACAGGCTAAAAATGATTTACATCATCAGCTGAAGTCCACCATATCAGTAATCAATATTCTAACTATAGAAGAAAAATCAGTAATAGAAAACTGGTATCAAATTCTATTGGAGCTTCAAACCACATATCACTCACTATACCAAACTCTCCCTACACAACTCAACAATGACATCACCATTGCCTTTAATCACATACACAGATTAAGGGCCACCATCAATGCTAAGAAAAAGGAAATCCATTCCAATTCCACTACAGTAGAGTCAGAGTTTGATATTGAGGCTGAGTTCCCTGAAGTCTACCCCTCAGAGAAACCAACAGAATTACCCCCACTAAGAGATATTAATCACAACATTAATATCAAAGATGAGTCAATTACTTGGAGACCTAGACCAATAAAGCAGAATGCTAAATTCATGCAAGCCTTGCATGAAAAAATTGACTCAGAGCTGAAATCAGGCAGAATCATAGCATCAAATGATCCATCATCATGCTGCATGTTTACAATTCCTAAGCATGACAAACCAGATCAGCCTAGATTTCTGCTAGACCTGGTTGATAGGAATAACAACACCATTAAGGACAACACACCACTTCCCAACCAGGATGAGATTAGAAATAGAGTAGCATCACACAAATACAGATCAAAAATAGATTTGACTGATTGCTATCACAACATTAGGATAAACCCTGACCATGAAAAGTACACATCATTCAGTACCCCCATGGGCCAATTTAGAACAAGAGTCATGCAACAAGGAGATTGCAATGCACCTGCCACTATGGTAAAAACCATGAGTCACATACTGAGACCCATGCTAGGCAGATCAGTTGCAATCTATTTAGATGACATCTTCATCTACAGCAATACTTGGGATCAGCATGTGAAAGACCTGAGACAGTTACACAACATCCTAAAAAAGGAAAAGTTTTACATCAACAAATCAAAGTCTCAGATTAACCCCAAGGTAATGCAGATCCTAGGAGTCATACTCACAGAGAATGGCCTAGAAGTGGATCCAACCAAGGTAGAAATGATTTCTAAGCTGCCAATCCCTGGAAATAGGAAGGAGCTCCAGGAATTTAATGGCATGATCATCTATATGAGTCAGTTTCTTCCCAAATTAGCTGACATCATGGCTCCACTTTCTGAACTAGCAGGGGCTACTAAAGATTGGTCATGGACCCCACTTCACACTGAGTCATTTACCCAAATTAAAAAGTTACTTGACTCACCTGCAATCCTCAGATCACTTGATTACAATTCAAATGACACCATATACCTTGTCTATGATGCAAGTAGAGTAGGTGTGGGTGGATGGATTGGCCAAGGACCCACCTTGGAACAGGCTAGACCTGCTAAATACTTTAGCAAAAAATTCAATAGTGCACAGAGCAGTTACTCAACAACAGATCAGGAGCTCCTTGCTATTGTAGCTGGGGCTGAGTATTTTGCCACTGAATTAACAGGGGTAAAATTTAAAATTGTGACTGATCACAGTGCATTACTCACAATTATGAGTAATAACAACCTATCAGGCAGAAGAGAAAGATCTAGGAGGATCTTATCCAGATTGGACTTTACTATAGAACATATTAAGGGAGAGAGCAATAAGATAGCAGACCAGCTGAGTAGAATGTATAAAGAGGGCACTCCCTACCCTCTCTCAGAGTTTATTTCAGATTCAGCAGATCAGCCAGAACCCTTCAAGCAACACATCTACACAGCAGCTACCCAAGTCCAACCCTCTTCTACTACTACTACTACTCCACCAACACCAACACCATCACTACTACCAGAAGTAAGTTCCCAAATGTCTACTAAAAACATAAAGGAACCCTCTAACACAGTCAAGAAAATGTCTTATGCACAAGCAGCAGCTTCAGCAGCACCAGCAGCAGCAGGACCCTCCACCTGCCACTGCAGGTCCATCAATGGCCCAAGGGCCATCCTCTGGCACCAAACTGGGTGCCCCAACAACACCACCAGGGACTTCCAGGAGGAGTCCCAAGAACTCCTGGATGAGGAGTTCCCAGAAACTGAGTGGGAACAATGGGTGATGAGGAGCAATGACTCTGAGGAGAGTCAGTATGAGGAAGAGGAGGAGCAAGACTGGAGTGAGGTGGAAGAGCCAACTCTTCCATCTCAAGAGGACCTGGACCTACTCAATGAAGAGTGGGAAAGGACCACCCTCTCACACTGGGAAAGTGTGAGAGCCAACAGGGCCTACAATGAGGCCAGGGGACCCAACTCCCCTGCCCTCTCCACTGGCTCCCATGGAAATGAGGACCCCACTCACCATGGAATCTCTTGGGCCCAGGAGCAGGCAATCAGGGACAGCAATGTCACTGATTGTCCTCCCTGGGACTCCCCCAACCAACAAGTGATGCCTGCTACAAAGGCCCCTGGGGATGCCACCATTGGCTGCAAAGCCACCACAGTGCTCCCCCACCAGCAGCCACCACCACCACCAGCATCACTGGGCACCATGCCCACCTACACCTCCTCCTCCTCCCAGCTTCCCCAGAAGCTGGCACAACTCCCTCCTCTGGATACCACCATGCCCCTCAGCATGGAGATCTCCCCTTCTCCTGAGGGGTATAAACCAGTGGAGCCAAAACCAGTTCCCTGGGCTGCCCTCAGCAAAAGGCACCCAGAACACCACCTCCTCCCCCAATGGCAATGCAAGGCTATGAATTGCCAGAAACATGGGCAGATGGATGAGTTTGGCTGGAAGCCAAGCAAGGATGATATCTATCATCCACAAATCCCTTTGTGCCCTGCACCAAACCCATCCTGGCTTTGGTACAAGACCTATGAGAACCACCCAAGGCACCACCTCCTAGATGATTATATGGAGTGTTATGTGCCTAACTGCAAGTGGAAACACCATAGGAGGCCAGAGGATTTGAAAGAGGAGGAAAAAGACTTGGTTGAGGAATGGAGGAAGAAGGTACATTCTACCAACACATACAAAACTTTCAGACAATGGTACACAGCTAACTCCTTTCTGGATCCAGAAATCTACTCCCTACAAGCAAAGGAGGAAGGCCTCTTCTGGGTCTTCCAAAATCTTGTCTGGGAGGGTGATGAAGGGCAGGAAAGGTGGAAACAAGTAGATTCTGGGAAAGAATCTTTCCTTGTGAAAGCTGAGGCCAAGTTGGATGTTGGATCCAAGTGGCCTATTGTATTTTTGGATGTATGTGCACCTGGAGAAGAACCTGCTACTCACACCTCCCTATGCAAAGAATACAACAAACTAATGCATGACCCTAGATTTTCTAGTTTAGGTGCTGCATTGAAATTCAATTCTATTACATACAGAAATGGGTTCTATTACATCCATCCCAACAAAGAATGCCACAAGGAAAGAGTGATTCTACCCACTAAATGGATGAGAGATGCAAAAGACAGTGATGGAGAACTGGCCCCTTATGATTTAATTGAGAAATTCATTGAATCTAGCCATGAGGAACTAATTCATGCAGGATACCTCAGAACACTACTCCACTGCCAGCACAGCTACTTCTGGAAGAGAATGAGTAACAATATTAAGGAATATTGTGAAACCTGCACTACTTGTCAGAAGAGTAAGTTCTCCACTCAAAAACCACAAGGAGAACTCCACTCACTGCCTGTACCTCTATTCCCCTGGCAGAGCATCACCATGGACTTCCTCTCACTCCCAAAGGTCATTACAGATCCACCAAACTCCTACAGCAATACAATTCAGCCAACCACATTTCAGAAAACCTGGCCAATTGTATGTAGGCTGTCCAAATACACCATTCCCATCCTACTACCAGAGAATGTCACAGCAGAGTGGCTAACCAAGTACTATGATTGGTTCATTGCTCCAATACTTGGCTATCCTGAAGATATTGTCACTGATAGAGACCCTATCTTCACCTCTGCACACTGGACAGCATGGGCAGACCTCCACAACATCACCCTCCTCCTTTCAACAGCATTCCACCCCCAGACTGATGGAGAAACAGAAAGGATGAACAAAGTCATTATAGAAATGGCCACAGCTATGAGGGAAGATGGAGAAGAGAACTGGGTGGTTAAGTTACCAAAAATCCAAATTGCTATGAATCTCAGACATGATAGCAGTAGGAAATTCTCCCCCTACCAAATCATGTTTGGCCCTAATTCAAGATTTGGACAAAACCCACATGTCAATGAGCTAGGAATCCCCATGAATACCAGAGCACCATTTATGAAGCCTACCCTCCAACAACAAGCCATCACAAACCTCACCAAAGCCAAAGAATCACAAACTCACCATGCCAACAAACTCAGAAGAAAGGCAGAGAAGTACCTCCCTGGTGACTTGGTTTGGCTCTCCACCAAAAATTTGGACCTCTCACTCAAAGGTAAAACAAGACCCAAATGGATAGGACTCTTCAGTATTGTTCAAGCTTTTCCAGACACTGACAATTATGAAGTCCACATAGAAGCAAACTTCAAAAAAATCCACCCAGTCTTCCACAGCAGCCTCCTCAAAAGATACAAGCCCAACAACAACAGGAAATTCCCTGGCAGAGCAGACAAATACCCCTCTGCTGTTGAAGGCTCCAGATATGAGGTACAAGAGGCTATGGAATACAGGTCAGAACCAGGTACAGGAAGGCCCCAATATATGATTAGGTGGAAAGGTTATGAAGAAAAAGATGATAGTTGGGTGTATGCTGAAGACATTGACTATCCAGTATTGCTAAAATACTGGGAGTCAGGAAATAAAGCAAGGACCTTTAGAAAGAGACCTGGAAATAATACTTCCAGTAGGACAAAGACAATGGGACATATTAATAAAGAGAAGGCTAGAATTCTAGCCATGAAAGAAACTCAGGCTATCCTTTAAGATAGTTGGGGAGAATGTAAGGATAGGAAATTACATACACATGTAACTTCTATCATTACACAGGACAGAGCAGGAACATAGTATTTTCATTATTATTTTCATTATTATTATTATTAATCAACATAGATGTCACTAGAACATCTATGACTCACTTAGCTAGGAGTCACCTACCTCTCACTCACAGGTATGACTCAAGGAATTGACTCACCTCTGACTCACAGGTATGACTCAACAATTAGATAGGAGTCACCTCTGACTCACAGGTGTGACTCAACATTAAGAAAGGAGTCACCACTGACTCATAGGAAATGAGTCACTTCTGACATCATAGTTAATTTAGTTTAAGAGTCACTATGACTCATACAGGCTTGGGACTTTCTATAAAAGAAGCCCATTCCCCCCTTCAGTGAAAGGGCAAGCAACTTAGCAGTTAGCAACAAATACAACAGTTTACAATGGTTAATTAAGTCTCTCCACAATCACAAGTGACTTGAAGATATTACAACTATTCAGACTCTTAATTATATAGATATTAAGGCAGCTGTTATTAGTTAGATTCTGGTAATCTAACTAATAGCCACCTTTATACTATACCCAAACTTTACAGAGGGAGGGGCCAACGAGAACAATTTCAACGGTCTGGAAATTGAAGTTAGTATGAAAAAGAACCACTCCTTCATGGTATCCGCTAACATCCTAGTCTCGTACCGCATTATCTATGAGGCCACGGAGTCAGTGTGTCGGCGGATTATGCGCGATTTTTCACGGGGGGTTTTACAGGTTATTTCTTTTTATAACTAGAATTTGATAATGTGAATCGGCTTGCATATACCTAGGCTGAATCAAAATTGTCTGTCTTATCATTGAGATGTTCTTTTGTCTGAGCAAATTACAGTAACAAACATCCCGACAAGCGAGCTCTAACCGTGGATCGCAAATAACTGGAAGATCCTTAGTTGGCAATTTTGTTCGCAAAAGTAAATTGCAGTTTCACATTGAAAGAATTTTTCAACTGTGCACTATACAAGCGAGGGCTGAATTCAAATATGCTCATCAAGCAATTTTGACTTAACTGGACAGGGGTTCAGTTGCCATTTGAGATTTTATTTTGGTCTGAGCAAATTAAGGTATAGGAGAAATAGGGCATGGAAAGTGACCAGGCAGCTCTACCATTTTTTCATCGCGCATATTTCTCCAACTGTGTGGTCTGCGCCAGATCAGGTGTTTAAACCGATTGAGGCAATGTTGAATTGAAAAGGAGCAGTTGTTGGGATAGAGGCACGTGCTAGCGCTTCAGCTCGGAATCTCGAGTTGTGCATTTATGCCTAACTTGGTGACGCTTCCGAGCTTGAGGATGCTGTGTGTTACGGTTCACTTGATGAATCGACTTATTCGCGGAAGTACCGAGTACTAAGACGTGCGACGAGATATTCACTAAGTACAAAGTACTAAAGATGCGATAATCCGATATAAGTGTAAAAGTAGATAGATACTTAGAACAACGCTATTTGCTTGTCCTTCTAAACTAAGTGGGTGGTCGGGTATATATAGCCAACCGGCTGCTAAACGAAATACATGATAGAAAATAAGAATTAAACGCGGGGAGTCCATTTGACCCTGAAAACCATAACTACCTTGCTTACGGCTTTAGCCACAAAGCGGGGTAGTTGCCTGACAAATCCAACTAGAGATGCGGCTAGAACTTTATAGAAATCCAACTCCAAATATAGCTGCCTAACTAGCGTGTGGATGATCAGTCCGTGTCACGGTTAGTCCCCGGTCCTATGCATTAGAGCGGAATAGGACTAGCTTACCTAAGGGCCGATGTGTCACGGAGTCCTGCGAGTGCAGGGAACACGTGACACTGCCGTCGCTAGCAAGACGATCCTACCGGTGTCGCAGCAACTGGGGCTGCGGCGGGGTTGATAAGAAGGACTGCGCTAGTGACAAGTGGCCGTAGAACACCTTTATATGCTATTCCAGCCAACCGACAACATGTCGGTTGATCCACCTTTTGGTGCAACGGTTAGTATGTGATCTGGAACGCAATAACCGTAACAGTTCAACCGACATAAACGGTCACCGGTTCGAATCCCCCTTGGGTCAAAGAGATTAAAGGGAATTAACGACGGTGGCTGAGAGAACCTGAGTCGGGCCACACTAGTACTGCCAAGAGGCGGGAACATAAGGCATATACAACCGATAACTGGGCGCCTCGGGGTTGACATGTGAAGAGTTCGAGACGTACTCTCCCGCAGGGGGGAGTAATGTCACGGAGTCCTGCGAGTGCAGGGAACACGTGACACTGCCGTCGCTAGCAAGACGATCCTACCGGTGTCGCAGCAACTGGGGCTGCGGCGGGGTTGATAAGAAGGACTGCGCTAGTGACAAGTGGCCGTAGAACACCTTTATATGCTATTCCAGCCAACCGACAACATGTTGGTTGATCCACCTTTTGGTGCAACGGTTAGTATGTGATCTGGAACGCAATAACCGTAACACGATGTACTTTGAAGTGAGCATTCGGTTGTTCCCTGACTTGATGGTCAAGTTTCGTCGGTCCACCAGTACCTTTTCACCTGGATTGTATGATCTTGCCTTGTCCAGACTCAATCCACTTCTCTTATCGTTGATGTGTTTGAGGGTGTTGTGGATGTCGTTGTGGACAGCAGTCATTCTATCCAACCATTCCTCAGCGGCGGGACTTGCAGAGGGTTCCTCAGACACGTGGATGATGCGTGGATCGAAGCCATAGAGACTTCTGAAGGGGCTGTATCCATGCGTTGTCAAAGTCGAGTTGTGTGCAAACTCGGCTAGCGGTAGCCATCGTGCCCATCGGTCCTGTCTGTCGTGACAGAAGATCCGAAGGTATTGCTTGAGTGTCTGAATTGCTCTTTTACTAAGTCCGTCCGTCTGGGGGTGGTGTGTGGTGGAAAGTCGTAGTCCGATACCAAGTTTATCATTAAGTGCCCTGGAGAAAGCCGAGGCGAACTGAGGTCCTCTGTCGGAGGTGATGTGCTTCGGGAGTCCGTGGAGTTTCCAGATGTCGCAAAGGTAGGTGTTAGCGACATCTTCGCTGGTCCAGCTTGTTTTAGCAGGTATATAATGCTGCATCTTTGTGAAGCGGTCGGTGACAACCAAGATGGCATTATAGCCGTCGCTTTCTGGTAGTTCTCCCACAAAGTCCATTGCAATCTCCTCCCACGGTCTTTCTCCGGTTGGCATTGGGACCAACTTGGTTTTCTTTGAGTGCCTGTCGGCCTTTGCTTTTTGGCAGCGAGAGCATCCGGCGACGTACTTGGCAACATCCTCCATCCATCCATTCCAGACGAAATCTCTTGATACAATCTCTTGAGTTCGATGACGTCCCCAGTGTCCTGCTACTTGTGAGTCATGACAATGGCGAAGGATGGTGGTGCGGTGTTCCAAAGGTACGACAAGGAGGCCTTCTTGGTTTCGTTCCCAGCTGGCGACATCCGTGTCTGGTCCAGCGGGGCGAGTGTCCCTTTCCATTGCCATTACCAATTGTCCGTCCTTGAAAAGCTGGGCGTCGGCTCCAGATTTCTCTTCTCCTGAGCGGCGGGACAATGCGTCTGGCTTTCCCATCTGACTTCCGGGTTTGTACTGAATTGTGAAGTCGAATTCGCTGAGCTTTTCAGCCCAAGACGCTTGACGGCTATTCAGCCTTTGCATTGTCTGGAAGTACTGGAGTCCTTGGTGGTCTGTGTGAACGACGAAAGGTTGAGGTAGGCCTGCGAGCCACGAGCGCCAATGGAGAATTGAGCTGACAATTCCCCAAAGTTCCTTGTCGTGAATTGGCCAGTTGCGCTCGCTTTCCTTGAGAGTCATTGCATGACAGTCCACCAGCTTCCATTCGGGTTTGCTCGATGGGTCCATCGGGTCTGCTGGGTGTAACTTAGATAGGACGCCTGCCACCGCTTGGTTGGATGCATCGGTTTCCAAGAGTGTGGGCAGGTTTCTATCCCACTATGCCAAGATAGGTGCTTTTTGGAACTCGGCTTTGAGTTCATCAAATGCTTCTTGTTGCTGAGCTCCCCAAGACCATGGAATGTCCTTGGTCAGTTCGGTCAGGGGCTTAGTTCTTTGGCTGTAGTTGCGGATGAACCGGCGATAGTAGTTGGCGAAACCAAGGAATGCTTGGAGGTCTTTTTTCTTTTGCGGGACTGCCCATTCCTCGATGGTTTTGACTTTTGCGCCGTCCATCTTGATCTCCGATCTGTTGACAACATATCCAAGAAACACTGTTTCTTTGACATGGAATTCCAACTTGCTGAGGTGGACTGCAAGATCGTAGTCCAGGAGTCTTTCTAGAACTCGTTCGACAGCTGCTTGGTGTTCCTCTTCGGTTCCGGAGGTGTGGATGAGAATATCGTCCAGGTAATGGACTTCTTCTTCGATTCCTTGGAGGACTTCGTCCATCATCTCTTGAAAAGATGAGGGTGCGTTGATGAGTCCGAAAGGCATAACGGTGTACTCGTATAGCCCGTACTTGGTCTTGAAGGCCGTTTTCCACTCGTCACCTTCCTTGATCCGGATGAGGTAGTAACCATTCTTGAGGTCTAATTTGGTGAACCATTTTGAGCCTTGAGTCTTCTCTCTGAGCTCGTTCATCAGGGGGAGGGGGTATCGGTTGGGCTTAGTGATTTTATTGAGCCCACGATAATCCACGCAGAGTCGTAGAGAGCCATCCTTCTTTCTGACGAAAAGGATTGGTGCTCCAGCTGCTGACCGTGATTTCCGCACTTTCCCTGATGATGTGTGTTCCGCTAGGTATGCCCTGAGGGCCTCGTCTTCTTCCCAAGTGGTCTTATATATTGGGCCGTTGGGGACTTTGGATTGAGGGTCTTTGAGGGGGATCTCGTGGTCCCATTTTCGGTGTGGGGGTAGTCTATTGGCTTGCTCGGATGAGAACACCCGAGCGTAATCAGCGTAATGGGAGGCTGCGTCAACCAGTAACACAGTATCTCCTTCTTCCATCTCTCCTTCCATTACCGTTATCTCAGGGATGTTCCGCTGACGACAACTTACCATAAATCCGTCCTTTCTAACTAATTTCCTTTCAACAGTATCCACCGAAAATCCATGCTCTTCTAACCAAGAAAGACCCAAAATTAAATCCCTTCGTCCAATGTCCAATACTTCTGCGTCTAGCGACCACTCGGTTGTTTGAGGTGAGGGTGCTAAAGTTGAAGTAGGGACTGGCAATACCGAAACGGGGTCTTGCTCCAAAAACCTAAAAGAAGAATTAAAAGCATGAGATCCTCCCCTTAACTTATTACCATCAGCCTGCGTTATTCGCACTGGCTCCTTCCTCCTATTCAAACCCAATTTCTTTCCCAATTTCCATCCAATTACCGGGGCAGTAGCACCTGGGTCAATGACCGCTTCTGCCCTAATTCCTCCTTTCAACGCAACCATGACCGTCAGGAGTGGGGTGTGACGAGGGGTCCTTCCGACGGCCGGTGGTGGGACCCCTACTCGTTTCCCGATTGGTCGGTGCTCACGGCTTCCTCCTCTTCGTAATCTGAGTCCAGCTCAGTGATTCGCACAGTCTTTGTTTCTGGCGACCTTCTTTTGCGCGACGAGGTGGCGACGGTATGTGATCCTTTGTCCACTCGTTTGCGTTTGGGGGTCGCAGCAATCATCTTGACTGTGCGGGTTGGTGTGGTGTTGGTAGTTTGGGAAGAGGCCCTTTCCCATGATTGAAGTTTATAACCGCTGGTGCAGTCACGGACCTGGTGTGTAGAGACACCACACTTGAGGCATTTGCCATCTCGACGACGGTTAGCCATGATTTCTTTCGGGATTGTGTCGCCTGTTTGGGGGCGAGACTCCCGATTGTTGCTGTTGTTGCTGCTGCCTTGCGGGCGATCGTTCCGCCCACTTGGTCTGCTGCTGTTGTTGTTGTTTCCCTGGTTGCGTGTGCCCTGGGAAACAGCCTCCTGCTGGGTGCCAATTAAGATACACAACTCCTTCCACTGATGGTGAGTGGGACTGTTGAGGACTTGAGAGGCGAGGGCATGCTGAAGGCTGATGCGGAGGTTTGGCATCAACGTTAGTCGGAGGTTTTCGACGGGGATCTTGGCTTCGAGGTTGAGTTCTTCAACCTTGGTGAAGAAAGCCGAGATACTTCCTGTCTGTTTGAGAGCCTTAAGCTCTGTTGTTGCTCGCTGCTGGGCCTGGTGGTCCCCATAGGTTTGGCGGAGCCCATGGGTGGCGTCGTCCCATCTGCTGATTTTCCCATCGTTTCCTCTCCACCATGTCAATGCATCGCCTTTGAATCGGGAGATCATGAGGGTGATGCGGTCCTCGTCCTCCGTGATCCTTTTGGCTCTAATGTAGTTGTTCATGGCGAACAGGAAATTCTCCAGTTCTGTTTTCTTTCCGGAAAACTTCGGTGGTGGGTCCAGTTTGAACTCTAGTCTTCGTTCCTCGTACCTGCGTGGAGGGTTGGTAGGTTCGAAAACCTGTTCTTGGGCTGGCAGTGGTCTCCTTGGTGGTGGTAGTGGTGGTGCCGGCGATGTTAGGATGGGCAATGGTCCAGGTTGAAACCGCTGTGTCGCGGGGAAGAGACCCGAGTTTCCCACGAGTACTTGCTGGCGAAGCGGAAGTTTCGGGGGAGGCACTGGTGCTACTTCCACTGGTGTTTCTGCTTCTGCGGGTGGTACTGCCCTTCCTTTTCCTTTATCCTGTGCCCCACTCGCGGCGACATTGTCAACCCAGGGGGCAACGGATTTGTGTTTGGAGCTCTCCTCCATTGCGACGATGCGCTTGATGACATGCTCCAATGATTCTGCAAGTTCGTTGACCTGCTCCTTTCGGCTCTTCTTTTCCCTGGTCAAACTTTCTCTCACTGCCCCAATTGCCCTCTCGACTTTACCAGTGTTTTCGATTTGTTGCCTGGTGAGGTCGGTTTTGACCTGGTGGATTTTTTGATGTAGTTCCTGGAGGGAACCATTGAATCTCGACTCCATTTCGGTTATTTGCATTGCGATAGCCCTCAACATGGTTTCCTGTAGTTGTTTCAGTGCTTCTTCTATGGTGGGCTTTATTGACGCAGGAATCTCTTGTCTGAGATTGGCTTTGTCGGTCATTCGTTGGGTTCGGAGAGTTGCCGCCAAACGTTTGGCTTGCTCCCTTGTAATGTTGGTTGGCCGAAGGGGCGCGAAGTGGGTGGAGCCTGCCCTGGAGATGCGGTTCCTGTCTTTAAGTCTTGCGAGTGCTGAGGGGGCGCGAGATTCGGGCCTTGGGATAGGGGTGTTTGCTGCCGCCCCTGAGTGGATGATGGTATCACCATCTTGGTCTTTTGCTTCTTCTTCCTCCGATGAGGTGCTGTATACTGGGCTGGGTGCGTCCTCAATCAAGGGGTGGGGACGCCTGGGTTTTGGACGCTCTGGCTGTGGGTGGGTGATGGCCACCATTGCATCTGAGTTTTCCATTTGTTCGTCTCCTCCCATGAGAAGACCTGATCGGTGGGTGCCGGGGAGACGTCCGTGGTTCGACATCTTTTTGATGTTGATGATGATGTCGTGGTAGGTAAAAGACTTTAGCGTTGTAATGTTACGGTTCACTTGATGAATTCACTTATTCGCAGAAGTACCGAGTACTAAGAGGTGCGAAGAGATATTCACTAAGTACAAAGTACTAAAGATGCGATAATCCGATATAAGTGTAAAAGTAGATAGATACTTAGAACAACGCTATTCGCTTGTCCTTCTAAACTAAGTGGGTGGTCGGGTATATATAGCCGACCGGCTGCTAAACGAAATACATGATAGAAAATAAGAATTAAACGCGGGGAGTCCATTTGACCCTGAAAACCATAACTACCTTGCTTACGGCTTTAGCCACAAAGCGGGGTAGTTGCCTGACAAATCCAACTAGAGATGCGGCTAGAACTTTATAGAAATCCAACTCCAAATATAGCTGCCTAACTAGCGTGTGGATGATCAGTCCGTGTCACGGTTAGTCCCCGGTCTTATGCATTAGAGCGGAATAGGACTAGCTTACCTGACTCCGTGACACTGTGGAGGAGGATTTGGACTGCTTTGGAGGTTGGGCCGCTCCCGGAATCGTGAGTCTCTGCTTCTTACATGAACATTCCATCTCCAGGCACACTGAGGTGATTCTTTGAGCCTGTTCGAGGTTGTTTTTGAGTTGATCAAACACCTCAGGAAGACATTTCAATGTAGGACGTTTTAGCTGGACATCCGATGTGATTTTCTCGACATCTCTGACAGCTTGTTCTATCTCTGAGGTGATGTTTTTTCCCGTTAAGTTGAGGGCAATTTTCTTGAGTACTTTGCTGAGATGTATGCTCATTTCTAGGGACATCGTGCCATGCTGCTCCGCACTAATCTGAAAAGATTTGTACTCGATGGCATTATACTCCGCCTCGTACCGACATTTTGATTCTTCCTGCAAGAGAGCCTTGTATTTCTGGATCTCTTTTTCTGCCTCATCAAGCAAAACTATCGGAGTATCATCTAACATGCTAACAACAGGCGGTTTGAGAGCTTGCGTATCAGGTATTAATATACATCACGGCAATTAGACTAGAGTTCACATACCTTTATAAAGACTTTGAGTTCTTAGTGAAAAGTCTTCATGCAAAAACAAATAATCAACTCTTGACACAATTCTTTTTAGCACATGGTTCAGATAAAGGTGATCAGAGGCAGCTTACCTAGCGCTTTCAAGATTATCAGATACCGCTTCGCAGTCATTGAGAGGACACTTGAACCCCTCCTCGGTTTCTATAAATTGCATGCGTTGCATTGTTGCAAACCACCAAGGTATCGATTTCAAATATTTGTCATGAACCGAGTTTCCAGCCTTACCCAAGACTACCCCGCACCTAGCCACCGCCGGCACCAGCCTCGCTATCAGCCACAGTGGATCCATGTTCACCTGATCCTGACCCCAGCCGAGTTCAGCTTACTACTAGCAATACTCCACCTCGCCATGTACCTAGTCCACGTCCTAGTCCGTTCCTGGTAACCGTTGCAACACGACAGCCCGCATCCCTGTCACTGCTCGACTTCCTAGTTCGGAATCCAGAAGAAACCACCAGAAGGTTCTAGCATCACGAACCTTCACTGCGCAATAGGTTTCCATATGTTTCCGTTAGTTTCCATTAAGTTCTAGTTGTTTCTATTGCGCAGTTGATTTGTAATTCCCTTTGACTCATGTACCTTGCGCAGCCGCCGCGCAGCCACTGCGCAGCCGCGGCGCTGCAATTGTATTCATGTCTTTCTAGTTCCATAGCTCGAGAAGGATCTCTATATAAGGAGTCCTTTCTCCCTCTCGTCTTGTCTTCTTTTCCTTTCCTCTTCACGCAACAACTTGTCTCTTCCCCTCAGTTGTATCTTAACAAGTTGTTATTCGAATATACTTTATACTCTCCTCTTCCGTGGCCTAGACAGCCCCTCTTGACCCCGCCTTGACCACGTCCCATGCCCCGTGTCTCGACCCCTCGCCTCGCCCCAGGATTCACTCTCCCCACCCGCCGTACCTTCATCCTCCCAGGCTCAGAACCCATCGCCGACGCCCGCCACCTATTAGACCAAACCAACGAGTACGTCGTCCGCGCCCTCAACTCCTCATACCCCGCCTCCATTCAGCCTACCAACCGTACCCACCACCTCCACGGCTACAACACCCGCTCCTGGTTCCTGTCTACTGGGACCTGGTCATCACAATATTGTAGGAAGGTAGGGGGCATGTCATGTTCACTCTCTTTGAGAATGTCCTCAAACCAAGGCTTCTCATCAATTCCAGGCTCCTCATCATTCTGCATGTTGTCGATATGTTGTCGTGGTATACGTGGTGCTGGAATGAATCAGCTGGAGAAGGAAAATCGTCGATATGAGATAGATAGAAATGGGTATACTTGAGTATATATATATATATATCTACGAATTACTGATCGCTAACGTGATTCGACCCGTACTCGTACGGTCACGACATTTCCGGTCCCAGAATCAGGTGCATAAGGTGAAGAGACATATATTTATCCTTGTGAATCGACAGAAATACGAGTACTGCACCTGATCCTTGGACTGGAAACATCGTGACCGTCCGAGTATTTTCCGCCGAAATTGATCAACGGCCAGAGTTGACTATCAAGACATATTTGCTCATGCTAACTTGTTACCCTAGTGCGAGGAAAAATCTGGGTGCAGGGACATCGTTTCAGTGCACACGTATTTTCCGCTGAAATTGATTAATGGTCAGACTTTATAGGTCTTAGGTTTCTATATTGTTCCCTTTCTCCCTCTTTATTCCATCATGCCTCACTACCATATCTCAAATGTAGCTGTACGCATAAAGTTAGCAGCTGATACCTTAAGTACTGTAGGTAGTTGGGTGGTTGTGATGCGCTTACCATAGCGTGTCGACGCAATGAACATCTGTTGACCATGGTTTTTTTGCAAATAGGACACGTTTTGGTCACTTTCTCGTGAATGCTCTGTACGCATGAAATTAGCAGCCAATCCCTAATAGTTGGTAGTTGGGTAGTTGTGATGTGCTTACACTAACGTGTTGACTAAGTGCACGCGCACTGGGAAATGTTATATCGCAAATATCGCAAATGTACGTTGTGCCCTTTATGTTGTAACTCCGCTGTACGCATATAGTTAGCAGCCGATCCCTAATACTTGGTAGTTGGGTAGTTGTGATATGCTTACTCTAATGTGTTTTGTAAGTTTAACCAAAATATCACAGACTTTATTGCAAATAGGACACGTTTGGGGGTCCCGTTTGTGCACGCGCTGTACGCATATAGCTAGTAGCCAATCCCTAATACTTGGTAGTTGGGTAGTTGTGATATGCTTACTGTAATGTGTTCTTTAAGTTTACCCCAATTATCACAGACTTTATTGCAAATAGGACACGTTTGGGGGTCCCGTTTGTGCATGCGCTATACGCATATAGTTAGCAGCCGATCCCTAATACTTGGTAGTTGTAATGTGCTTACTCTAATGTGCTCTTTAAGTTTAACCAAATTATCATAGACTTTATTGCAAATAGGACACGTTTGGGGGTCCCGTTTGTGCATGCGCTGTACGCATATAGTTAGCAGCCAATCTCTAATACTTGGTAGTTGTAATGTGCTTACTCTAATGTGCTCTTTAAGTTTAACCAAATTATCATAGACGTTATTACAAATAGGACACGTTTGGGGGTCCCATTTGTGCACGCGCTGTACGCATATAGTTAGTAGCCAATCTCTAATACTTGGTAGTTGGGTAGTTGTGATGTGCTTACTGTAATGTGTTCTTTAAGTTTACCCCAATTATCATAGACTTTATTGCAAATAGAACACGTTTGGGGGTCCCGTTTGTGCATGTGCTGTACCCATATAGTTAGCAGCCGATACCCTAATTTGGTAGTTGTGATGCACTTACACTAAAGTGTTGAGTATATTCAGTGTAACTGGGAAAGGTTATATCGCAAATGGAACACGCTGTGCACTTCATTTCGTGCAACTCTTTGTGCATGCCCTGTACGCATAAAATTAGCAGCCAATTCCTGATGCTTGGTAGTTGGGAAGTTGTCATGCGCCTAACCTTATTGTGGTTGAGTAATGAATTATAGCTGGGAAAGGTTGCATTGCAAAGATTGCACGTATTGCTCATCTTGTCGTGTATCTGTATGCATAAAGTTAGCAGCCAATACCCCAGGTAGATAATTGGGTAGTTGTGATACACTTACTTCAAGGTGTAGATGAAGTAACTCATAATTGCCAGGGTTCTGACTGCAAATAGCACATGCATATGCATTGTCCATCATACTAATTGCTTCCATGATGTCTGGTTTTAGACGGGAGGAAGGCTGATTGGTGGGAGAGATAGACGTTTGAGTGCGAATGGTAGAGGCATAGCTAGGATTTATAGCCGTCTGTGTACAAGCTTATGATCAGCTGAAGCGAACAACTTGTTGCTCTGTGCCTCCTGCGAGCAAAATGTCTGAGCGGCAAATCGTCGCAAGACCAAAAGCTGAGACCTGCAAACAAATGCTGCGCCTCCTTTACAACTTGATTTAATTGGCTGCAAGTAAATTGTCATGGCGGCAAATTGCAAATCGTCCCGGCAAATCACTGGCTTGCAATACTAAATGCCAGTAACGAGTATGTTCTGCGTTGCTCATGGTTTTCCGCCGCCCGTGGGAAGCACATGCCTCCCGTGAGCAGCTGTGCCTCCCATGGGAGGCATTATTTCTTGGCTGGTTTCTATCATTCTCGAGGTTTCCCTTTCAAAGCCATTACAGCCGTACTATATAGATATAAGCTTCTGGATCAGCGGAGGGTGAAAGCTAAAGGGAAAAATATTAAACTATATATACAACCAGCGAGATCAACGGAGAGAGCCGCATTTTCTTTCTAATTTTGACAGGGAAGAGGAGAAAATATTATCTACATATATGGAAAATGATCTAAATAAATAGACACGCATCTTGTGTATTTTTTTCCCTGCCCAACTTTATCAATGCCTTCTTTTGGTCATCACCTTGACATGTTGCAATTATGTATTTGATAAATAAACACAAATCTTCAGGTCTTACACAGTGCAATTGAGTCGTTCTAATAACTGACAAGATGTCCTCCGGGAGCTGTGGCTGGGGTTTGGACGTTTTGCGCCCACGGACACGGGTGAATTGATCCGTTCTCATGCTCGGTTGATCCGTCATCTTGCAAAAATCCAGGTCATCTCTCGTCCGGCAATTGTTTTCGTCGTCGTCAAGGAGATCAGAATTGATAACGTCGTTGCCAAAATGAGCATTTGGATTTGAGGCAAGGCTGTCAGCTTTGTGAGCCTCCGACCCCTCGTTACTTTTGGAATTCTGCATCTCAAATTTTAATAGATCTTTGGCGTTGATGTTGGAGAGAAATTCTCCTCGTATTTGCTTTAATGGTCCGCCTCGCTTTCGACGCAAAATTGTTGAGCGGTGGTTTCGAATTTTCGCCGCTTCCTACTGTAATTTCAGTGGCGCCCTTGTTGTAGTTCCGTACTTCTTTCTCATATAGCTGACGGCTTTGCCCAACAGTTTTCTCGTAGTCTCGACTTCTTCACAGCAATATTGTGGTTCCTTGAAGTCCATGGGAAGAAGCACTGGCGCTCTCATATTCTTTGTGATTGACATCGAATTAAATAACTGCATGATGTCTACATGGGTTGCAGTCTTCATGAAAGCGCTCTGCAACTCCACAGTAACACCCTGACCAATATAGTGGCGGTCGTATACATCAGATCTCCCATGGCCAAGGATTTTGTTTCATTGTGAAGTCGTGGCGATCGCTGTGATATAGTTTGTCAGCCTAAAGTCTCTAACTATGATTGATGAATCCCATACCATCAACCGCAGCTGCTGAACCCCGCTGCAAACAGTATGGCGTCAACTCCTCTCTGAATCCTGCTGCTTGTGCTGACTTTTTCAACTGCGTGTTAAACACTCTATATTGTAAAGATAGTGTAGGTGAGATTGGGTCATATCGACCTTGGGCGCGACGAAATATTGGTATATTAAATATTGAGCTATGCCACTCCAAGTGAAGCACATCTTTCTCCTTCGGAATTGCGTTTGGGTTGACCAGCAGGTCAAAAACCTTTTTCGGGAACTGCATGATTTGAAGGCGTCATCCACAAAAGCCAAAATTAATATGGGTAGTATTGGACACAATATCGGGGTATGGAAATTTTGAATGAGTGGGTACTCCATCCTAAATATTTATCAGTTTTTAATTTCCCTTGAGCCGTGGGGCAAAGCTTACACTTCTGTGTTCCGTCTCCCCTTCTGGAGCCTGCCCGTTAATCGACACAATAGGATGTTGGGAAGTTGCTCTATGTTACGGTTCACTTGATGAATCGACTTATTCGCGGAAGTACCGAGTACTAAGAGGTGCGACGAGATATTCACTAAGTACAAAGTACTAAAGATGCGATAATCCGATATAAGTGTAAAAGTAGATAGATACTTAGAACAACGCTATTCGCTTGTCCTTCTAAACTAAGTGAGTGGTCGGGTATATATAGCCGACCGGCTGCTAAACGAAATACATGATAGAAAATAAGAATTAAACGCGGGGAGTCCATTTGACCCTGAAAACCATAACTACCTTGCTTACGGCTTTAGCCACAAAGCGGGGTAGTTGCCTGACAAATCCAACTAGAGATGCGGCTAGAACTTTATAGAAATCCAACTCCAAATATAGCTGCCTAACTAGCGTGTGGATGATCAGTCCGTGTCACGGTTAGTCCCCGGTCTTATGCATTAGAGCGGAATAGGACTAGCTTACCTGACTCCGTGACATTACCCCCCCCTCCGAGGACTTTGGTCCCCAAAGTAACACTTCCGAAAAAAAAACCGAGATCTCCCTAGAATGCTCAGTTAATCAATCGTCCATGAGAGGTGTAATGGGAATGTAAGAGGTACCTTAAAAACCCTTAAACCATTCCACGCCATTGCGTCCACTTTGTCAGAATAATGCCACGTCCTAAATTGGTTGTTCACCGTTAAAACCACTCCTGGAGACTTCCCAAAAAACCCTTGAATCGTCCCTCCGTTCAAGGTAAAAATAGGGGTTCGCTATAGGGCGTGGAAAGATATAGAACATTAACCAATAACTGTAACGAGAGTACTTACCGTTTCATTAAACAGTAGTGCGAACAAGAAGAACCTAGCGGGTTCACAACCTTTCCTCCAGTAACCTGTGCACAGGTTTCCTGGGGAACTCTCGATGGAACGAGGTAACCAATTGCATAACATCAGGATCCGAGAGGTGCTCGATCGGTTCCCATGTGTCTGCCTCTTCATCAAAACCTTGCCATCTGACTTGGTATTGAACTTGTCCTCGCACTCGGCGACTATTGACAATCTTTTCCAGAACAAAGATTAGTTCGTCCCGCTCATCCTTGTCAATGTCCATTTGGTCTTCGTTGCGTTCCCGAAATGGCTTGAGGAGAGAGGTATGAATAACTTTGTGGAGGCGAATCCTATCGGGAGTTTCCACTTCAAAGGCATGTGGACCAACTCGACGCTTGACTGTGAAAGGGCCGATGTACTTTGAAGTGAGCGTTCGGTTGTTCCCTGACTTGATGGTCAAGTTTCGTCGGTCCACCAGTACCTTTTCGCCTGGATTGTATGATCTTGCCTTGTCCAGACTCAATCCACTTCTCTTATCGTTGATGTGTTTGAGGGTGTTGTGGATGTCGTTGTGGACAGCAGTTATTCTATCCAACCATTCCTCAGCGGCGGGAATTGCAGAGGGTTCCTCAGACACGTGGATGGTGCGTGGATCAAAGCCATAGAGACTTCTGAAGGGGCTGTATCCATGCGTTGTCGAAGTCGAGTTGTGTGCAAACTCGGCTAGCGGTAGCCATTGTGCCCATCGGTCCTGTCTGTCGTGACAGAAGATCCGAAGGTACTGCTTGAGTGTCTGAATTGCTTTTTCACTAAGTCCGTCCGTCTGGGGGTGGTGTGCAGTGGAAAGTCGTAGTCCGATACCAAGTTTATCATTAAGTGCCCTGGAGAAAGCCGAGGCGAACTAAGGTCCTCTGTCGGAGGTGATGTGCTTCGGGAGTCCATGGAGTTTCCAGATGTTGCAGAGGTAGGCGTTAGCGACATCTTCGCTGGTCCAGCTTGTTTTAGCAGGTATATAATGCTGCATCTTTGTGAAGCGGTCGGTGACAACCAAGATGGCATTATAGCCGTCGCTTTCTGGTAGTTCTCCCACGAAGTCCATTGCAATCTCCTCCCACGGTCTTTCTCCGGTTGGCATTGGGACCAACTTGGTTTTCTTTGAGTGCCTGTCGGCCTTTGCTTTTTGGCAGCGAGAGCATCCGGCGACGTACTTGGCAACATCCTCCATCTATCCATTCCAGACGAAATCTCTTGATACAATCTCTTGAGTTCGATGACGTCCCCAGTGTCCTGCTACTTGTGAGTCATGACAATGGCGAAGGATGGTGGTGCGGTGTTCCAAAGGTACAACAAGGAGGCCTTCTTGGTTTCGTTCCCAGCTGGCGACATCCGTGTCTGGTCCAGCGGGGTGAGTGTCCCTTTCCATAGCCATTACCAATTGTCCGTCCTTGAAAAGCTGGGCGTCGGCTCCAGATTTCTCTTCTCCTGAGCGGCGGGACAATGCGTCTGGCTTTCCCATCTGACTTCCGGGTTTGTACTGAATTGTGAAGTCGAATTTGCTGAGCTTTTCAGCCCAAGACGCTTGACGGCTATTCAGCCTTTGCTTTGTCTGGAAGTACTGGAGTCCTTGGTGGTCTGTGTGAATGACGAAAGGTTGAGGTAGGCCTGCGAGCCACGAGCGCCAATGGAGAATTGAGCTGACAATTCCCCAAAGTTCCTTGTCGTGAATTGGCCGGTTGCGCTCGCTTTCCTTGAGAGTCATTGCATGACAGTCCACCAGCTTCCATTCGGGTTTGCTCGATGGGTCCATCGGGGCTGCTGGGTGTAACTTAGATAGGACGCCTGCCACCGCTTGGTTGGATCAATCGGTTTCCAAGAGTGTGGGCAGGTTTCTATCCCACTGTGCCAAGATAGGTGCTTTTTGGAACTCGGCTTTGAGTTCATCAAATGCTTCTTGTTGCTGAGCTCCCCAAGACCATGGAATGTCCTTGGTCAGTTCGGTCAGGGGCTTAGTTCTTTGGCTGTAGTTGCGGATGAACCGGCTATAGTAGTTGGCGAAACCAAGAAATGCTTGGAGGTCTTTTTTCTTTTGCGGGACTGCCCATTCCTCGATGGTTTTGACTTTTGCGCCGTCCATCTTAATCTCCGATCCGTTGACAACATATCCAAGAAACACTGTTTCTTTGACATGGAATTCCAACTTGCTGAGGTTGACTACAAGATCGTGGTCCAGGAGTCTTTCTAGAACTCGTTCAACAGCTGCTTGGTGTTCCTCTTCGCTTCCGGAGGTGTGGATGAGAATATCGTCCAGGTAATGGACTTCTTCTTCGATTCCTTGGAGGACTTCGTCCATCATCTCTTGAAAGGATGAGGGTGCGTTGATGAGTCCGAAAGGCATAACGGTGTACTCGTATAGCCGGTACTTGGTTTTGAAGGCCGTTTTCCACCCGTCATCTTCCTTGATCCGGATGAGGTAGTAACCATTCTTGAGGTCTAATTTGGTGAACCATTTTGAGCCTTAAGTCTTCTCTCTGAGCTCGTTCATCAGGGGGTGGGGGTATCGGTTGGGCGTAGTGATTTTATTGAGCCCACAATAATCCACGCAGAGTCGTAGAGAGCCATCCTTCTTTCTGACGAAAAGGATTGGTGCTCCAGCTGCTGACCGTGATTTCCGCACTGTTCCTGATGGTGTGTGTTCCGCTAGGTACGCCCTGAGGGCCTCGTCTTCTTCCCAAGTGGTCTTATATATTGGGCCGTTGGGGACTTTGGATTGAGGGTCTTTGAGGGGGATCTCGTGGTCCCATTTTCGGTGTGGGGGTAGTCTATTGGCTTGCTCGGATGAGAACACCCGAGCGTAATCAGCGTAATGGGAGGCTGCGTCAACCAGTAACACAGTATCTCCTTCTTCCATCTCTCCTTCCATTACCGTTATCTCAGGGATGTTCCGCTGACGACAACTTACCATAAATCCGTCCTTTCTAACTAATTTCCTTTCAACAGTATCCACCGAAAATCCATGCTCTTCTAACCAAGAAAGACCCAAAATTAAATCCCTTCGTCCAATGTCCAATACTTCTGCGTCTAGCAACCACTCGGTTGTTTGAGGTGAGGGTGCTAAAGTTGAAGTAGGGACTGGCAATACCGAAACGGGGTCTTGCTCCAAAAACCTAAAAGAAGAATTAAAAGCATGAGATCCTCCCCTTAACTTATTACCATCAGCCTGCGTTATTCGCACTGGCTCCTTCCTCCTATTCAAACCCAATTTCTTTCCCAATTTCCATCCAATTACCGGGGCAGTAGCACCTGGGTCAATGACCGCTTCTGCCCTAATTCCTCCTTTTAACGCAACCATGACCGTTAGGAGTGGGGTGTGTCGAGGGGTCCTTCCGACGGCCGGTGGTGGGACCCCTACTCGTTTCCCGATTGGTCGGTGCTCACGGCTTCCTCCTCTTCGTAATCTGAGTCCAGCTCAGTGATTCGCCCAGTCTTTGTTTCTGGCGACCTTCTTTTGCGCGACGAGGTGGTGACGGTATGTGATCCTTCGTCTACTCGTTTGCGTTTGGGGGTCGCAGCAATCATCTTGACTATGCGGGTTGGTGTGGTATTGGTAGTTTGGGAAGAGGCCTTTTCCTATGATTGAAGTTTATAACCGCTGGTGCAGTCACGGACCTGGTGTGTAGAGACACCACACTTGAGGCATTTGCCATCTCGACGACGGTTAGCCATGATTTCTTTCGGGATTGTGTCGCCTGTTTGGGGGCGAGACTCCCGATTGTTGCTGTTGTTGCTGCTGCCTTGCGGGCGATCGTTCCGCCCACTTGGTCTGCTGCTGTTGTTGTTGTTTCCCTGATTGCGTGTGCCCTGGGAAACAGCCTCCTGCTGGGTGCCAATCAAGATACACAACTCCTTCCACTGATGGTAAGTGGGACTGTTGAGGACTTGAGAGGCGAGGGCATGCTGAAGGCTGATGCGGAGGTTTGGCATCAACGTTAGTTGGAGGTTTTCGACGAGGATCTTGGCTTCAAGGTTGAGTTCTTCAACCTTGGTGAAGAAAGCCGAGATACTTCCTGTCTGTTTGAGAGCCTTAAGCTCTGTTGTTGCTCGCTGCTGGGCCTGGTGGTCCCCATAGGTTTGGCGGAGCCCATGGGTGGTGTCGTCCCATCTGCTGATTTTCCCATCGTTTCCTCTCCACCATGTCAATGCATCGCCTTCGAATCGGGAGATCATGAGGGTGATGCGGTCCTCGTCCTCCGTGATCCTTTTGGCTCTAATGTAGTTGTTCATGGCGAACAGGAAATTCTCCAGTTCCGTTTTCTTTCCGGAAAACTTCGGTGGTGGGTCCAGTTTGAACTCTGGTCTTTGTTCCTCGTACCTGCGTGGAGGGTTGGTAGGTTCGAAAACCTGTTCTTGGGCTGGCAGTGGTCTCCTTGGTGGTGGTAGTGGTGGTGCCGGCGATGTTAGGATGGGCAATGGTTCAGGTTGAAACCGCTGTGTCGCGGGGAAGAGACCCGAGTTTCCCACGAGTAATTGCTGGCGAAGCGGGAGTTTCGGGGGAGGCACTGGTGCTACTTCCACTGGTGTTTCTGCTTCTGCGGGTGGTACTGCTCTTCCTTTTCCTTTATCCTGTGCCCCACTCGCGGCGACATTGTCAACCCAGGAGGCAACGGATTTGTGTTTGGAGCTCTCCTCCATTGCGTCGATGCGCTTGATGACATGCTCCAATGATTCTGCAAGTTCGTTGACCTGCTCCTTTCGGCTCTTCTTTTCCCTGGTCAAACTTTCTCTCACTGCCCCGATTGCCCTCTCGAGTTTACCAGTGTTTTCGATTTGTTGCCTGGTGAGGTTGGTTTTGACCTGGTGGATTTTTTGATGTAGTTCCTGGAGGGAACCATTGAATCTCGACTCCATTTCGGTCATTTGCATTGCGATAGCCCTCAACATGGTTTCCTATAGTTGTTTCAGTGCTTCTTCTATGGTGGGCTTTATTGACGCAGGAATCTCTTGTCTGAGATTGGCTTCGTCGGTCATTCGTTCGGTTCGGAGAGTTGCCGCCAAACGTTCGGCTTGCTCCCTTGTAATGTTGGTTGGCCGAAGGGGTGCGGAGTGGGTGGAGCCTGCCCTGGAGATGCGGTTCCTGTCTTTAAGTCTTGCGAGTGCTGAAGGGGCGCGAGATTCGGGCCTTGGGATAGGGGTGTTTGCTGCCGCCCCTGAGTGGATGATGGTATCACCATCTTGGTCTTTTGCTTCTTCTTCCTCCGATGAGGTGCTGTATACTGGGCTGGGTGCGTCCTCAATCAAGGGGTGGGGACGCCTGGGTTTTGGACGCTCTGGCTGTGGGTGGGTGATGGCCACCATTGCATCTGAGTTTTCCATTTGTTCGTCTCCTCCCATGAGAAGACCTGATCGGTGGGTGCCGGGGAGACGTCCGTGGTTCGACATCTTTTTGATGTTGATGATGATGTCGTGGTAGGTAAAAGACTTTAGCGTTGTAATGTTACGGTTCACTTGATGAATTCACTTATTCGCAGAAGTACCGAGTACTAAGAGGTGCGACGAGATATTCACTAAGTACAAAGTACTAAAGATGCGATAATCCGATATAAGTGTAAAAGTAGATAGATACTTAGAACAACGCTATTCGCTTGTCCTTCCAAACTAAGTGGGTGGTCGGGTATATATAGCCGACCGGCTGCTAAACGAAATACATGATAGAAAATAAGAATTAAACGCGGGGAGTCCATTTGACCCTGAAAACCATAACTACCTTGCTTACGGCTTTAGCCACAAAGCGGGGTAGTTGCCTGACAAATCCAACTAGAGATGCGGCTAGAACTTTATAGAAATCCAACTCCAAATATAGCTGCCTAACTAGCGTGTGGATGATCAGTCCGTGTCACGGTTAGTCCTCGGTCTTATGCATTAGAGCGGAATAGGACTAGCTTACCTGACTCCGTGACACTCTAGTGCGCCGTCCTGATATTGGGGATTTTGTACTAGATAAAGGCTGAGGTCTCGATATTGAAGTAACTTGTTCGAGCCACGATGGCAATCAGATTCTACAAGCGACCCTGGGCGTAATGTTGTAAAGCAAGTTGCCAAAGCGAGCAATGGGAGTTGAATTGCATATTGAAAGTTGCTTAACTCCCGGTAACCTGATGTCCAGTGATTATTCAAAATATGTATGGCATCAAGCGCGGTAAAGACAGGTTTTTTCTTCGGGTCCACTTTGCCTGTTTCCTTATAAAACTTTTTGATTGCCTAATTAAATGAAGATCAATATTTATATAGGCAACGCGAGGCTTTGTTTTACTTACCGCTAAAATGACCTTTGTATCCATTGTTTTCTGGTTTTGTGAACAGTATATAACTCTTAAGTGATTTAAGAGAGTCATGGTGGTGCTTTTTCTTGTATTTTGATGTGTTTTTCAAGGCAGTCCCATGTTGCCATGATGCAGAACTGCGTCTATATCTCCTTTCATGCGGCATTTGAGGTATGCGAATACAGCCTTTGGGTTCCGAATGGCATCCTCTAGTCCTAATTGTAGTACATCATTGCAAAACTTCTCCCAGTTTGCTTTAGTGTAGTTGAGTTTGCGGCGATAATGTGCCTTGAGCTCATTCTCATTCTCAAATTCCAGGTTATTCTCAAGGAGGCTACTGTAGGCGCTTGCCAGTTCTGGGTTGTAGCATTCCATTTTCTTGTAGAATCGGTAGAGAGGAGTGCAAACGATTGATGGTGAAAGAGCTGAGAGGAGACGATGGTGAAGTAATGAAGGAATATTTTGACGGAGGTCAATGGTAGCTTTATAATGGTTGATATAGGTAACCACTCCAGCTGGGTATGAGATAATAGCAAGCAGCGGCACACAGGGTCATTTGACTAGTATTCTCCCAGGGTATGGGGAAGAATGTGGGTGTGAGTTGAAGCCATAGTAGCCTTTTCTGATGAGTCTGATACGTGGCCTAGCAAAGCGCATGTGCCGTTTTGGGAAGTAGATAGAGCCCTTTTTGGAAACTCTGGCTCCCTTTCTGGCAGCTCATTAAAATAACTAGGTATTCTTGGGCCTAGCCCATTTCCACCTGCGAGACAGTGCTAAGCCCTTTAAGGCGCGCTAATCTTACGGCAGGAGAGTTCCTTCCACATGGTCACCCACTGTAGTACTAGCCTGGCGTTCTGAAGCTTAGATATGGCAGAGCGGACGGAATGCCTCGCAGTCTTCAGTCTATGGTCTTAGATGTCTGGATGTTCTTGTTTTCAATCACGGATCCATAGTAAAATCATTATTCACTAATTTCAACGTTTCTGGTATTGCAAATTTTAGGTGACTCGTATTAACGCGGTCGACGTCTGCGCATGCGACAGCCTTGATTTATTGAATTCGATTGCGCAAAAATTGAATACTGTAATCTACTTCCGTATAAATATATCTACTTACTTCTAATTATCTACCAATTGCTTTTCCAGCCAGATGGCTCAAATATATCCATCTACATCTTCTGTGCATCAATAGGGGTATTAAAACATGGAAATGCCTGTTTTCTGATTCCGTTTAATTTTGTTTGAATTTCCTCCTAAGTTTAAATATGAGTGGTAATTGTTTCTAATTTTTGAGGCCCCTATCTGATAGATATAGATCTCATGGAACTATATATAACTAGTAAGTACATAATATATCAAAATATATCTTCAAGCAAAAGTGACATTTTTGGTGTAAAAAGTGTGCTTTTTTTTGGAGAGCTAGGTTTGATTATTAAGACTGTCTTTTACGGCAATTGCTACAGTATCTTGCAGTTGTACTACAGATTACACATTTATCCATGAATTGGGGCCGAACATTTCGTTTTGTAGCCAGAAAAACGGATTTATCGGATTGAGCTAATATATGAACAAGAGGTCACGAGACTAGAACAGGAGGTACGTTTTCACAAATCCGAAAAATACGCTGGATTTTTGGATGTTTGACCATGAATAGTACCCCCTATTATTTTGAGATATGGTAGCGTTACAATTCAGGATATATATACCAGCGCTATATGTCTAGTCTGGTGTCTATATGTCCTGCTGCTCGAGGAGGTTTTTGCTCCACAGAGTACCTAAACTGATACGTGTCTAGCTCTGACTCCTTACCATACATGCATGCACTCAATAAAAGAACAAGTCGTGCAAGGTACTTTGGAAAACTCAACACGAACAAGAAAATACCATGCTAGTATACTGAAAACATGGACGGGTGTTGTATAATAGGATATCAGACATATGAATTTAGAAGTACCTAAGAAGAGGTAGGTTAAGCACATACTTATTTACCAAAAAAAAATGGCACAATACTGATATACACACACAGGGAATTCTACGATGAAAGTGTATTCGCAATGGCAGAAAGAACACGTAAGGTTTCCGGCGGTCACAAAAGCCATGTCAGAGGTACCCCGCCCATCAGACAGAACAACCCCAACATTGCCCAACTATATTTTGACATGAGAAATTTTTAAAAATTAAAAGAATTGAACCGCTATTGTATCCGCAACAAGGATAAGTGCTGCCATTACACCAGACAAGCATTTGTTGTATGTATTCAGAATGTTAGCCATTTTGATATGCGCTGCCCTCGCTTAATCCAATATGAATTATCCATCAAGGAACAATAGTATATATATGCCCCCCGCTATACTTGCTGCTCGTTGCTTGTCTATTGTCGAACACGGAGTGAAGATATCTGTGATTGATGCAAAGCCGTCAATACTCCACCATTCATTAATATCCTCCTTTCAGTATCTACTCAACTTCGGTTGTGTCGGTTCAGCGCGGACGAGGCCTTCTCCAGAGTTTTAGTTAAGATTTGAGAAAAGGAAAACCCTAAATTTTGAACCCCATACCCCAAGTAAAATGTTAAGCTAATTAGGTCGTCAGCAATTTGGTGTTCCAAGCTGAGACAAAAACTTTCTCGGTTCTTTATGGATTCATTCATGAAAACAGTACCCCACCTCCCAGATTTAGTAGACACAATAATTTGCTTCAAGTGACTTTTCAATCCACCATGGATGCACAATATATGCATAACAAGATTGTTCTCGTACGCAGACTGGAATGACGAGATCTACTTCTGAGACTAAATACTATTACAAGATACTTAGGTATATAAATTCCTTAGCATCGCTACATCAAATTGTTCCCAATACTCGTGAACAAACATTACCATTTTCAGTTTATAGCTGCTCAAGAGTTTTTTGAAGAGTAAAGTATTCTGCTTCCATAACCCTTGACCCCCTCTTTGGGATCTCAGGTATCGTAATTGATGATGGGAACGAGACCAAGGTGATGTTATGATTTCTATGGATAGATAGTTGCCATAAAATTTTAAAAATTAGGTACGTGAGAGCCAGCTCTGTAGGATGAAAGCTGAGAACAGATTTAAGATTTGAGCTTTTGGCCAGATTAAGTTTAATGTGTGTCTACAGTTGCGCCTTGCTATAACGAATCTCGTTGTAGCGGATCTCGTGGCATAATGAACAAAAGTAGCTGGATGCTTTTTGCAAGAGCAAAATCACTTTTGTTATAGTGGATAGTGAACTGAACAGCGTTGGAAATTTTTTTAATTGATTTACATCTAAATTGTGCTAGCTATAATGAATTTATGAGGAGATTTTTTTCTTTGGTTTAGGAAGCTGCACTAATTTTAACCGTTATATTCCTGTCAAAATTGAAGTAGAAATGGTTGTGGTACTTGAATTTGAAGTTGCAGTTTTGAGGTACAAAGGAAAGTTAGTGATGTCAAAAGTATCGTAGTCTCCACACCAAAAAGTGGGAGACAACATCAATAAAAATGGAGCTAGTGGCAATGCAGCCTAGCTCATATCGCCAACATTGCTGACTCAGTTCCCTTATACTGAACACACTGTCTAATGAACAAAAAGGGCGGGATTTCGGCTGTTTGTTATAGCAAGGCGCAACTGTATTTTAATCAGCCTTAAGCAGTTTAGTGCATTCTGCATCCTTGATTAGCCCTCCAGTCCAATTGCAAATTTCGAGATAATTAGAGTACGTCCGTTGAGTAACCGCTTTACTACAATATTCGCAATTAAGTCGGTTCACCAAGTGGAACCGGAACAACCATGTCTACTGGGATTGGACGAGACCCACTTTCAGCATCTGTTTTTCCATATAGGACTGACTGCCTAGGCAAGTATCTATATCTGTGAAAAATGATCAGGAAATTTTTGCAGGTCGAGGTTACCAACGCCCTATATTATGGACTTCATTTGCCACTACATTCAAGCTGAGGGAGTTTTCTAAACCTACAGGCAATTGATTGACTACTTAACATAACGTTGTGTCTTTCAAACCTGGCTGATTTCGGCCTTAAAACTACTAAGTAGGACACCCAAGAATCCACTACAATGCAAGCTAGGTGCTTCCCGTCAGTTTGACACCCCCCAATGCAATGTAAGTGAGTATATAACAATGATTTACTTTATTAGAAATAGATAAACTGCTAGCCTCGTCCTCAGATAAATTGCATTGTTTCCAAGATCTGCGATAGCCTTCAATTCTGATTTGAATGCGAGTGTGTTAAGACTAATGAGATACAAAAAGACAAGACAAAAGATGTCTCTTTGGCGGGAAATTGAACCCCAGTCCCTCGCACGCTGGACGAAGTATCCTGACAGGCAAAAATACTGACCACTATATACTACCAAAGACTGATGTATTCAAGTTGAAACAACAATATATAAGCCTGTGCAATAGTGCTAACACACACTCAAAGTAGTCTCATACCCAAAGCAGAGGCATTTGGGCCGAAAGCAGTAATGATTTGAAGTTAACTGACGTGCTATAGCCTCAATTCTGAAAACTGTAACGCTATCAGCGCCTAGTCTCATCGCCATATGACCTCAGCACGAAAAATACTCAATTGTAGCCAGCTCGTACTTAGTTGTACGAGGCTAGCGCCAAAAGTCGTGGGTCAACGCTGAAATTTCAGTGATATATTCTGAAGCAAAAACAAATCTTGAAGGGATTTGAAGCCCAGAGACTTGAGTACAATGATCCCGAGCCTGGTTGTGGAATCGAGGCTACTGGTTGTGTTGGATCGATTGTATCCATCCGATCATGTCTTCAAATCTGCCAGTGATGGCAATGATGCACATGGAAGTCCTGGTCTGAATAATCGGTTAGGTAGGCGAGTTACTGACGTCGACTTTCGAGTTCGCTTATAACGAACGTTACGTCGTCGCCATCGGAAATCTCGACACCTGGCCTCCTGTGTGGGAGTATATAAGACGTCACGTACGGCCACCGGTACCAAATACGTACTTACACTACCAATCACCATGAATTGTTATAATTTCGATACCACCGCGATCGATAGTCCAGTGCACCAGAACCGATATTCTCGTTGCATGTGCTTGCAATATCAGCTGCTACGAAAACACCAACAATACGGAGATAGTTACAACAATACGACGAGTGCATGCGTATAATGACCAGACAAGTAGCCAACAACCATGAGGGCAAGAAGGAGGAGATGATAATCGCCACCGGCCACGAGACTATCGCTGGCGGTGAGGAGGACAAGCCTAAGCTGGACTGCACGTGTAGCCTGGCCTGCACGTGGGACGTGCGATGGTACTTCATCTGGTAGGTGGTCTCCGAAACTGGCAGCAGCGTTCACGCTCCGTGAATACGGATGGAGGAACGCGCGCACGCACGCACGCAGCGGGCTGCCCGAAAGGGTAGCTGAGCTCTACTGGCCCTCCCCGATCCCCCATCCCCATCTCCTGGCCTCACCCCTCCATCCCGATCTCCATCCCCATCCCCATCACCAGCAGCCTGTACCATCCCCTCACAAAATCACTTCACCACCAACGAAATCTCTTACTCACAGCCATGCAAATCACCAGCACCATTCTCATTAGCCTGGCTTTCGCCGCCGGTTTCTTCGCCTCCGCCACGAGCGGTTTCGCCGGGGATGTCGAGACACCTCCCTCTGTGCCCTTCGCTGGCGCAATGGGTGGTGCTCGCGTGGGTTCTGCCCACGTTTGCGGATGTGGGATCAAAGTGGCACATCACTGTGGTACGTTACCTGATGATAGGATGGCTGTGGCCCATGGTCATCCGCTCTTGAGCTGTGAAAGATCTTTAAGCTAACCTCGTGTGAGTCGCCGACTGGGCCGTATTCATGGCCAACACCGCTGAGGCCCTCCCAGCCTGCACCACCTGTCACTGCTCCACCTGTCCAGCCTGCCCTCCCTTCCCACAGAAGAAGGAGGGGGTTTGGGAAGTGGTTGGGCCTGGGCTCCTGCCTGCCCTGGCGAGTATCTTCGGTTTACTCTCCACATCCTTCATAAACCACGTTTATGAGCGGAGGAGAAGGCAGGGGAGTGGGGCGCAGAGGGTAGAGAGGGAGACGGAGAGGGTGCAGAGGGCGGTGGAGGTGGCGAGGAAGGAGCTGAATGCGGAGAGGGAGAGGGAGGCGGCGAGGAAGGAGCGAGATGCGGAGAGGGTGCAGAGGGCCGCGGAGAGGGAGGCGGAGAGGGGGGAGAGGGCGGCGGAGAGGGCGGAGAGGGAGCGGGAGGCGGCAAGGAAGGAGCGGGATGCGGAGAGCGTGCAGAGGGCTGCGGAGAGGGAGGCGGAGAGGGGGGAGAGGGAGAGGGCGGCGGAGAGGGCGGAGAGGGAGCGGGAGGCGGCAAGGAAGGAGCGGGATGCGGAGAGGGTGCAGAGGGAGGCGGAGAGGGAGAGGGCGGCGGAGAGGGCGGAGAGGGAGCGGGAGGCGGCGAGGAAGGAGCGAGATGCGGAGAGGGTGCAGAGGGCTGCGGAGAGGGAGGCGGAGAGGGGAGAGAGGGAGAGGGCGGCGGAGAGGGCGGAGAGGGAGCGGGAGGCGGCAAGGAAGGAGCGGGATGCGGAGAGGGTGCAGAGGGAGGCGGAGAGGATGGAGAGGGAGGTGGAGAGGGTGCATGTTGAGTAGATTTTGTACTGTCGGACAAAATGAGGCGTTGGTCGCTTGGGATTGGGAGCTTGATGGCCTCAAGTATAGCTCTGAGCTCGGTGTTGAATACAGTGTGGAGTCTGCCTACCTAGATAGCCGTTTGTACTGCCTCCGGAGTGGTAGATGCCCTATGCTGATGCATTGTGGCGGAGGGTTCCATTCGTTCTCCTATGCTGTCCCGTTGGAAAGGGCCTTCCTCGGCCGTTGTGTGCATGGACCCGTCGGTTTAGACCGGGTACCATCCCTATTCGATGAGTTCTTGGGTATTTGTGACCCATTGGTGAACCCCGTCTTCTGATTTGCCTATGATTATATTTTTGAGTTCCAAACGTTTAATAGCGTACCTTTGTTCTTGTGCCAAGCGTAACCTACTTGATAGAATTGTTCATATTTGTTCATATTTGTTCATGTGGCTATGCTTACCAACGAGATTCAATTGTGCCGCTACTACAGAACCTTAGAGGTTCCTAGGGACGAGGCGAAGTAGGGTTATAGGTTCTGCAACTTCCGCTCACTGAGCCTTTGGATTAAGTGCTGATCAAGAGATATCGTTTTTCAAATCAGTCAGATTCGCATGCAAACGCGCAACATGGACCGCATTCTCACCGCATGCTTGGTTGTCGTCCTCGACGAGAGGCAATCGGTATTCGAGATACCTTGTATTTGTGTGGGCACAGCAGTGGCAGATATACTCGTGGTGTACATGTCGCCGGAAAGTACGGACGCAACGTGATCGATCGGAGTGCAAGAAAAGGAGTTTGTTGCAAAGGAGAGTCACGTGGTGTACGTAAAGTCTAGCTGGCCCTTGAACTCGTTAAACGCCATTCGGTTAACCTACTACTTCACTATACCCGTTGCTGACTAGTAGCACCCACTAATAGTACGACAGGAGACTCCACGTTCTCTCCTATAGTACTATTAGTGTGACTTCGCTGTTGAGTGTCGACACCCAGCATAAGGCTACCTACTCTGTACAAGTGAAGTATATAAGGTCACTGGAGGGACTTACCACTCCTGCTCAATACCGCTCAGCTCAGCATCCATCAGGAAAAAGGGTGGTGTGCCTTATGACCTTACAACGCCCGTACCATATTGCATTACGTAACGACCCGACATGGGATAACGACCTCTTGGCGAGGCGCTTATCCTGAAACAGTAATATATAGAAATGATATCAATAACAACAACATAAAAACACAATAAAGAGATATATAGCAAATCAAACATGCAGAAAACGATAAAACGCAAAAAAACTACCAAAAAACGACATATTACCCTGATAACTCCTACCAAATGACGATATTGCCCTCAACCCCCCCCATCCCCGCAAACCCCCCCCCCTCCATGGTGAGCCGCTCCTAGCAGCCTACGAGATGCGCGAATTCTGCCCAGATCCCGGTACTAGTTGAGAGTAAATTAGCTCTCAATCACATGCACCTGGTATAAGGATACCTACCCCCCATGATTTCCAAAAATTCCCTCTCACAGGCCATGTTTTCGAGTTCGAACTCATCAGTAACTATCAAGGACATCTCAACCTCTTCTGGAATTTCAACTTCAGGAACAACCCTTTTGGGCTGCCTCTTCCTGATGGTTTTTGTTCCAATCCGTAAGGCCTTGTCCTTGGCCTTCCTTTCTCTCTCAGCAGCTCTTTCTGCCTTCTTTTCAGCTTGTTCAACCTTCTTTGCCTCAAGGGCTGCTCGCCGCTGTTTTTCAGCCACAATATAGGCTTGATCGAGCGTTCTGGGTCCCTTAATGAGCTTAAGGGAGGCTGGTTGGACTGTAGCCCCACTTTTGAGAGCTAAAAGGGTTTTTGAATTGGGATCAATAACACGATATGCCACAACCCTTGATTCAACAAATGTTGTATACTCCGTAAGCAGGGCCTGAAAAGAGGGCGTCAGGCTCAACTGGGCAAGCTTGGCCCCCAATTGCCTCATTTTTGCTGGCGTTTTGGGCTGTGTTTGGGGGCCTTCGGCGGATCCCAGCAATTTAGGAATCACATGATCCACATCAATTGGCCAGCAACCGGAGGCCTTGAAGGCATTCTGGATGGACACAGGGTTATAAACCTTCTTGCGAGCCTTGAGAAGAACTTTCAAAAAGCTGGGTTTGCGGAATGGATCCCGGGGATGCTTGTACACCCATTTCTGCAGATATTTCTTATATGCAGCTGCCAGGGGCCCAAATAACCCTACGTCGAGAGGCTGCATAACATGGGTGCAATGAGCCGGAAGGCAAAGAAGCAGAATTTGGTGATCAAGGGCATGTTCCACGACCTCCCATGACAAATGTGAACTATGACCATCTACTATCAGCAATCTCCATGGAGCTTCACTGAAAGAAGAATTGTTTCTGGGGTTGATTGATCTTGTCTTGGGTTCAAAGTGTTTATAAATGAAATCAAATCCCAAATCTTTATCCATATATCCGCTTGGTGAGTGGGAGAAGCTGGCGTCGATGATAAGGTCGTCAGGGTCAGGATAATAGCCGTCGCGGTGGGATTTGGCCTTCCAAATGATGAATGGTGGGATAACAATGCCATCCGCACTAACCGTTTCGAGCACAGTAACAAATTCTCGCGATCCTTGAGTCGTAGCAACCTTGCGCCTGGCGCCTGATCTGACGATATGCTTGGGCCGACCTGTCGCGATACCCATAATAATACCCTTCTCATCACAATTCCATATATTGTCGGGAGTGATATTCAACCTGCAATCAACTTAGAATAGAAGATTCCATATATCGTCGGGAGTGATATTCTACCTGCGAACAAGTTTGCTCAACTTAGAATAGAAGTCTTTTTGAGCCTCAACATTCATGCCCTGTTTGACCCGAATTCCCTCCAAATACTGCGTGTATTTGAGGGAGATCTCGGGATGCCTGTAAATAAACCGAATATACCAATTCTCCCCTGGGCAAATCTGTTCATCTCGAAAATAGAGTACCCGCTTGGCCATGGATTGAAGCATTTCAACGTTTATCGGGAATCCTCGATCGGCCATGTCGAGGCACCACTTGACGATTGAGGCCTCCTCACCAGGTGAGAGCAGCTGCTGCGCTACCTTTGCCTTCCTGCGAGAGACTTGACTGCCATTGAGCCTTCTGCGCAGCGTGCTGCAATTGACTCCATACGATCTCGCGATCTTGGCCTTTGATTCAGTGGGGTTCGATCTGGCGTATGCGACAGCCTTTAACAGGGTGTTTTCCTTTTCCTCCGCCTCTGTTAACTTGCGCTTTGGAGGCATGGCCGAATTCTGCTGATTCTAAGGGTCCCCCCTTACGATATTGACTTGTTTTGAGGGTTTGAAGCGGCACGAGAACAGGTTGCGAAACATATCCGGCAAAAAAAGCAATGAGGTCGTTACCCCATGTCGGGTCGTTACGTAATGCGATATGGTAGCTCCCAATGCGGGTTTTAGGCAAACTGAGAGTTATAAGGTCGGGTAACGGACCGTCCCGCGTCGTAACGGTAGGCACGAGTTCACCGCCTTGTAAGGTCCTCATTCCGGTCTCCCAGCCCTATAAGATACTCATTTCGCTTTAAGTAACGCAAAGCACATAGGCTCAACTCGTTATAATATTGAGCTTAAGCGCAAGCCGCGAGGCGCAAAATAGGCGCAAAACAGGCGGAAAAACAGGTGCATAGCAGGCGCAAAAGCAGGCACAAAAGCAGGCGCAAGCCTTGATCTCGAGCCGGAAGCTCCATAGATATGCAATATATGCGGGTAATAAGCTCTCAATTAAATGCGAAATCTATGCTAAAATCTATTCTAAAATCACTGGTAAATCCATTGCATTCTCCACCACGATATCCACCACGATATCCACCGCATTATCCACCCGTATATCCATAGCGATATCCATAGCTATATCCACCGCATTAGAGGTCTGCTGCGAAGCGACTGTACTCTATTGAAAACGATAATTAGCACGATTCATGAGTAGAAGCGCAGCGGGAAAACTGCTGCAAAAGTGATGGCGATAATGCTGCGAAAGTCAGGACGGTTATAGTTTGCGCAAAAGGAGGAAAACCGCCTAATTTGCCTATTAGGAGGCCCGTGGAAGCCAATCTCGGGTCCTTGAGAGGGAGCTCCGACGCAGCTTTATTACTCAAAGTAGCTATATTTCGCAGTGATTTTGACATTGTTTTCTGCATGATTTCATAGTGATTTTGGTATTGTTTTCAGCATAGATTTCGTGGTGAATCCGGCCTTAATTGAAACATTGTTTTCGCGGTGAAGTTGGCCTTAATTGCAGCGTTGATTTCTCAGTTTCCCTGAAAGTATAGGCTAACAATGCCATCAGCTCGCACTATGGCTTTTCAGTTCATTGGTCACCTAGTATTTCTTAATCCGGCGACACACCTTCCCTCGCGATTTCAGCCTGGAAAAAGCCTGCAAAGCCTGGGCACGAGACTAGCAAAGCGACTTCCTTAGGCTTTTGCAGTCGAACGGTCACGAATGGTTGACATGAGCTCCATGGCTCTTGGACGTGGAGTAGCGTGCTCGTGGTGGGCGAGCATCAGTCTGCCCAGAACAGCAATGCCCAGTCGTTCCTGCAACTAGCAGACCGTGCATCGCAAGTGCTCGCACACCAGCCGCTCCTACTACGTGTGCACGGGGTGCTGACTTACGCGTACGGGAAGCGCAACGGCGGCGGGTTGCGGCTCTTTGTATTTGATCGGGGCGGGCGCTTGGCTCGCATAGACTGCCAGCAGACAGAGAGACGCTGGCGCTGCTGGCGCGCATCAGGATTGAGCCGCCTATCCCGCTGCGGCTGGCGGATGGGCGGGAGGCGGTGGTCTTGGAAGAAACGCTGTGCCGGCGGCCTGGTGTCGTCTTTAGGAGCACTTACTGCGCTCTCGTGCGCGACAGGGACGCCGGGACGGGCGTGGACGGGATCGTATCATGCGGATCACGCTAAGAAAGATTTAACCTATAATAAACAAATGATGTCAGGAAGAAAATACGAATGATCATACTTTCATACTCATACCAACAGCAACGACCAAGGACTGAGCGCAAGGCACCCCACAACTACGAGGTTTTATATGCCGCAACAGAGCGCATTGTACTGCTCTGTATACCGGCACGGCACCTGACGGTATTTGAAATACCGCAAAAACAAGAATACGGTGAGTATAGCATACCCGGCAGATAGGTGTATCACGGTGGACAGCGGTAGTAGGGTATAGGGGAATTTAGCGAAGGGGGTAGTTCTGGGTAGAGATCTAGCAAATAGAAACAGATACATGATGAGTGATAAGCACTGAATAGAGGCGAGCAATGGTAGGATGTAACCTTGAACTGATTAGTCTTGGCACTGAACTGATGGGATCTTAGGAATCCCAATTAGGAAGTGACTACCAAATTGCATTACAGGTAGACGTTACGGTAGTTTCAGGTTACCAAAAAGGCTTCAGGGTAATCTGGTATGTATTTTCTCGGACACTATATTTCAATGTCGTATGACGGAGGAATCGTTAGGAGGCGAGGAAGAAGAGTCCGAGCAGAAGGAAAAAGACCTCCCCAAACACCCAGAAGATACAGCGGGATGGCGGTGCTCTATTCCATCTCACTACGCCAGAGGGTTTGGGAGAACGTGTGGGGACGTGATTGGGGTAGAGAGATGCAATGGTCCTCCACCACCCCCACCATCTACAACAAATGGACGCTGCGAGGAGCTGGCATTGAGCCAGATGATAACAACAAATACAGCGCTAGCGGAGAAGGAGAAATGAAATAGGGGAGAAAGGGAAAAATACGTGGGCGGAGGTAGCGTCAAACCATGACACAAAGATGGAAGATGGGCATGAGGAGTGTGTATGAAAGTGTGTATATGCCGGTGTGTACGAACATAGGGGACGATGCAGACTCGCGAACCAGAAGGGCCGACATGAATCAGTACGGAAGCTTCATATGTTTCCCCCCGCTCACAGTACGCTTCCCAATGCTTTGGTAACTGGACACCATGACGTCCTTGTTCTCGCTGCTCCCCAGCTCAGCTCCCGCGTCCCACAATTGCTCATCCTTCACCACGCATATACCCTGCACAATGTTCGCTTCCCAGAATTCCTGTGTCAACCCAGGATCAGTGGCTTCCCCAACGTAACGCTGCTTGCGGAAGGCTTTCCCCTCGGCCAGCGATGTCGAAGGCACAACAAAAATTAGATACCATTTCATCTTCCGCATTTCATTCGGGAGCTCTTTCCACAAACTAGTCAGGCCAGAAATCTTCACCGGATGATCCAGGGAAATGGTGCATTGCATTAAAACTAATGCTTTATCCAATGTTGACCTTCCTTGGTTTGTTTCAATCGTATATGGAATGGTACTGATGGTTATCAAGCCACCTACCGCAGCAAGATTGCTGTAAGACGGGCGGAAGTATCTGCCAACCATGCTAGGATCCATTTTGCTGGAATTGGGTTTCAAACGCAGCTGATTGCTTAAGTCACTCACACTAGCAAAGATGAGATCGTGCCCATCTTTATGATTTGGCTGTGTTGTTTGAAACGTAATAAGTGGTGCCATTTGTAGTGTCAACGGTAGAGAGTATACTGTGATTGTGGTGCGGTTGCGGCTCATGCGCCCATGAATGATGCCCTCGAAAATCCATCCTGACGAAGATCTTGTTGCCGATGTTTGCCTGAAAACATCGTACATGAACCTCAGCTTCCCCTGAAAGTGCCTGGAAGCTTCTTGACCCACTTTCCATCCAATATACGTGGTAGCAAGCAATAATGACTTGCGTTGGGAGGGCGTTGTTACTGCTGGAGTAGGACTGATGACGATGATTGCGTGTGGGGAGTCCGCACTCCACTCTCCTTTTGCGAAGTTCTGATAATCAACTTCACATAGTTTCCGAATCTTTTGAGTGAGGTCTTCCTCATACTGCATACGTACTGTGGCATGATTCTGTTGCCAGGTTTTCATGGACCCCTGTTTCAACGGATGAAGGGTTTGGAGCACAAGTCGAGCCACCGGACCATATGTTTCAAATATGGAAAGCAGCTCATTCTCGCATTGAGCGGCGTCTTTCCCGTGTTCTAGATAGCTGGTTGTAGAATCTTGTTAGAATCAGTACGTAATAAGAGGTTGGAATCTACATACTGAACATATCTAATTTCATTCCATGTCCATAGTGGCATGTAGTATGTTAAAGTTTTCATTTCCTTCCGGAAATGTTTGAAATTCTCTGTTTTGGGTGAAGTCGCCTGAACAAAGAACCAATTCATTGTCCATAAACGGGGGTCAGGCTTAGTATCGATAAGCGCCCAGATACGGTAGTCATGAGCCTCCTCATAACTACTATTAGATTTTAGGGGTATTCGTGTAACTCCACGAGAATCAAACAGGATGTAATGTGTTGATGAATGCGGCTGGAACACTGTAGGGGCACCAGCAAGTAACCGTAGAAGTAAAACATAAGACAGGAAATATGATTTCCCTAAGTAGTTTCAATCAATACTGCTTCCATTGTCATAGGTGAGAGTATCCCTTACCAATCCCAGGCTGCCCTGTTAAAATCGCATGAATGCCACCAAAGGTACTGAAATCCAGCGTATTGTTGATACTCATTACCCGAAAATTGTCTATTTTTTCTTGATACTCCTTCGACTTTTGTACTCTGGGGCCATCTAAATTTGTAAGGATTTGATACATATTCATATATGCTGGGCGTACCAGCAACCATGAAACCCTGCATGGTAACATGTTTTGTGAAATAGTCAAAAAGCGGCTTCTCGAAATAGCCCCAGGGTGGTTCTTGTACCATGTCCACGCAAGGAGCTTCAGGTTCATGAATTTAAATGGCTCAAGCACACCTTCTGTTGGAATGTGATGTGTAAAAGAAATTTCCTCCAACTGCTTTTCTCCTTGATTCCAGAGCATATCCCATAGTAGGTCCCAGCTATCCAAGCTGGGTGCGGGAACTATGTTAGTGAGTGTTGAACGGGGGTGGTTAACACTGTGAGAGTCTCGTGTGGCACCCTCTTGAAAATAGCTGTGAACAGGGGGAGAACGGGATGTACGGGTGCGCCGACGGGGAGACCTTGAGCGAGATCGATTGCTGCGGCGAGGAGGAGACCGAGATCGATGACTGCGGCGAGGAGACCGAGATCGATGACTGCGGCGAGGAGGAGACCGAGATCGATGGCTGCGGCGAGGAGGAGACCGAGATCGATGACTGCGGCGAGGTGGAGAACGGGATCTATGGCTGCGGCGAGGATGAGGACGGTTTTGATAGCTACGGCGGGGAGAACTGGACCAGTTGCTGCGACGAGGAGAGAGTAACCGACTGTCTCGAGGAGGCGGCTGGAGGTGAGATTGGGGGGAGCGAGATTGGGAGGAGCGAATGTGATGAGGAGCTGATGACCTGTGATGAGAAATGGATGGCATGAGTGTATCAAGGGGAGGTAATGGGTCAGCCATCGCTGGGGAAAAAACGCATGAATTTGACTGTGACGGAGGTTGGGGGATTCTGCACTGATCTTGGATGCTAGGAAGTATGGGCAGGAAAGAGGGCGTAAAACAGATAAAGATCTCATGATTAGCTAATAGCAGACTCTTAGCGTGATATTACCGAATGAAAGCGAATAGAAGTTTGAACTAGACGTCAAAAACTATGGCCACTGGCCATCCACGGGGTATTACTAACTTGGCAATCACTGGCCGGATCCACTTTTGGCTCCTGTTGCCCCCCAAAAAGGGTAACTACCGGATCCAAAAATAGATCCTGTAAGTTCCCAAAAGGGTAGCAAGGATCCGTTTCTGGCACCCGAATTCCCATTAGAGACGCAAGATGTTACGACGGGTGACATTTCCACGTTATCTCCAACCGTAAACTTCCTCTCTGAGGATAGAGTGGGATCAAGTTTCGGGCTGCCGGGGGTCCAAATGTGGGCTGAGGGGGATCCAAATTTGGCTGCCATATATTCTACATTAGGCAGTCTCGTGCCACATTAGGTTGAGGTAAAATCTTGGCAACTTGGCATTACATTTGATCTTGTACTTGTTGCAAGGCTGTTTCATGTCTTTGAACCTTATCTTGGAGTTCGGTGTTGTCTCCTTAGGGCAACAATTCCCCTGCATGTTCTATCTGTTGTGCGAATGTGTAGAGGCGGTTGATAACTATACAGTAGTTTTATTGGGCCATGTTGATACTAAAAGTAAAAGTATTTGTCAGCAGCCCACAACTAACTGGGGTAACATTTCAGGCATAGTCTAATTTTCAGGCATGCATGTCGTCTTGTGCTGCATGCATAAGCATACTTGAGACTATTTCTACACTGGGTGCACTAACATATGTAACCCGTGAGGTACAGGTACTGGCAGCTTGAGTGTTGTAATATTGCGAGCGTAGCATACTTGAAGGCGAGGTTAACGCTGGGTATGAGGCTTAGGTTAATGAGCGTCCTTGACATGTAGAGAACATCGACGAATGGCCTTAGATGCCAAAATGGATAATTGACTGCCACAGGCGACCCATCGTGCATTACTTCGCGTATATTGGCAAAGTGCCTGAGGCAGTTAATTTTTTCTCACCAGTCTATGGGATACAACCTCGACCCTCGACCCCCCCACCCCTAGCAAACATCACCAGTCCAACTCCTCGCCCTCGGCCCCTCCTCCTTTCCTAGTGCCCCCTGAAGCGTAAGATAACACGCTGCTTTCCAACGACGAGGATGTTTTGCCATGGGAGAGTGCTTGTGTATATGAGGTAAGGTGCGGGAGGTTGACGTCGGTCCTATGCCCGGAGAATCGGAGGGGGGGAGGGCGGTGATGCTAAGAGGACAGAGAATCCAGGAGGGGCGGTACCGAAGATCGATGATGATGCTGCTGACGGTGCTGAGGGTGCACAGTCTCGGTAGCGGTGTGGTCGGGATGTGTGGTCGGGATGTGGAGGTGGCCGGAGGAGTAGCGGCCGTCGGGTGGCAGGCAGGTACGTGAGGTGTGGAGGTGCGAGGGACTGGGAGTGGCTGTGGAGGTGGCGTCAACCTCCGGGGCGGGGTCATCGTCAACCTTCTGGCGCGGGGTCATCGTCAACGTCCGAGGCGGTGCCGGTGGCGGAGTCAAGCGCCATCCGTCATCCACACACAACCCAGTCACCCAAACCTGACGAACACACATAGTTAAGACCACCCGACGCAATTTGTGACGCCACAGTACCTACCTACAGGTTCGAGTTCTCATCTTCTCGTCAAGCAAGTCGTGTTTTCGTCGCAACCAACTCGAGACTGGCAAGCAACATCCACAGCCTCGTTCCCAGACTTCGCATACAGTCTCGGGACTGCTCCACATACTGGTATACAATATTTTCGGCATGGCATCCACCTCCGACCTCAACTCCTTTCACTCTTCGCCGGAACCTTTGCCTCCGCTCCTGCTCTCCCTCGATCCCTTGCCAACCACACCCATTCCAGATGACTCCCCACTCTCTCTCTTTTGGCAAGGTCTGCGCGTTCGCCTAGAGAATCTACCTTCCCATTTCTCAGTGGTCTACAAGGCCCCTCCAAAAATGATGGAGATACTGAATGCCTTCATCGCATACACCCCTCCTAGCCAGGTTCAGATACAGTTGCAAAGCTTACAGGGATGGGGCTCTTATGGGGATGATGGCGAGCTTTTCAAAATAGCAGTCTTATTGGCTCAGGTAGCGTATCGAGGCCTCCAGGCCGCAGTTACCCGCTTTGGATCCAGTGGAAATTCATCCATGCCAACCCCAGACTGGCTGCTTGATTCCAGTGGTGGTGCAACAGTCTCGCGACCTAGGAACGAGAACACGGCACCAACGGCACCAGAACATTCAACGGCACCAGAACAGTCAACGGAGTCAACGGCACCAGAACATTCATCGGCTGATGGCAATCGCCGCAACCCGCCGCGTTCCGCACGCCCTTGCCACGGCTCTCATGGTAGTAGCGTCCTATCCACGCCCTCCCTTCTCCCAGATTGGGGTTTCCAATATCCTAGGGAGTCTGAAAAAGTTGAGGCTTGCAGAAGGCGTGACCGTTACCGCTGTGTCATCACTGCCAACATTCGGAACGAAGTCGCACACATCTTTCCATACAGTAGCTGTGCTTGGTCATGCGGGTTTGATACGTTACCCTTCTGGATTTTCTTATGCACATGGATTGGGGACCATGAGGCCAGGAAGCTCTGGGAATATGTTGGCGGCAGCAAGGCGAATTGATTGGAGAATCTAGTGACAGTTCGAGCTGATTTACACAGTGAATTCGGGGAAGGGGATTTGCTGATGGAGCCCGTGATGAAAACATCACAAGTGGTAATTGTCAAAATAACATTTTTCAATCCTCAAGCCCTTGGAACGTTTTACCCACTTGTCAACACAAGTCTAAACCTTGAGGCTGTGATGACCAGGTCCCAGTGACAGGATCTCGACGGCCGAAGAAGGTACCGTTGTGTCCGTGCCAAGGGGGACGATAGGCGTGGATAAGAGAGGGGTAGCGGCGGTTGAGGATGGCAAGAGTGTAGGTGTTGACTTGGTCGAGAGGGTGCACAGGAGCAGGTTCTGGGGCACCGCCGGGAAGGATAACTGAGCGGCGAGTGGTCAAGGTACTGGGCATGGGACTTGGTCAAGGCAGGATTAAGAGGGGCTGTCTAGGCCACGGAAGAGGAGAGTATAAAGTATATTCGAATAACAACTTGTTAAGATACAACTGAGGGGAAGAGACAAGTTGTTGCGTGAAGAGGAAAGGAAAAGAAGACAAGACGAGAGGGAGAAAGGACTCCTTATATAGAGATCCTTCTCGAGCTATGGAACTAGAAAGACATGAATAGAATTGCAGCGCCGCGGCTGCGCAGTGGCTGCGCGGCGGCTGCGCAAGGGACATGAGTCAAAGGGAATTACAAATCAACTGCGCAATAGAAACAACTAGAACTTAATGGAAACTGACGGAAACATATGGAAACCTATTGCGCAGTGAAGGTTCGTGATGCTAGAACCTTCTGGTGGTTTCTTCTGGATTCCGAACTAGGAAGTCGAGCAGTGACAGGGATGCGGGCTGTCGTGTTGCAACGGTTACCAGGAACGGACTAGGACGTGGACTAGGTACATGGCAAGGTGGAGTATTGCTAGTAGTAAGCTGAACTCGGCTGGGGTCAGGATCAGGTGAACATGGATCTACTGTGGCTGATAGCGAGGCTGGTGCCGGCGGTGGCTAGGTGCGGGGTAGTCTTGGGTAAGGCTGGAAACTCGGTTCATGACAGTAGCCCCCCTTCTAGAGGAGAGCTCCAGCGATCTTTCTTGGATTGGTTCAAGGTCGTCGTCGATGATGATCGGGTCGTACCAAGATCCACTCATGGTGCAGGAAGGTTTTCTGGTCTGGGTTTTTGTGGGTAAGCTGTGTGGAAGCGCCTAACAATTGCTGGGGCGTTTTCGAGGTCGCTTGCTGGTTGCCAGGTAAGATGATTGTATCCAACCCAACGGACAAGATACTTGAGTTGACGTCGGACAAGTTTGGAGTCAAGAATATCTTCAACTTCCCACTCTAGGTCTTCGTTAACAATAACAGGAGGAGGAGGAGGTTGAACTTGGCCGGCGAGGGGGTCTGTTGCAACAGGTTCCAGGAGGGAGACGTGGAAGACTGGGTGAACTTTCATAGATGCAGGAAGCTCGAGCTTATATGCGTGGCTAGAGATTTTCTGGAGGATTCGAAATTTTCCTAGGCGCTTAAAGTCCAACTTGGTTGATGGGCGAGTGGTGTGGATGTGTCGTCTGAGTAACCACACTTCATCGCCAACTTGGTATGCTGGTGGGGGAAGGCGATGTCGATCGGCTTGTTCTGGATGAATCGCCTGGGACCAGGATATTTCAGCCTGGAGATGCTTGTCCAACAGGCTGAGTTTGGCGGCATAATCCTTGAGTGCTTCCGGGTGTCATGAACCGAGTTTCTAGCCTCACCCAAGACCATCCTGCACCCAGCCACCAACGGCCGCAGCCTCGCTACCAGCCACAGTGGATCCATGTTCACCTGATCCTGACTCCCGACGAGTTCCGCTTATTACTGGCGCTACTCTATATCGCAATGCACCTCGCCTATGCCCTAGCCCGTTCCTGGTAACCGTTGCAACATGACAGCCCGCATCCCTGTCACCGCTCGACTTCCTAGTTCGGAATCTCAGAGAAACCACCAGAAGGTTCTGGTATCACGAACCTTCACTGCGCAATAGCTTTCCATATGTTTCCGCCAGTTTCTATTCAGTTCTAGTCATTTCTATTGCGCAGATGATTTCTAATTCCCTTTGACTCATGTACCTTGCGCAGCCGCCGCGCAGCCTCTGCGCAGCCGCGGCGCTGCGATTCTATTCATGTCTTTCTAGTTCCATAGTCCGAGAAGGATCTCTATATAAGGAGTCCTTTTTCCCTCTCGTCTTGTCTTCTTTTCCTTTCCTCTTCACGCAACAACTTGTCTCCTTCCCTCAGCTGTACCTTAAATAAGTTCTTATTCGAATATATTTTATACTCTCCTTCTCCGTGGCCTAGACAGCCCCTCTTGACCCCGCCTTGACCACGTCCCATGCCCCGTGCCTCGACCCCTCGCCTCGCCCCAGGATTCACTCTCCCGACCCGCCGTACCTTCATCCTCCCAGGCTCAGAACCCATCACCGACACCCGCCACCTATTAGACCAAACCAACGAGTACGTCGTCCGCGCCCTCAACTCCTCATACCCCGCCTCCATTCAGCCTACCAACCGTACCCACCACCTCCACGGCTACAATACCCGCTTCTGGTTCCTGTCCACTGGGACCTGGTCATCACACTTTGTTGCGTCGACATAACTGTCTCCGCCACACACTCCCACAATGACCGACCGCGCACAAACCCCCATTCCCCCAGCGACCCCCTGGAACGACCTATTCCAATGGGTTCAGAACACACTCCCCGAACCATCATTCGTCCCAGATTACCCTCCAAACATGGACCCCGATCTCATTGCACCAGTCTTGGACTCCCACCTAGTCGGAGTCAACAGCGGAAATACAGGCGTAATCGCCCACCCAGTGATTCCCCAGATCCCTAACCCACACGAGAGCCAAGCTGCCAACAAGGCACTCTACTTCTATTTCCTCTCGGGATATAGATACGGTGCCTCCGAGCGGCTCAAAGCCCTTACTCCTCAACCTGTTGCCCGAAACCTGGCCCCAAAGATTGCAGATCCAACTGCTTTCAATGGAACTAGGGACAAATACCGGCAATTCATCACGCAATTGCAGCTTGTCTTCTCCTCCGACCCAACCCGATACAGCACCGATATCTCCAAGATCTCCTACGCTGCTTCACACCTGTCCGGAAGTGCCCAATCCTGGTTCAACCCCCATATGGATCCAGTAACTGGCCAAGTCCAGTTCCAATCCTATGAGGGCTTCATCAGCGCCCTCCAGGCAGCATTCGACGACCCAAATGCTGAAGCCACAGCAAGAGAAAAACTTGACAAACTCCGGCAAGGCAAGAGAGATTGTTCCTCTTATGCCGCCGAATTCGTCACCATCTCCACCAAGCTCTCAATGAATCAAAAGGAGCAGATTGCCAGATTCCGCTCTGGCCTCAACAAAGACACTGCCACAGCACTGTCCTACCAACTCAATGTCCCTGACACCCTCGCCGCTGTTGCACAAATGTGCATTCAGCTCGACAACAACATTAGGCGTGTTCAAAGCCAACACCACACGCCCTCCCATAACACCACTGCCCCCCGTGCCAGTGCGCCTGCCAGTTCCTCCACAGCTACAGGTTCACACGCGGGCCCCATGGACCTCTCTGCCGTTGAGGTCAAGAAAAAGCGTGGACCTCTCACCCAGGCCGATAAAGACTACCGCCGTGCAAACTGCCTCTGCCTTTATTGTGGCACAAAAGGACACTTCGCCAGTGTCTGCCCCAACAAGAGCCAGAAAGCCAACAGCACCCTCGAAACCGCTGCCCCCGCAGCACCAGCAACTGTGGTCCTCTACACCACCTCCGAGACTGCCACCCAGGCAAAAAACTAACTGCCTCTTTGAAGACCGAAGACCCTTCAAGGAGTGCCAGGATGCAACCTGGTGTCTTCTCTCTTGAACCCTCTTGTGTTTGTTTTTCGCCTTTGTGCGCCTCTTGTTCCTCTATGTTTTCTGTCAATTCTTTTTCTGTTTTACCATCTGTTGATTTGCCTGGTTCAGGCTTTGTTATTCCTGTTGAGTCACGATCTGCTCGCAAGAGTAGGTTGCGAAGGTATCGAGTTTCTGCTGCTTTGCGTCTATCTTCTGTTTCTCTTTCCGGTGATCTCGGCTCCGAGTCACCCATGACTCTCAATGCTTCAATCAATAACTCTTTGTCTGGAACCTGCATGATCGACTGTGGAGCTACCTCCCAGTTTATCGACCTTGACTTTGCCTTGTCCTTGAACCTAAACCTTGATCTGAAACCGAAACCAGAGGACCTTGTCGTCGTTGACGGAAGGCGCTCAGTTGCCGGACAGATAACCCACTCTTGTACCTTGAAACTCACCGTCGACCAGCACGAAGAAGTATTAACCTTCCAAGTGACAAAACTGGCCGGATGGAACCTCATCCTTGGAAAAACATGGCTTCGACGCCATAACCCAATAATCGATTGGGAAAAAAACACCTTGACCTTCGCTTCAGGATATTGTCAAGCCCACTGTCTCCCAGTTCGACAAACCACTATCACCAGCAATCCGCCATCACCAACTAACCATAAGATTGCTGTGATTTCCCGTGCCGCCATGAGAATTGCTACCAAACAACCTGGTTCCATGATCTGTGTTCTCGCCTCACTTCCAGAGGAAACCCCAAGTACTGAACCAGCCGAAAAGTTGGTCCCCACCGAATACCATGATTTCCTCCCCTTGTTCTCTAAGAAGGAAGCCTCGGTCCTACCTCCACATCGCTATGTGGATCACGAAATACCGCTTCTCCCTGGTGCAAAACCCCCTCTCGGACGCATGTACTCTATGTCCGATGCAGAACTCAAGGAAGTGCGAGAATGGCTTCACGAAAATCTCGCCAAAGCATTTATTCGACCAAGCTCCTCTTCCAGTGCCTCACCTATCCTGTTTGTCAAGAAAAAGGACGGTTCCTTACGCCTTTGTGTCGACTACAGAGCCCTAAACGACATCACACACAAGGACAGATACCCCCTTCCCAGAATCGAGGAAACCTTAAACCAGATCCGAGGATCAAAGTACTTCACAAGATTGGATCTTCGAGCAGCCTTCAACCTCATTAGGATTAAGGAAGGTGACGAATGGAAAACGGCCTTTCGAACCCGATACGGCCTCTTCGAATTTATGGTCATGCCTTTTGGCCTCACCAATGCCCCAGCAACCTGCCAGCGCTTTGTCAACGACACCCTCCGTGAATTCCTTGATGTTTTCTGTGTCGTCTATCTTGACGATATTCTGATATACTCCAAGAACCGCAAAGAACACCAAGAACAAGTCCGGAAAGTCCTGGCCAAACTCTCCGAAGCAGGACTCTTTGTCAAACCAGAAAAATGCGAATTTACCGTGACCAAGACTACCTTTCTTGGATTCGTTATATCCTCCGAAGGCATTGAAATGGACCCAGAAAAAGTCAAGGCTGTTATCGAATGGGAAACACCAAAATCCGTAAAGGATATACAATGTTTCTTAGGTTTTGCTAACTTCTACCGACGTTTCATCGAAGGATACTCCCGCATTTGCCAACCATTCTTCCGACTATTGCAAAAGGATACTCCCTTTGCGTGGTCTTCAGACTGCAACCTGGTATTATCGAAACTAAAGAGAGCCTTCACCACAGCCCCAGTTCTTCGCCACTTCAACCCCAACCTCGAAACCATCCTGGAAACCGATGCCTTAGACTATGTGGTCTCCGGCATCCTCTCACAGAAAATCCCAGAAAACGGCAAGACGGTTTTACACCCCATTGCTTTCCTCTCTGAGAAAATGTCACCAGCCGAATGCAATTATGGCATAGGTGACAAGGAACTTCTTGCAATTGTGGTCTGCTTGGATAAGTGGCATATGTACCTTCACGCCCTTCCCAAGCCATTCACAATCTTAACCGACCACCACAACCTCGAATCCTTTAAGACCAAGACTCTTCTGAACCGTCGGCAGGCACGCTGGGCCGGGGAACTTGCCCAATATGACTTTACTATTGTGTTCCGACCTGGCAAAAAGAATGGAAAAGCCGACGCCTTGACACGTAGGTCTGGAGACCTCCCTGAAGAGGGGGATGAACGTGCACGACCTGTGCGCGCCCTTATTCCAGCCTCTAAATTTTCCGAATACTCTCTCTCCGCAGCATCAATTGGCTTCAATGACGAAATCCGGAACCTTCTGCCTTCCGATGCCCTAGGAAAATCAATCCTCCTCGCACTCGAAAACTTTGACAACAAACACCCAACAGTTCCCCTTGGAGAATGTACCTATGATGACGGACTCCTTTATGTCAATAAACTCCTGTACATCCCAGACAACGAACTGCTCCAGTCAAAAATCCTCAACTCTTGTCATGAACATCCTGCCGCAGGACACCCCGGAAGAGCCGCCACTTACGAGCTGGTATCTCGCAATTACTGGTGGCCGAAGATGCGTAAAACCATTGCACGGTACATTCAGAATTGCGATACCTGCATGAGAATCAAACCAGCTCGCCATGCACCCTACGGTCTTCTGAAACCCCTCGAAATCCCAGTCAGACGATGGAGTTCCGTTTCAATGGACTTTATCACAGGACTCCCCATGTCAGGAGGCTTCGATGCAGTCCTGGTTGTTATTGATCGTCTGTCCAAAATGGCACACTATATTCCTACGACAACCGAATGCAATTCAGAGACCCTGGCACGCCTTTTCATGGACAACATCTTCCGGCTTCACGGCCTCCCAGACTCTATTGTCACTGACAGAGGAACCCAGTTTACTTCCGAGTTCTCCCGATTCCTATGCAAGCTGCTAGGAATTCAACAGAAGCTCTCAACTAGCTTTCATCCGCAGACCGATGGCCAGACCGAAAGAGTCAATGCAATCCTGGAACAATACCTCCGCGCCTACTGTAACTACCAACAGGATAACTGGTCTGAGCTATTGACCATGGCCGAATTTGCATATAACAATACCTTGTCAGCTACCACTGGAATTACTCCCTTCTTTGCCGTCTATGGACAACAACCCCGCTATGAAATCCTTGCCAACCCCGCAGTCCCTCAGCCCACCCCAGAAGCACTCAAGGATTATGCCGAACGCCTGTCGCTTCTGGATAAACACCTGCAGGCTGAGATATCCTGGTCCCAAGCTATTCATGCAGAACAAGCCGATCGTCACCGAATCCCACCACCTGCATACAAGATCGGCGATGAAGTTTGGCTCTTGAGGCGACACATCCACACCACCCGCCCCTCGACCAAGCTGGATTTCAAACGCCTTGGGAAATTTCGAATCATCCAGAAAATTTCCAGCCATGCATATAAGCTTGAACTCCCCGCCACCATGAAGGTTCACCCAGTCTTTCACGTCTCCCTCCTCGAACCAGTCGCCCAAGACCCTCTAGCAGGCCAAGTTCAACCTCCTCCCCCTCCAGTTATCGTTAACGAAGACCTTGAGTGGGAAGTTGAAGACATCCTTGACTCTAAGTTAGTCCGAAGACAACTCAAGTATCTTGTCCGTTGGATCGGTTACGATCACCCCACCTGGCAACCCGCAAGCGACCTTGAGAACGCCCCAGCAATTGTTAGGCATTTCCACACTGCTTACCCAACTAAACCAAGACCCGAAAACCTTCCCGCACCATGAGTGGTTCCTGGTACGACCCGATCATCATCGACGACGACCTGGAGCCTATCCAAGAAAGATCGCTGGAGCTCTCCTCTAGAAGGGGGGCTACTGTCATGAACCGAGTTTCTAGCCTCACCCAAGACCATCCTGCACCCAGCCACCAACGGCCGCAGCCTCGCTACCAGCCACAGTGGATCCATGTTCACCTGATCCTGACTCCCGATGAGTTCCGCTTATTACTGGCGCTACTCTATATCGCAATGCACCTCGCCTATGCCCTAGCCCGTTCCTGGTAACCGTTGCAACATGACAGCCCGCATCCCTGTCACCGCTCGACTTCCTAGTTCGGAATCTCAGAGAAACCACCAGAAGGTTCTGGTATCACGAACCTTCACTGCGCAATAGCTTTCCATATGTTTCCGCCAGTTTCTATTCAGTTCTAGTCATTTCTATTGCGCAGATGATTTCTAATTCCCTTTGACTCATGTACCTTGCGCAGCCGCCGCGCAGCCTCTGCGCAGCCGCGGCGCTGCGATTCTATTCATGTCTTTCTAGTTCCATAGTCCGAGAAGGATCTCTATATAAGGAGTCCTTTTTCCCTCTCGTCTTGTCTTCTTTTCCTTTCCTCTTCACGCAACAACTTGTCTCCTTCCCTCAGCTGTACCTTAAACAAGTTGTTATTCGAATATATTTTATACTCTCCTTCTCCGTGGCCTAGACAGCCCCTCTTGACCCCGCCTTGACCACGTCCCATGCCCCGTGCCTCGACCCCTCGCCTCGCCCCAGGATTCACTCTCCCGACCCGCCGTACCTTCATCCTCCCAGGCTCAGAACCCATCACCGACACCCGCCACCTATTAGACCAAACCAACGAGTACGTCGTCCGCGCCCTCAACTCCTCATACCCCGCCTCCATTCAGCCTACCAACCGTACCCACCACCTCCAAGGCTACAATACCCGCTCCTGGTTCCTGTCCACTGGGACCTGGTCATCACACCGGGGTTGGCAATGGAACTGCAGGATTGGCAAGGATTTCGTATCGGGGTTGTTGTCCGTAGACGGCAAAGAAGGGCGTAATTCCGGTGGTTGCCGAAAGGGTGTTGTTGTATGCAAACTCGGCCATAGTCAAGAGTTCTGACCAGTTGTCCTGCTGGTAGTTGCAGTAGGCACGAAGGTATTGTTCAAGGATTGCATTAACTCTTTCGGTTTGGCCGTCGGTCTGGGGATGGAAGCTGGTGGAAAGCTTCTGTTGAATTCCAAGGAGCTTGCAGAGGAACCTGGAGAACTCAGATGTAAACTGGGTACCGCGGTCGGTAACAATAGAGTCAGGGAGGCCGTGAAGGCGGAAGATGTTGTCCATGAAGAGTCTGGCAAGGGTCTCAGAGTTGCACTCGGTTGTAGTTGGAATATAATGAGCCATCTTAGAGAGTCGGTCAACTACTACCAGTACAGCATCAAAGCCGTTAGACAAAGGTAAGCCAGTAATGAAATCCATTGAAACTGAACTCCATCTGCGGACTGGGATTTCCAAGGGTTTCAGGAGTCCATAGGGGGCGTGTCGTGCGGGCTTGATCCTCATGCAAGTATTGCAGTTTTGAATGTAACGTGCAATGGTCTTGCGCATCTTGGGCCACCAGTAGTTCCGGGAGACAAGTTCATATGTAGCAGCTCGACCTGGGTGGCCAGCGGCGGGGTGTTCGTGGCACAAGCTAAGGACTTTGGCTTGAAGTTCTTCGTTATCAGGGATGTACAAGAGTTTGTTGACATAGAGGAGGCCATCATTGTAAGTACATTCTCCGAGGGGGACTGTTGGGTGCTTGGTTTCAAAGTTTTCAAGGGCAAGAAGGATTGATTTTCCCAAGGCGTCGGTTCCAAGGAGGTTGCGGATCTCGTTGTTGAATCCAATTGAGGCTGCTGAGAGGGAGTAATCAGAAAATTTGGAGGACGGGATCAGAGCGCGTACAGGTCGTGCGCGTTCATCCCCCTCTTCAGGGAGGTCTCCAGACCTTCGTGTCAATGCATCGGCTTTTCCGTTCTTTTCGCCAGGTCGGAACACAATAGTAAAGTCATATTGTGCTAATTCCCCAGCCCACCGTGCTTGCCGCCGATTCAGGAGTGTTTTGGTCTTAAAGGATTCAAGGTTGTGGTGATCCGTGAGGATAGTAAATGGCTTGGGGAGTGCGTGAAGGTACATGTGCCATTTTTCCAAACAAACAACAATTGCAAGGAGTTTCTTATCACCGATTCCGTAGTTGCATTCGGCTGGTGACATTTTCTCGGACAGGAAGGCAACAGGGTGGAGGACAGATTTGCCGTTCTCAGGAACCTTTTGAGAGAGGATGCCGGAGACCACATAGTCGGAGGCGTCAGTCTCAAGGATTGTTTCAAGGTTTGGGTCAAAGTGCCGGAGGATTGGAGCAGAGGTGAAGGCGGTTTTCAAGCGAGAGAATACTGAATCGCATTCTGAAGACCACGCAAAGGGGGTATCCTTTTGCAATAGTCGGAAGAAGGGTTGACAGATCCGGGAATAACCTTCAATGAAGCGGCGATAGAAGTTGGCGAAACCAAGGAAGCATTGGATGTCTTTGACTGATTTTGGCGTTTCCCATTCCACTACCGCTTTAACTTTTTCTGGGTCCATTTCGATACCTTCTGAGGAGATAACGAAACCGAGGAAGGTGGTCTTTGTAACACTAAATTCGCATTTCTCTGGTTTGACGTAGAGACCAGCCTCCGAGAGCTTTGCAAGAACTTTCCTGACTTGGTCTTTGTGTTCGGCTCGGGTTTTGGAGTATATCAATATGTCATCAAGGTAGACAACACAAAAGACATCAAGGAATTCCCGGAGGGTGTCGTTCACAAATCTTTGACAGGTGGCAGGGGCATTGGTAAGTCCAAAAGGCATGACAAGAAACTCGAAGAGGCCATATCGGGTGCGGAATGCAGTTTTCCACTCATCGCCTTCCTTGATTCTGATGAGGTTGAAGGCAGCTCGGAGATCAAGGCGAGTAAAGTACTTTGAGCCTCGAATCTGGTTCAATGTTTCCTCAATCCTTGGTAGTGGGTAGCGGTCTTTGTGGGTGATGTCGTTAAGGGCACGATAATCCACACAAAGTCTTAGGGAACCATCTTTTTTCTTGACAAAGAGGATTGGTGAGGCGCTAGATGAGGAGCTAGGGCGAATGAATGCTTTGGCAAGATTCTCATCAAGCCATTCTCGGACCTCCTTGAGTTCTGAATCGGACATTGAGTACATACGTCCAAGAGGAGGTTTGGCGCCTGGAGGAAGAGGAATTTCATGATCGACATATCGGTGGGGAGGAAGCGATGAAGCTTCCTTCTTGGAGAACAAGGGCAAGAAATCATGATATTCTGCAGGGACAAGAGCTGAGGCTGGTTCGGGAGTGCTGGGTGTTTCTGGAAGGGAGGCGAGTACACAAATCATTGAACCGGGTTGTTTAACAGCGACTCGCATAGCAGCACGAGAGATAACTGCAATTTTGTGATTTACTGTACAGGGAGGGTTGCTGGAGATTGTATTTTGTCGAACAGGAAGGCAGTGGGCCTGGCAGTAACCAGACGCAAAGGTAATGGTGTTCTTTTGCCAATCAATCATGGGATTATGGCGGCGAAGCCAGGTTCGTCCAAGAATTAAGTTCCATCCGGCCAGTTTTGTCACTTGGAATGTAAGAACTTCCTCATGTTGGTCGACGGTGAGTTTCAAGGTACAAGAGTGGGTTATCTGGCCAGCAACCGAGCGTCTCCCATCAACAACGATGAGGTCTTCTGGTTTTGGTTTCAGATCAAGGACAAGGTTCAAGGACAAGGCAAAGTCAAGGTCGATGAACTGAGAGGTAGCTCCACAGTCCACCATGCAGGTTCCAGGCAAAGAATCATTGATAGTAGCATTGAAAGTCATAGGTGACTCGGAACCGAGATCACCTGAAAGAGAAACAGAGGACAAACGCAAAGCAGCAGAGATTCGATACCTTCGCAACCTACTCTTGCGAGCAGATCGCGACTCAACAGGAACAACAAAACCAGTACCAAGCAAATCAACAGATGGTAAAACAGAAAAAGCATTAACGGAAAACATTGGGGAACAAGAGGCGCACGAAGGCGAAAAACAAACACAAGAGGGTTCAAGAGAGAAGACACCAGGTTGCATCCTGGCACTCCTTGAAGGGTCTTCGGTCTTCAAAGAGGCAGTTAGTTTTTTGCCGGAGTGGCGGTCTCGGTGGTGCTGTAAAGCACAGTTGCAGGTGGTCCTGCTGGTGTGGCAATGTCGGAGGTAGCGTTGACCTTCTGTGCCTTGTTGGGGCAGACACTTGCTAAGTGTCCTTTTGCACCGCAGTAGAGGCAGAGGCCATTGGCGCGGCGGTAGTCTTTATCGGCCTGGGTGAGAGGACCACGCTTTCTTTTAACCTCAACTGCAGAGAGGTCCATGGGTCCCGCATGTGAGCCTGTAGCGGTAGAGGAGCTGGCAGGAGCACTGGTGCGAGGGGCAGCGGTGTTGTGGTGTTGGGAGGGCGTGTGGTGTTGATTCTGTACACGCCTGATGTTGTTGTCAAGCTGGATGCACATTTGTGCAACAGCAGCCAGAGTGTCCGGAACATTGAGTTGGTAGGATAACGCCGTAGCGGTGTCCTTGTTGAGGCCAGAGCGGAATCTGGCAATCTGCTCTTTTTGGTTCATAGAGAGCTTGGTGGAAATAGTGACAAACTCAGCGGCATAGGCAGAGCAGTCTCGTTTACCTTGACGGAGTTTGTCAAGCTTTTCTCTTGCAGTTGCTTCGGCATCTGGGTCGTCAAATGCCGCTTGGAGGGCATTGATAAATCCTTTGTAGGATTGAAACTGGACTTGGCCAGTGACTGGGTCCATGTGTGGGTTGAACCACGCTTGGGCACCTCCGGAGAGGTGAGAGGCAGCATAGGCAATCCTAGCTGCGTCGGAGGCATAACGGGTGGGGTCGGAGGAGAAAACCAGTTGGAGTTGGGTGATGAACTGGCGATATTTGTCCCTGGTGCCATCGAAGGCAGTGGGGTCTGCAATCTTTGGGGCCAGGTTTCGTGGCGCGGGTGGTGGTGGTGCTAGGGCTTGGAGTCTGGTCTGTACACCAGCGTGGAATCCGGATTGGAAGTGGGCATAGAGTGACTGAGTAGCAGCGCTCAGTTCGTCGACATCGGTGAGGTTGGGGATTACTGGCGATTGCCAGGTTCCTGTGGTGCCACACATAACACCTTGAAGGTGCGCATTGGTGAGGCTTGTCCTAATGTCAGGACGGAGGTTATTGGGGAGGCTTGGGTTGTCACTAGCGACGAACTGTGTGGTTGAGAGGAGGGCAAGATAGTCGGTCCAAGGGGTTGCCAGCGGGGGGAGAGGAGTTTGAGAACGAGACATTGTGATGTTGCTTTGGTGTGGCGGAGACAGTTATGTCGACGCAACAAAGTGTGATGACCAGGTCCCAGTGACAGGATCTCGACGGCCGAAGAAGGTACCGTTGTGTCCGTGCCAAGGGGGACGATAGGCGTGGATAAGAGAGGGGTAGCGGCGGTTGAGGATGGCGAGAGTGTAGGTGTTGACTTGGTCGAGAGGGTGCACAGGAGCAGGTTCTGGGGCACCGCCGGGAAGGATAACTGAGCGGCGAGTGGTCAAGGTACTGGGCATGGGACTTGGTCAAGGCAGGATTAAGAGGGGCTGTCTAGGCCACGGAAGAGGAGAGTATAAAGTATATTCGAATAACAACTTGTTAAGATACAACTGAGGGGAAGAGACAAGTTGTTGCGTAAAGAGGAAAGGAAAAGAAGACAAGACGAGAGGGAGAAAGGACTCCTTATATAGAGATCCTTCTCGAGCTATGGAACTAGAAAGACATGAATAGAATTGCAGCGCCGCGGCTGCGCAGTGGCTGCGCGGCGGCTGCGCAAGGTACATGAGTCAAAGGGAATTACAAATCAACTGCGCAATAGAAACAACTAGAACTTAATGGAAACTGACGGAAACATATGGAAACCTATTGCGCAGTGAAGGTTCGTGATGCTAGAACCTTCTGGTGGTTTCTTCTGGATTCCGAACTAGGAAGTTGAGCAGTGACAGGGATGCGGGCTGTCGTGTTGCAACGGTTACCAGGAACGGACTAGGACGTGGACTAGGTACATGGCAAGGTGGAGTATTGCTAGTAGTAAGCTGAACTCGGCTGGGGTCAGGATCAGGTGAACATGGATCCACTGTGGCTGATAGCGAGGCTGGTGCCGGCGGTGGCTAGGTGCGGGGTAGTCTTGGGTAAGGCTGGAAACTCGGTTCATGACAGAGGCACAGCTCAAGGCTGGGGCACTGCGTATAATGGGCGAAGCAAGATGGATCCACTCTGGTGATCTGGTAGCTTTTGCCACAGATGATACTGTGAACTGCCCCCTTCCTAATACCCAGCTCCTCGCCCTCATGCTGCAATCTGCAGGGTCAGGCGAATGGCTGGCATGTCCAAACCGAGTGACATGGACATGCACCCTGACCCTGAACCACCATATATTACACACAAACAGCATGCCCGCAAACTTGCGCAAATATTGGCTTATCTTGAGGGGAAACAGCACAAGGGATTGCCATTGAGGGACAAAGGTTTGCCATTGAGGGAAAGTGAAGATGGTGAACCAACCAGTTTTCCTGTGGAGTGGTAATGTGCGCCAAAACAGGGCATAGTGGGTACCGGGTATGCAGGGCTTGGGGCTTGGGGCTTGGGGTTGACATACTTATTATAAAGCTGAAATGATAGCAACGTATTTACTGCCGCGGAAGCATGGATATCTATGATATTCAGTGTATATATATTACCATAGCTATAAGAAATTACGTATACATTAGGTGAAGATAGTATCGAAATCTCATAGAGAGCGGCAAAGATGCGAAAGACCACTAGATCACTAGTACCGATTTCCTTGTACTGCACCATGTAAAAGTACGGTACTGCAGTAGGTATATCGTACTTTAGTTTAACACAGGTCCCATATTCCCTTGATTATCCATACGTACGTAATTGCACGGCAGTTGATAATCAGGTGTCGATCAGCCAAGAGACTCGTGTAATCTCAAGATACTTAATTCTAAGAGCGTTCAGACTTTGGGGAAACACAAAGGCCTCGCTCGGCCAATCACCAAATTAGAGTCGTGGAGCAAATGCAGTCAGAACTCAAAATTCAGAGTAGTATGAATCCATGATTATGTATTATATAAATCTTCGAATATATGTACTCTGCACATGATCCGTCTATATTATGAAGTACATGTCGAGATCGATATTAAATCATGAATGCCAATACTGCCCTTCCAGGCAAGTGGGCACGAGACCAGCTGCAAATCCGTGTGAATTCAACTTTGACTTCAATTCCCATAGGCCCTTAAAGTTCGTAGCCTATACACAGACTTGTAAGTGGGAATAGAAGTATCCCATCATTCAAGCCTCCGTAGCCCTTATAGTTCTCCATCAAGACACAGCCGTAAGTTAAGAAGTGACTACAGTGATTTGTCAACAAAAATGACATTCACGGAGGCGGAAAAGGATGTTTTGCAGAGGCAAGTCGATGATTTGAATCATAGGGTGGGGGAATTGGAAGAGTCGCATAAAGAGTTATGGGAGTAGAATAGAGGGCTACTGGCGTCGAATGAAGAGTTACGGGAGTCGAATAAAGGGTTACGAGAGACGGTGAGCAAGCAGCAGGAGACGATTACTGGCCTCCTGGCGACTGTCGCAGACCTCACCAACACTGTGGGCGTTCTCCAAACTCTTTTCCGCACCCACCTACCCCAGATTACCCTGCCGGCCAATGCATGAATCTTTGACGCGGCATCCCTTCCATCCATTGATGGGCATAATTATCTCTTCTCATACCTGCCTCGTTTATTTGTACTAATGTTTCCTGTCGTTTGTATTTTTCTCTATTTATATGCGGTGAGTTTCATGCGCAATTGATCACTTCGAAGCTCGGCCTAATCATTCCGCTTTTTCTGGAGCTGCCATCATCTTCAGCGGCAGTCCTTGGGTGAGGTGGGTGGTATCGTGGGGTTTGTTGGGGCAGTCGATGAGCATGTGTTGTCGGTGAGGAGGTGGTTGGATCGACTGTACATTAGATATTGTTTTTTAGTAATTGGGCAGGGACTAGCTCCTAATTGCCTTTAAAATAAAAAATAAACTAAATAGCAAGTCACAATGCTTTCTTCATTTAAACCTTCAATTATTTGCCACTGCTAAAGTTTCGAGTTGCTTGCATATGCATCTCTTCTTATGCAGCTAGCGTATATATACCCCATGCTAGTCGGGTTGCATTGCATAATTTTCAAGACTTTTGGTAGGCACCTCCGTACTCGGGCGAGGGTAAGTGATCAGAACGGCAGGGATCAGTACTGCATAAAACCAACCACTTGCACTCCTTCTCGGCTACAATTTCCTTAACTTCTGAAGGCTCCAGGAGGATTATTTTGCTCCAAAAGTGTTGAAATTTGTGCGAAAATACTATTGTGTTGTGTTTGGAAGACAATTGAAGCCGTTCTGAAGACTTTTGTCCGTATCAAAATCCCCATACAAATTGTGCCTGTTGCCGCCAAGCCCCTGCAAAAAAAATTAGTGCGTTCTGATCACAAGTTCCAAAATGGGAACGAGACTACCAAAAATGGATCCTGTAGTTTTCCAATTAGAATAGCTACAGGTTTTGTTTCCGGCGCCAGATCTCCGATTAGCAAACAGCTACGACAGTTGCCATTCTCACGGATTCCTGCACTGCGCGGTGCAAGCGCTAAGTGAATATCATTTGGGTAGTCACTTCCTCTTTTTGAAACTGATAAACAAACTTTGTTTGGGAAGGAGACTACTTTGTTTGGAACAAGACTACTTTGTTTTATCCCTCCGTAGGAGGGGCTGGGCACGAGACTAGTTTTATCTTAACAGTATACCAGCATACTGTTGCTACTTCAAGCTAGACACGCATAAACTTGAGGCGCTTGACCACCCAGTCAATCGGTTATGGTCAGCACTTTGCACAATAACCAACCGATGGGTTGGTGGAAGACGAGATTAACAAGACTAAAGATGGAGTCTATAATTACCTTGGAGTTGAAAGTGACCTGCGCTGATGATAGAGGATGGAGTTGGGGAAAGGTGGTATACTTCTACGTTTCGACAACCCAGTCTCCGGTACTTAGTCATCAAAGGTTTTAGCCCTCGGCTATGATCTCACGGTCGGGTATTCCTTCTGTCTCTCTTCTTTTCCTCTAGCTCTAGTATTTGATAGAAGAAGCGTTCATCAAGACATTAGGTAGTTACATAAGAGAAATCGAGCCTCGTCCCCGCCAAAGTAGCCTACGTCATAGACTGACATTGAGAAGAGCAATGTTTATGCGGCAATAGCCTGGTTAATGCGGCAATATAAAGGGCGCAAGCTGCATTACTTAGGTAAGTACCTTGTGGTCTTGTGCCGTACTTAGCCTGGCCTTGTGCCGCTACTATTTTATAGGAAGGATTCCTACCCACAACTCTGAACCTCTTCCCAACTAGGAAGGCACAATGCAATCGCCGCAGCCTGGCACCAATGCTTCACCCCCCGCCCTTTCACCTCCCCCTTCTCCTCTTCCCTCCCTTCCTTCACCACCTGTTCCTCAGCCCTCGCCTCCACTCCGAATACTACTTCCACCCCACTCTCACCGGCAAGCTCGTTTATTCGCCATGGCCGCTGCCGCCGCTGCCGCCTCTGCCGCCACAGCCGCTATTATGAACAGCCTCAGCAGTCAAAAGGGAATCAAATTTGAAGGCATCAGCAAGTAGGCAAAAAAAAGGATTTACTTATTTTGCAATTCTTTATTAAGGTGAGACTAATTCTTTGCCAGAGCTGCCAGCCCCCACATTGATATTGAAGACACCCCATGGGAATATACGAGTACAATCACTACAATAGTGACCTTCACCTGCCCCCCCACCCCCCCACAAACAACGGAGACTTTCGGCGGCTGCCACATTTCCCCTACAGAAACCACGGTGGTCCAAACTAGTACCCCCAACAGCAGTAAGTAGGCCCTCGTTACCATTGGGAATGAATAGTTCATAAATCTCACAGCATTATCTTAGAATTTTATTTTGGGCCGATTGGGATGATAACCCCAGTGCAGTCATGGGTCGTGGCTACCCTGATGATCTGGGTCATGGTAATTTTCACTGCGGTAGTTGTAATATTGGGGGCGAAAATACTCGGTGCAGATTTCAAAGCCAGGGTGAAAGAGGTTGAGGCTGGGATCGAGGTCAAGAAGATTGAGGGAGACACTGAAATAAAAATAGCGGAGGTTACCGCAACTGCGAAAGAAAGGAGAAAGGGAAAGACACAATAGTCTTATTCCAGGAGGGGAAAGAAGCAAAAGGGTTTTTTCTGGTTTTTGTTTTTTTATATATATACTTTTCTTTCAATAGTTTATTTTGCTTGCTGTTTTTTTCGGTGTAATATTCTTTTTAAGAGTGAGTTTTAAGAAGCGCCAATATGCCTCAAGCCTGGCTCAAAAGACCTACCGATGACGATGTTTTGTAGTGTGGAGTGAGAGTTAGAATCATATGCTGTTGGGTAAAGTAGAAAATTAGTATTATGTTAAGTGCGGATCGGACGACTCCCGCAGCGTCAGGTGCACCTGCGCTCGCGGCGATATCGATAGCGAAGAAAACCTTTATATGCTCTGCTAGCCAATCCGCGATATGCAGAATTGATCGACCTATTGGTACAACGGTTAGTATGTCGTCTGGCAGGCAATAACCGTAACAGGTTCAAGCTTGGTCTATAGTATTAACATTACCTCTACTGATAACGTGTGTTTAAGATTATGGGCATGAAGATAAGTACTCTTTTCAAGGTAAAGCAAAATGCCGTGTTCAAGATACCAATCTTTGCTTCATGATTGACATTATACACTAAACATAGTTTTTTCAAATGTTGTAAATAAATGGGAATTCAAAGCTTAGGCGATGCAGGGTGTACGCATGTCGCCGTGTCATCATAACTTTTAAACATATCTACATCAATACCACCTCATTAGCCTCGTGCCCCTAGTGCCCCGCTCCATGAATTGAGACGAAGTGCAAATGGATGTTTTGTGGCGAGTATGCGCAGAAACTAATAATTGCTCCAGTGGTATATATATTTCGCTACGATAGTATGTTCACTACCTTAAACTTTCACACCAGCAATTTCCTCTCCGATATAGCATGCGAACTTTGAAGCTCTGGCCCCTGCCGAGGTTAGCGGTACTTATGTTTCTAACGGAATTCGAAGTCGAGTCATCTGTAATTGTCATGTAAGAAAAGGTACCGACTCACGAGAAAAGATTTAGTACCCCTTTATAAGATATGAATATTAATAAAGCGCTTCAAAAGTCGTCGATGAATGTGTACTCAAGTACCAGTACATGCTTCTATTCCTTTAAAAAGAAAAATAACATTGAAAGGGATATAGAATCAGCTGCGCGAGAAACATCGCCCACAGTTCACTTTGGCCGGAACCTAGGGAGAGGCTTTAACTAAGTACTTATAACGAGAGAGAGAGAGGGAGGGAGGGGCACATTTTACAGCACACCGCAGTGAGATGTATCGAAGTCGATAATGCGACAGCAAATTGTATGCGATATCGCGATTATAAGACTTAATGCATTCCACAATGCATGTATAAGCATACCGTCAGGGTGGGTCCATGCTGCTTGTATATATCGAATTTATGCTTATTTATAACGAGTGACAATTTTGCAATTGCTACAAAATGAGCATAGTTGCGAAATAGCGCTGTCGGGGCTACACGATTGGGGACACGAGTTGAGGGTAAGTGTCGTTGTGTTGCGGGAGCCTTCTCCATAATAATTCCCGTTTACATACTTAAAATTACCTATTTCAGCTTCACATTATTGTGAGTTGAAGCGCAAATGATGGTCTAGAAAGCATGCGCATACCCGATAACTACAAGCATAAATTCTTCATTTGTGCATACACCTACAGACAGCTCCCGCTATACACCAAAGTTCGCATGCTTATGACGAGAGGCAGTTCTGTAGCAACATCTTAAGATTTAGGTAATACATATATCTATACGTTACGGTGAAAAAAGAAATGCCATGCCTTCCCTTCCGGGATCGGAAGTAGGTAGTACTAGCTAGAACTAGCGTAGATAGAGGGGTAGAACTCCTGGCGGGGGGTCCTTAGGAGACTCAGTAAGAACACGGACTTACTACCAGTCATCATTTATTAATCGATCATTCTATCATCATGACCCGTCGACTGGTCTTAGTCCAATATACTTCACGCTGTCCGCTTCTAGATGTTATCGTGGCATTCCCAAGCTTGAAATTGATGCTTACACACACATCCTACTTCTAGAGTTTGGATCGATTCGAGAGCCGTCTAAAGAGCAGTGGTACCTTAGCCACCTCACCGGCTATCTAGATTCACCGTAAATTCCCTCTCAACAGATTTACCACTTTATATTTTGCCTTGGCACAGTATGCATGAGGAGTACAGAAAGAAGAGGCAAGACGCGAGCTGCAGAGTAAAAGCGATCCTCTAGCTATAGGCTAGAAATTCAATTGCGATAAATTTATACGTTGTGCTATAGAAAGATATGGTACTTGCCTTTGAATTCCTATTTTAAGAAAGAAATCACCTTATACCTCCTGATCAGGTATTCAAGTTTTGTACCAAACACCAACCAACATCGACATATCCCACCCAACATCCCACCCAGAATAGGCAAATTTTACCTGGCTATACAGCTCTCCAACGTTCAAAAGATTCATTTCGAACAGCCCCAGTTATCATTAATTACCTGGCCATTGCCACCACGTACATGCTGCATGTAGTATGCATGCCTTGTATATATTTCCTACCCTAGAGCAAACAAGTCGGTATCGATAGCTAGCTACATCTACCTACTTACCTTACATTCGCTGAGCAGCCAAATGCAACTTCCTTGATTAGAGTACGTACTCGAGTCGAGTTACATACTCGTGGAACCAACGGAGGTGACTTATCTTGGAAAAATGTGATAAAAACGCTCCCCGGGTGAATTCACCAAGCTATCATGATCAGGTGCTCGCACTTGGCGATTAATTGCGCAACTAGTTTAATAGCCAACTTTCAATTGCCATATAATCACCATATAGACCTTCTATACCTGTTCTCGTCTATATACCCCCCACCAGCGGTGCACCCTAGGCTTTACTTCCAACCCCCCGCACCATGGTACCATGCGGGCACGCCGTTGCTGTTGCCGTTGCCGCAACATCTGTTGCAAAGCATGCGATCATCCCACCTACCGATCTAGGTTTAGTGCGTCTCGGAGCTAAGGCACCTTTAAATTTTGTTGATTGATAACGTTGGATGGATCTGGAAGGTAGTGCAGGTATACGTACATGTTAGGCAGCCGTTGGAGCTGGGGACATATACTTGTTTACCCATGTACTTGGATTCTTTAGAATGTCTCCGACGTATCGGTATGTATTTACTCTACGAGCCGAAGACTTGTAAACTATACTTATGAAGGTAGTTCTACAGACGATCTGACTAGTCGACTACTTACCTACTTACCTTGGATATATAGCTACCTTGGCTAGCAAGCTTTAGGATCGAGAAAGGAAAGACCCTAAACTTGAATAAATCCATGAGCACCTCATCGACCATCTCATGGAGTGGCAATTGAGCTAGTTGTATATTTTACCGAGGGCCGTTAAGGGTGCGATCATGGAGGTTTTGCTACCGCCAAATTACGCGAATGCGCGATCACTCGGGTATATCTCTAGCTACCTACTCGAGTAGCATCTAGACCCACCAGTAGTACCAAGAAATTGTGAAAAGCGAACGAGCGAACGTAGAGAAGAAACAAAAACAAAAAAAAACATAATGTTCGGTAATTATAATAATTCATCAAGATTAAATTTCAGGTACACTTCCACCACTGCAGGCATATGATACTATGCATATGCATATGGATTTCCCTGTTTTGTTTGTTTGTTTTCTTTCTTTTTTTTTGTTTATCTTTTTGTTTATCTATCCTAAATGTTGCAATTCCCTCTATCTCCTGTTGTCATAAACATTGCCCAAACTCGTAGCTGCCGAAAGGAACGATAGATTACCTCATGCTTGAGATCTGCGTAAGCTGTGCAGACTATACATATAATATTTCTCTATCCATGTCCAAAAGGACAAGGAATACATGCACCGCGGCCGGTTGAATTGAAAAATGTGTACCTGCTCGAGTAGATTACTTTAAATTTAAAGTAACCCAGCTGGTGTGGGATGATGAATCCGGATCCGGAGATTGATCCATATATTCGGCAATGGGCCCGGGGTAATCTAGTAAATTGACTGGAATTTAGGTGACTTACCGGTATTTTCTTTTCCCAGGTAGGAAGTACGCTGTAGCCATGCATACTCTCTCTACTCTATATCTCTCGATCCACTCGAACGATCCAAAGGCCTGGCCATGGCCATATCATGATCTAATGGTGCGAGGATACTGCTTTGCAGTTTATTGAAGGGCTGGAGAGCGATGTCATTGTAGGTACCGGATGTGGACGTATACTCGTACCGATACAGGTGGAAACATATCACTCTAGATCAAGATCTATAGCTATACATACAGTCCCCGAGGAATGAAAACGAGATATAATCTTTGCCATTGAAGCTTATTCCGCACTCAAGAATGTGGTGAATGCACCTTCACGCATAGAGACAACGATCGATGCTGTTACATCTTTATATACGTAGGTACTGATTTATGGCCATGGTATAGTCCTCTTCGGCGTGATTGTAAGTATACTACCCCCTCAACTTGCGTTACGCAAAACATGATCTCGGAGCGGCCCGTGATATAATCAGGTCTTGATTACCTTTTTCGGCCACAGGGTGTGTCGGAGTAGATGTAGGCCGGACTGTATACCTCCCGAGGGGTTAGGTAAGGTTCTTCACTTGTCCGATATACTCGCTCTATGGTCAGTTCGTAGTACAATGTACCCATACTCACTCTTGTACGAAGATGCGAGTAGAGTATCATGAGAGGGATGCTCACATGCGCCTGAAGGCTGCAGCTGTAAATATATGTCACTTCGAGCTCATGGGGGATGGCCAGCTTCCAGCTCAAACCTTAAACCTTCTCCATTTTCGCTCTGAAATATATATTTTATTAAATTGAAAATAGGTCTCGGAATCCGGACTAGGAGCTCCATCTCGAGAGTATGTATTCCAACGTATATAAGTGGAGATATCTGGGAGGTACCTACCTAGGTAGGTAGGTTGTACCTGCCTACCACATACCCCACGCCTTGGCTCCGAAGTAGGTAACAGTATATCGCAGTCGAGAAACGATGCCTTGGAATTTCAACTTCAGCAGCTCGCGCAATGGAGGCAGGTGTACATGCAACTACCCACACACACACACACACACACACACACAACTCTCTCTATCTCGCTCTCTCACTCGCTTACACGCCTACATATGCACCCCGGAGCTCCGCTCTGCACGTATGTACACTCGGGATTCCGAGTTCCGAGGGTTTTTGAGTTCTGTGGGAGGTATATCATTGCTTTAGCTAGTATAGTACGACCTCGTACACCTCGGAATGGAGGAAGGGGGCTCACGTGAGGTGTGTCAGTTGTACACTACAAAACACAGGTAAATTATCATATATACCGTAGAACCGGGTGTATGAGCACATACACTCCGATAAGCACATACTGACCTACAAGCACGTCATTCTGGTGGTCTGTTGACGTTTGTTACAAACCTTCACATGCAAAAATAATGGCCGTCGGCTCTGCAAAAACCACATGAGCACATGTGCTTGTAGACCCGGTTATACGGTATATATGTGTGTACATGTACAAGTACGTATACAGTTTCTCAACATCCGTAACCAGCAAAGATCTCATCATGTGTAGATTTCGTGATCATGATCATTGCTTAGCTATAGCTAAGGTAGCTGTCCACCCATGACCACTACGTACTAATACCTCTAGAAATTTATACCTATCTCGATCTCTTTAAAATGGGATATGTATAAGGTACAAACCCCAAATTAAAGCGCCAACGTTAACCATGTGCCCATTGATTGCGTATCAATGTCATAAATCATCACATTAAAAAGAAATCACATCACATCCACATCACATCACATCACATCTATCACATCGACATCCATTGATCATGACTTCACGCGTGCACAGCTGTATCGTATCGTACTGTATGTATATCTATAGCGTAAATACGTACCTACATAGTAATTATAATATAGTCTAGTACGTTAAATAATAAAAAAAAAACTTAAATATCCAATTGCAACCCAACCCATATATATATATGATGCATGCATGCATGCCGAAACGGGAAACTATCTCCCCCAGCAAGAAAAAAAAAAAAAAGAAAACCAGGGAAGCAATATTAATATGGTTGGTTGGTTGTACAAAAACAAAACTCACTCCTCCTCCGGCCGGTCTATGGCTGGCTATACGGATACTCGGATGTCGATCATAAATATTAATGATATATATTATTAAGGTATTAGCTGTACATATATAGGGTGGCACATAATTAAGTATACGTATAAATGAAGTAGGTAATTCATCTCCATTTCGGTAGGTCGGACAATGGGTTTTGCAGTTGGAGCTGATTTGAGTAAGTATAAGTAAGTGCGTACTCTCTTAGGTACCTACATAAAGTATGTTGTCGAGACTAGTTACATAGTTAGCTACCTCATAGATTCCGCGATTGTTCCCTTCTTCCACATCACAAATATCGATGCCACCATATATACTGAACTAACATATATATGTCACGGTTTAAGTTTACACTATAGCTTCGAGGGAGAGAAAAAAAAACCCCAAAAAAACGCTCGAACGTTGGGTAAATGTACCGTGATCCGTGATTGGATTCGATAATTACATATATATATAGACAGTCTAACTAAACTATATAGCAACTGAGTTCTGAGTTCTTCAGCTCACCAAAAGCTTGTGCAGTACCCAAATACCAGACATGTACAGATCAAACCCACGAAACGAGTCACTGGTAAGTTTTTTGTTGTATGTTGTATTTCTATTTAATCAATTTGCTTGAGGTATATATATGTTTTGTAGGTAGGTAGGTAGGTAGGTAGGTAGGTAGGTAGGTAGGTAGTACCTACATGATGCATGATGATGATGATCATTGCATACCTCCTTCAGCTGGCCCATGGTATGGTTTTGGTTATACGAGTACGTGAGTTTCTAGCGTCGGAGGGGGGGGGATGAGTTCGTCGACCCGAGTAAGTAAGTAAGTATTTCTAGATGTGGAATGGAAAGTTTATTTTTTTCCATGCGAACGGCGTTGTATGTACAACCAGGCTAATTTCCATGCAGGGTGGCCAGCTGGTTATGTAGGTATAAGCATGGTAAGCTAGCTACCTAGGGCATGTGATTGTAACGTGAACATAGAGTAAAACCCAAAAACCCCCCCAGGGGGGACAAAAAAAGCTAAACTCAAAAACTAAGTTCAATCCTCAACCAGAGTACAAGTTCAAGTTCAAGTTTCAAGCAAGTAAGCAAAAACAAACAAGTAACCTAAGCAAAAGATATATATATCCCGAGCTCGTTTTTTTTTTTCTTTTTTCTTTCCGGTTTTTCGTCCTGCACTGGTGCACATGCATGGATATACGAGCTCGGAGATATCGATAGATCCGGAGATGCTGTACATGCATATGGTCGAAGACCTAGCGGTAAAAAGAAATGCCATACAACGTTCGAATCCATGCCCTCATCAGGTATTACACATGCATCACAGTGTGCGCGCGAGGAAAAGGCTGAACTTGAACTTGAACGTGAGATCCAGGGAGGTGGTTCCCATACACTAAACTCACGATTGTCCAAACCACAGGCATGCAGGTCAGGTCTCGGGTGGGCATCCATCCAACTTCCCGAGGTTTGGCGTAGCTAGTGCACTGCAGTATCATGTGCAACCATTAACGTTTGAGTAACAACCTTCCTAACCTTGAATTCCCTGCTACCAATGTAATGTAATATTAATGTATGTACATACATACCTCCAACACGGCCTTCAGCTGCCCCCCTCGAACACAGGCCTCAAGAAACATTGCAATGCAATACCGATATCAAAGACCCCCGTCGCGCGCGAGGTATGCATATATGGCCAGTACACTTTCGAGCTGAACCGTCGTACATGTACATTATATTACTGTGACAAGAATTTTAAGAGCTCATGGATCATGATTCATGATTCATGATTCATGATTTCATGACTCTCAACGCGTATGTATGTAGATACGTTAACTTGACTTGACTTAACTTTCGGCTGCATGCATGCATGCATGCTACACAGACACAGACGTTCCTACCATGGCCAATGATTCATGATTAGGTATTGGCACATTGCTCGATATATACATATGTACTCGATTATGCGCCGTGGATCTTTCGGATTCTGCGCGATGGTACAGCTTAGGTAGCTTGCTATGCATAGGTTGGGTATGGGATGGGATGGGCCTCGTGTGGTATGCATGCATGCATTAACTTTAGAGTAGAGTAGTATTATGGGACTAACTAGTTGGAGTATATTTAAAATAAAAAACCCGGCCGTCACACATCCTACCTAGTTGGGAGCTCAAGAGTTTGATGATCATGACGATATCAACATGGCCCAGCCCAGCCAGTGCACCCACCCTCTAAAAAAAAAAAGGAAGCAAAGTGCAAAAAGAAAGCTAAAGAAAGAAAGACGCGGAAAAAAAGCCGTTGTAACGTCGGAGGTGCATGCATGATCAGCTCAAGTCCGAGCAGGTGGCGAGCTCAAAGTGTCTTACCTCGGCACAACCGTTGAACTGAACGACCCTACCTACTCTAATCCCAACGGCCGCCTTTGCCTTCCCCGTAACTCGTAACTACCGACTTTACTGGCGAATAAGCCCCCCCCCCCGGTCAGTCTGAGCACTCCCACACAACTCGGAGGTCTCACCATTGAGAGTATTCACTCTACCATCTCTAGGTATACTTGAGCACCAGCAAAATATTCCAGTAAAAATTTTCATTTTTTTTTGGATATTCTGAATCCCCAGAGTGGCTCGAGAATTATAGCATTTTTTATTGAAGTCAGAAGGGAATATTGGCCCTTATACTGGTGAATCTCTAAAAGCATTTACTACAGAAACTGAGAATAGGTGAGAGATCTAAACTGCGCCTGAGACTTTCAAGTTGTGTGGGAGTGCTCAGACTGACCGGGGGGGGGGCTTATTCGCCAGTAAAGTCGGTACCTAAGGTAGCTATAGGTGGATCTGCGCTTAATGAGGATACGAATACGGTAGGTACGAGTACATACATACATTGAGCTTTATCTCCGTTTTGAACCAATTAAATCTCATGCTTGTAACTATGTAACTCATGTATACCTACTCTACCGTACGCTGACCACGACGTCGGCGTATACCTACCTACTCGAAATCGATGCCGGGGATGGTAGGTAGGTAATGAATGTCTGTCTCGCTTGCCACATGAATATTGTGATTTGTGATTAACACCTACTATACGGTAGTTAGCGATTAGAACTTGAGTAAGTATAATTGTTCACGATATCCGGCGGCGGCGGTGGTTGAGCAAACTATTAGAGTATTAGAGTATTCTCGTTGTATACCCATGGGCTAAATCCATGGGCGCCCAACGGCTACTTTAGTATGCCAGGTATATATGTATGTATGTATGTAATGTATGTACATGTACATGCAACGGTAGCCTGGTTGCAACGGTTAGAGTACAACGAGGCGAATCCTAACTACTTACTCTACCCCATAACTCCCTGACCCCATTGAGAAGGTAGTTGAGGTAGAGTATTACCTGTATACCGGCTGTACTCTCTAGTCTCGTGCCGTACTCTCGGCCACCACCCCCCACCACTCCTCGAATCCCCCCACACCTTTTTCTTTTCAATGTCGTACCATTGAACGTACGTATTCACTCGAGCTCTCCTCAACACAGAGTACCTAAGAATACAGAACTGGAATTAATGGATTTCTAAAAGAAAGAAACATTTCAATTGTGGTTGTTTGTTTATATTGGATTATGGATTATGGATTATGGATTATGGATTATGGAATTATGCTCATCTTTCCCAATTGCAAGTCCCCAAGACTTTGTACATACATATTCAACGAACTGAATATTGCCACGAAATAGACTTTAAATTGTTGCAATGGCCAGGTGACGAGATGTGACTGGGGGATGGGGATGGGGGTGGGGGGGGAACTTGGTCGCCAGTAAAGAAAGCCGGTACTCTACTCGAGCACTCTATTCTACTCTACCCAACTCTACTCTTTGTTCTGCATTAGTTCGGACCTGCAGAACAATTATAACATCTAGCTATAGATAAGTAGATAGAGCTTGATATCATGATGCGCATTTGCTCCATGAAATCATATCAAATCGGCATTTGATCACGATATCGATATCGATCTGTGCTTATAGATAGATAGTTAGAGATACAGTAGCCGTAGCCATAATCAATTCAAGGTAATTATAACTGAGGTAAGGAAAAGAAAATAACGGCCGATTTTTTCGCAATTAGTCGGTCGCGCAATTTTGGCCACAACACGCTGCACGGACTCCCCGTATACGTACTTTATCCACTCCATCCTTAGGTAGTCAAGTAGGTAGGTAGAGTACCTCCATGCGCCTACCATGCAAGTGTACGAGTGCGAAAAATCCATGGCAATAAGCGTGAACGTTGATTGAACCCCACACCTCAATACTTGTACGAGTAGTTTGATTGAGCAGGGTGTGGGGGGGGGGTGTCCGTTATTCGAGGAGGGTCGTACACGCAAGAACTCTGCTCTCGACCAGCTGGCTATAGAGTACTTGAGTACCTACCTAGGTAAGTATGCCTGTAGCATAAGTAAACTGCACCGTTGGTGTCACTGAATCCATGGCCCATGCATGCCCACGCCAAGTCCCTCCCGGTCGGCCCGTTACTCTTATTCGATCACTCTAGGCCTGGATAAGTAGGTCTGTACTCTACTGGGTATGAGACTAACTAGTCTGTACTTTAAATGAATGTGTGTCTATCGTTCTATCGATATCGATATCGTATCTCGCCGTTAGATGTGGCGGGGATATCGATATACCACCTAGGAAGGAGGAGGGGGGATCGATGCACACGCTGCAAGGGGGGTGTGGCCTGGAAGATAGGTACCTAGTATGTGCAATTGCACTCTATGGGATAATCTTGCCAGGAATTAATCAATTGTGCGGCCGTTACACATGGTGATTTGGTTTGATTTGGTTCAGGCAGGTAATTGGCAAATGGCAAAAGAGATGGTGAGATGGATGGATGGATGGATGGATGGATGGGTGAGTGAGTGAGATGGGCCATCGATAGGATACACATATAAACAGCAGCCATGCCCCCCGCCTTTGGGTTCTTTTTCTCTCTCTCTCTCCCTGTTCTGTAGGCTTAGGACTGTTGTTCGACTGGATATCTCCTCCTACTCCACTCCACGAAAGACAGAAAAGCCAGCATGCAGTTCTCCAGCAGCCTCGTCTTCTCCCTCCTCGCCCTCGCGGCCGCCGCCCTCGCCCTCCCCGGCAGCAGCCACCCCGAGGAAAAGGCCGAGCTCGTGCAGTCCAACAAGCTGCGGCGGGCGCTCACGCGCAGCAGCCTGCTCAAGCACGCCGCCAAGCTGCAGGAGTTTGCCAACGCCGACCCCGACGGCAACCGCGCGTTCGGCGGCGTGGGCCACAAGCTCACGGTCGACTACCTGTACGACACGTTTGCCAGCGCGCCGCTCAACAAGTACTACACCGTGCAGAAGCAGGAGTTTGTGCACGAGTATGCGTACGGCACGAGCGAGGTCGTGGCCGAAGGCAAGGCGATGGAGAGCGTGTATTTCACGTACTCGCCCGCGGCGAACCTGACGGCAGAGGCTGCGGCCGTGGGCGCGCTTGGGTGTGTGGAGGTATGCTTTTTCTTTTATTCTCCTTCCATGCAGCCTTTCCCAGCTCGAGACTGGCCTTTCCCTCCGGTCGACCCCATTTAGCCGTTGTTGTAATACATCGTTATACACCGTTGCAACGGTTTAATCTATCCCCCCACACCCATGACGCACACATACAGCCTACGCATCCCCGCACATGAATGCATGACACTCCGTATCCATATACACCCTTCCATTTCCCCAAATTACATCCCTCTATACACACAACAGCTGACACTCTGCAGTCCGACTACCCGGCCGAGGTCAAGGGCAGGATCGCCCTCGTCTCGCGCGGAGAGTGCCAGTTTGGCCTCAAGTCCGTGCTCGCAGGCAAGGCCGGCGCCACGGGCATCATCATCTACAACAACGCGCCCGGCACCATCTCTGGCGGCACGTTCGGCGCCCCGGTGCGGCCGGAGGGCCCGTACGTGCCCGGCGCGATGATCACGCAGGAGGACGGGCAGGCGCTGCTGGCGGACGTTGCCGCGGGGCCGGTGCTGGTGGAGCTGGTTGTTGACTCCGTGCTGGAGAACAGGACGACGTATGTCACTGGTGCCTCCCCTGGGCATGGACTTCATCACTGACACACACTAGGCACAACGTCATCGCGCAGACCATCGCGGGCGACCAGAACAACGTCGTCGCGACGGGCGGCCACACGGACTCGGTCGGCAACGGCCCGGGGATCAACGACGACGGCTCCGGCACGATCGGCATCCTCGAGACGGCCATCCAGCTTGCCAAGTTCCGCGTCAACAACGCCGTGCGCTTCTGCTTCTGGTCCGCCGAGGAGTTCGGCCTCGTCGGCTCCGAGCACTACGTCGCCAACCTGCCCGTGGCCGAACAGAACAAGGTCGCGCTCTACCTCAACTTCGACATGATCGCCTCGCCAAACTACGTCTACTTCATCTACGACGGCGACGGCTCCGCCTTCAACACCACGGGCCCCGCGGGCTCCGCGCAGATCGAGCACCTCTTCGAGGACTACTTTGACTCTGTCGGCGAGCCCACCGCGCCCACGGCCTTCGACGGCCGCAGCGACTACGGCCCGTTCCTGGACGTGGGCATCCCCGCGGGGGGCCTGTTTACGGGCGCGGAGGGCATCAAGACGGCCGCGGAGGCCGCAATCTGGGGCGGCACGGCGGGCGAGTGGTACGACAAGAACTACCACGGCGCGGGCGACACGTTCAAGAACATCGATCTGGGCGCGTTCATCACAAACACAAAGGCCATCGCGCACTCGATCGCGACGTACGCGACGAGCACAAAGACCATCCCGAAGCGCGCGCCGAAGGTGGTCAAGAGGGAGTTTAGCGAGCGGGCGAGGGAGCACCACCACCACAGCCACTGCGGGCACGAGGATGCGTTGTTGTAGGGGGGGAGCGTTGTTGTAGGGGGGGAGCGTTGTTGTAGGTAGGGGGAGTGGAGTCTCGTTGTGTTGTGTCGTGTTGACGTTTTTGGTCTTTTTTTCTTCTTCTTGATACCTCTTTTCTGGCGATTTGGGTCTTCTTTCTTCTTCTTCTTCTTCTTTAATCTCTTTACCGGGTCGGAATGAGTAAGTACCATGTAACCTTGTATAACAACACATGGCAAGTAGGATAAGTATGTATCTCGGGAGCTCGAGGAGGAACAGGATGGGATGGGATAAACATATTTATTTCCTTTTTTTTTTACCCCCAAAAATTTATCTCTCTCCTCGCATCTCATGTATAACAAATGAAAATGAAAAATTCAAGAAGAAAAAATAAATCACGATGACCTCTGATCTAGACTACGAGTGCATGCGCAGGTGACGATTAATATGGGAGGTCTAGTATATATTATATATTATATATTATATAAAGGTAGCAATTAATTCAGTAATCAATACGTACGTGTTCTCTGTACGAGTACGAGTACATACATACACCTTTGCGAGGGATACAGAAATGCAATCATCAGCCAAGATACAAGTACCAACCTAGGTACCTAAACCTCCATCTCTTATAATTATTCGCTGCAGTAGACTCGTGCTCGTGCCCGTTAACGTTTAGCCCAAAGGAGTAGGTAGAATACCTACTCTACCTGAAGTAGCGTATACCTTTTTTAATTTTTTTTTTTTTTAACAAAGCCACCTTGTTTATATGTATGTAGAGCACCTACCTACCTACCTACCACGGACATTCCATTGCATCCTATACATGATCAAAACGAAAGCTACTTAGGTACCTAACTACCCCCCAAAGAAAAAAGAAACTTTCCCCTGCGACACCGGTGCACCAGGGAATTCGAATTCCCGCATGGTGGTACTCGTACATTAGTAGAGTAGCCTGGCGATCAAATCTGAAGCTTAAGCTTAGATAAGTATATATGGCAGAGCGGACGGGACGGGATACCTCGTGGACCGGTCTTCAGTCTAATTATAATATATATATATGGTCGCAGCTATATACCTATGTATGTATATCACGATATCACCCTCCTTCGTTTCTAGATCTAGATCTAGATCTAGATCTATCCAATTGCAAGTCTACTTGTAGTTATAGTATTAATCGGGGGGAAATAGTTTTGGGTATTGCGAAGTGGATCCTGTACATGCTCCAGAGCACGAGTCGGCCGCGGGTTTCTCTATATAATGTAGGTATATATATGTGTATCTCTGTGATCGAGCGACTTTTTTTTTTAAAAAAAAAAGATTTGCCAACTTCTTTTTTTTTTGATATGTTTTTTTCCTTTTGAGAAATTGAGAAGTATTAATCGAAATCCGGCCACATGTTGCAATTGTAACTACAGCTGGCGTTAGATCTCTGAAATATAATCTTTTCTTTTTTTCTTTTTTTTCCTGATATTTCTAGAAATTATTTTTTTTCAGCTATGTAGGTGGTTATTCCCTATATAGACTTGGGCGCGCGTATATACACCAAAAAATTCATAAGCACATACCTTAGGTACATCGAATTCCCTACGTATAACTTTCAAGGCAATTGAACGTCGAGATTTAAAAGTCAAAAGCAATGTATATATCATATGTATGTAAATGTAGATGTGGGTTATAATTAACGTATGATACCTACCTCCTACCTCTCTTCTTACTTAACTTATAATTAGAGCTACCTTGATCATGTACTAATCTAGATCTGTACCTTTAACAGATTTACATACATGGTGAGTAAGTACCTACTGCTTGTGGGCGTGGAAACAATTGCAAGTGCGGGTGTTATAATTACCCTGAACTAGAGGTGTATTTCTGGACATGGTGTACTCACTAGTTAACTTTAAATATAAACGGCGCCGGCAAAGCAATGATATTTTTTTTTATTTTAAAAAAGGGTTCATGGGCCGTATACATACATACCTTATATACGTATTTGCTCAAACTACCTAGGTATTTAAGCGAGTATCGTTTGGCCATGGTGTGAATTGATATCAATCATGATGGCTTTTCGCTTATCTTTACAGCCTTCAGCCTTATAATTACCTCAAAAAAAAAAAAAACAAGAAAAGAAAAGAAAGAGCGCAGAGGGTTATACGTATCTACTAGACGTAGGACAGAGTTGACGGGGTCACAATAATAAATATAATCGATCTTGCAACAGTATGCGTGCATGCGTATGATGTGTGGTATATAGTAGTAAAATTCGTGGCTTTTTCCAAGTTCGCTCAATCCATCCTCCGAGCTACATAAGCTAGTGAGTGCTATCTACTTCCTATTCCGGAAGGCATATACATAGCCCACCATAGCACGAGAGTAACCATTGCATGCATAGCCCACTCGTTCCTCTTTTACCGTAAGAGTATGCCATGCCATGCACATGTGCACCAGCGTTTCACGGTATACCTAAGTATATATACATAAGGTATCCTGGGCTTCACCCCCCAAAAAAATCCCAGGGGCTAGCCCTTGGCCGAAATATGAAAAATGCCTTCCTTCCTTTCCTTACCTGGAACTTGGAACTCAGGGATCTTTCACATTGCAATGATCAAGTCACACTTTTATAGTCATATTTATGGCCAGGCGCTGTGTAATTGATCAAATTCCTGATATATAAGGTTTGTGTGGGCTTGCGGCCGCGGTGTGTGCTGTTCAGACAGAGTCTGCGACGATAGCGCCCCATCGGAGTATACGTAGAATCTGTATATATTTATATATAGCTACATCTCGAGTCGCGAGGTTTTAGGCTTTATCGATATCGATCGCCATGGTGATGTCGGGAAAGCTTAAGGTGCACTGCCGGTTTATCGGTTAACGTTACTAACCGCGTTAAAGGTAACCTTAAGTATAATTATAATTACCCTCCAGTCGGTAGGTAACCTTAAGCTTAAGCTTATTTCAACCTCAACATAGGTACCTCAAGCTACAAATAGCAATAGGTACAAAAAAAGAGTAAAAATATAGAAAGTGAGGTTTCTAAGCTTTGTTCAACAGAGTCGACATTACTATATAGGTAGCTATAGCTTTTACAGTGTGCAGAAATCGATTGAAGGCTTGAGCTTATTAATTTAGCTGGCTGTTTTTCAGGACGTGCACTGGAGAGTTTGAGTACTGAATGCTATATATATATATAGGTATGCTTACAATTGTAACGAGTTCCGTAACGTATAAAGCCAGCGATTGCTGCAATCCATCGCCTTGTCGGGACGGGGGGCTCAAGTTCTAGCGACCTAGAGATGTATATATATTCAATCAATACGAATCTCAAGAGTATTTAAAAATATGCACCTAGGATACCTCCTATGTAGGCTCTGATCATCATACCATGCGTATGGGCCATACATGGCACATATCATATCACGGAAATACTCATGTCCAATTCGTCAACTTTCTTCATTCCATGATTCGCCAAAAAGAAATCTACCAATAATATCTCTCCGCCTCCGCTAGCGCCAAGAATTATCATTGGTGGGTTCCGAATCCGGAAGTACCTACTCGTAGCTGTGGTTACCTAGTTCGGAAGGGCACACTTTTGCTTGCATCAGGCACGAGAATACTTACTTCTTACTTGGTGCATGCATCAAGGAGATTGTGATGCAATCGCAGGCTGTGATGTAGCTACTATAGGTTTAGATGTCGGCCGGTTTATTGGGTCGCTTATAATTTGACCTCGCTTTCCTCAATATGTAGTGGAATTCAAAGGGCAACAAGGTTCATGAACAATGAGAGCGCCATTTGTCATATATTAGCCAGTTAGTTTTTACGGTTTCAGTTTTGGGCTACACTTTACAATTGCAATGAATCATGAAGTGATGAACTGGCACCACAACCGATCGCAATTATTATCGTGATCACATTGCACAAGAACGTACATACAGCACAACACATGCGTGCGTGCAAAAAGGATCGATATATCAAAGTCAGAAGTGGAAAGATGTAAATTGGAGCGCGGCCTTATAACTACATACATTATGAATCACTGAGCGACCAGGTAAATGTTCTTGAACAAGAGATCTCTCAGTTATATATCCGGATTTCCATGCTAGATTCAAGTCCAATGTAGCATATTTGCCACAACCTCTCATACCAAGCTGTTTTTTGCCACAATATTAAGAGTTCCTGACATAAGTTTATTATGTAAATAATGAATAAGCATATTGGTGGCAAATTGCCACCATTTGCCACTAAGAATGCTTCGAAATATTTTGACTCCTTTCAAAAGGCTTGGAAAAGTATTTTGAAAAGTATTTTCCTGGTGATACCCAATACACTGTATTTAAAAAACAAAATACACATAACTCCAATTAAAAACCACCCAAAATATAAAAATTCAGCTCAATGTTACTGAAAAGGTTACATTGGACGAAATCTATGCCTGAATATTATTTAACCTTGTTTTCACAGTTTTAAGAGTTTACCGGAGTCTCATAAGGTACTTTGGTCGGCCGGCACGCACGCACGCACGCAAGCAGCATCGATCTCGCTCCTCTGGCAGCAGCTGCTCGTGAAAACCAGATCTACTCTTCACCGTCGCAGCACCGGGCTTAACCAGCCTGCCTGCCCCCGCTGCATCTCCCACCCAAGTCCAGTCTGCCCTGCCCCCCCTCCCCCAAGTCTATGTGCGGCCCTATTTGTTCCCCCGACTGCAACCGACCTGACCACCTACATTTCTCTTCTTTTCCCGACATTTCCTTTCCTCGGATTGGGCTTGGAGCGAGAGAGCGAGGGCAACACTCAATCACTTCGTCTCCAGTATGGTCCATTGTCCGTTTGAGACTCTTAAAGTCTCTTCGGCATGCTCCTTCTTGAGATTTATTACTTTTTTTTGAAATTTAGTTTGTGCGCGCCAGAGTGGAAGTGACTTTGATTTTGACTGTGGCTGTGAATGTGAATGTGAATGTGATGAATAGTGATTATGAGTGATTTTGATGCGATTCCGAACCCGTATAGAGAGCTATAGGGGGAGGGGGCGACCTTGCCTGGTGAACGCGATGTGATGCATCAAGCGAGATGTGTTTATTTGTAATTGGGATTGGGCGGTAAAACAAGGCCCGGTGGATCAGTACCTCAACCAGATGCCGTTCGATTTATCGATGTAGCGACACCTCGCCGCGAATTGCCGCTACAGCGCCATTACCCTGAGGCCGTGTCGCTACAGCGCAAGCTTCTCTCGTTCTCGAGCGCATGACCGAGGGCAGACGTTTCAAGCCTAAAACGGGAATTTTGGATCCGATATATATAGTGATAATACACATGTGCCAGTGACTCTGCGTATTTGATCAGAACTCTACCGTATTTGTGTTGATGTAAGCAGGAAGAAATGTCAAACGTTTCTATCGTCATGAAAGTTCCCGGCTCCTCTCTCTCTCCTGCGCTCCTATGATTCTCGAAATGGCGGTGGCATGCATGGACCTTATTACCGAATGGCAGACGCTCTGAGGGTGCATTTAAATCCAGCAAATTCACTAATTAAGAGGTGAGACGGATCAAAGTGCAGTTTGCACTCGAGTAGAGTTGGGCGAGAAGCGCGTGCGAGCTGGGCCTGATTCAAAGTGATCTGTGAAATCTATGGGGCTTTATCAATTGTCTTACTGTTGTTACCTGAGGGAACATTTGCACATCTGGGGAAGAAGAAGGTGGATGTGTGCACAAGCCTGAGTTTAGCTGAATAAAACCCGCTATAAGCATGAATTCGAAGATGGCACACATTCCGGAGGCCAGAGACGAGGGATCTGTAGTAAAAGCATCTCTTGTTGAATGCATGAACTCGGTATACCTAATTCATGCTCTGCTCCGGGCTTTTCGCCAGAAGTCTTTTTGATCGATTCGATAACGGGAACAGAGCACCGTAGTAATTGGCATATAAGGCCGCGGTCTTAATCAAATTTCAGCGTGCAGGGAGCGCTAAACTAGGTACCTTTTACATGCCTTCTACACTATATCTAAATGCCGGTACAGTGGCACCAATTTTGCAATAAATTGGGGAGAGTACAGGTTACATCTGCCTACATACCTACGCACTGCCTAACTTCAAGGCATAAATGTGCGCCCCACAGCCGGCCATGAGCCAAGCCTGTATATATCCCAGGCGGTTCTTCTTGATCAATGACCCCAGTCACGGTGAGCCCATGTCAGCCAGGATGGAAATTCCCACACCACACGTTTTTCCTAATTTCTTCAGGGGAAGATTGAGTGAGAAAAAGACCCGGAGTCAGTTTGGTTGGTTGGTTGGCCCCAGACAATGGCAGTTTCGTTTCTACTCTACTCTAGAGTTTCCGGTGGCCATGTCAGGCCTTGCTTTTATTTTTCTGTCGTTCCGGAGCTCACTCCACGCACCATGTACCGCTGTTTGTACCTGCCAAGTGCCAAGAGAGAATTATGTGTGGGTGTGTCTGCTCGCCTAGAAGCAGAAGTACTGCTTTTGAAATGAAAAACCCATTGCGGCTAGCTTTGGCGTCGGAATGAAGGTATTTCCTAATGTGGTAGTGACTCTAAATATTGGCATCTCATGCGCCGATACAGCTTGACTGTTTACGGATCCAACGAGCGTGCCAATATCATCGATATCATCTGGATTAGGTAGATCAAGAGTAAATTGGCCTACTACCTAAGTATATATAGAGCTAGTTATACAAAGTTTGCGGTAATGTGTGAAGATAAAAACAACATCCACGAAGAAGATATAAAAGCTGCAAAAAAAACAAGGAAACACGACGATGACAAGGTCTTTTTTTTATTTTTTCTCTTCCAATGAGGGAGATTGACAGATGAGAGGAAGGAAATTTAAATAGAAAAGAAACCACGTCAAGTTATATAGTCCATCCCTCAAATCCTTTCATATCCAAAAATTCCCCAAAATCCACCAAATCCCGCAATTTCCTCCGTCTCAATCACTCTTACCCTGAATTCCATTTCCAAAACTCTCGAAACAAAGTCCCCCCCCCAATGGCCCAGCCGAATGCCATGATTTCCACCACAAATTCGAAAAGAAAAAAAGAAGAGTTGAAGTGCGATTTACACCAACTTGGAGGCATAAGTGGAGCCGATCGGGCCGACCTTGATGTTTGAGAAGGTGACCGACGCACTTGGGTGCTCGCTCTCGACGTCTGCTGGGTCTCCAGAGTCGGTTGGGCAGGGGCCACGGGCGACACCGGGCTTGGACTTGTCGCCGTCGGTGGGGTAGCTGCTGTCGAGCCAAAGCATGTTTGCGTAGTGGTCGTCCCACAGACTCATGACGAGCACCATGCCGGCCTCCATACCCTCGCTCATGGACTTGAATCCTCCGTGGTCCTCGAAGGTGTAGATGTCGCCAAAGACGTCCTTCTGGGCGTCGCAGAAGGCCTTTGTGACGGAGTTGCCGGGGATGCCTTCGATGGTGGACTCGGAGTTCTCGATGACCTTGCCGTCCTGCACGTAGATGCGGCGGATGTCGCTGAGCACGCCGCCCTCGGCCACGAACTGCGTGACGACGGTGAACTTCTTGTTGGTGTCGACGGTGAGGCCGGGGCCGTAGAAGCTGGTGTCGCCCTGGCGGTAGGAGTTGAAGTCGCATCCATCGGGATCGCAGGTGCCGTCGTAGCGCTCGGCCGAGTAGGTGCCGCCGCACTTGTCGCCGTTGCAGACGCTGGGGGTGACGGTGTCGCACGAGTGGGGGGTGTAGGCCGTGGCCATGTTGTTGGCCTCCCAGACGTCCATCTCCGCGCAGCACGAGCCCATGTTGCCGACACCGGCGTTCTGGTCGTTCTTGGATGGCACCCATCCGTCGACGTTGGCCTGCGAGAGTCACACTCAATGTCAGCTTGCGGTTCTTGCATGATTATGACGATATCAAAATGACTGTGGGGCCCGGGGCTGCTTACCTTGCCGTCGATAAACTTCAGGTCACGGGGGCACTGGGCGTCGCAGTACCCGGTCCCGTACTTGGCGCCGGCCTCGTTGCCGTTCTTGCCCTTGCCGCCCTGCTTGTCCATGGACACGAAGTAGAGGGCGCCGTTGAGGCCGCACGCGAGGTTGGAGACGTCGACGTCGAAGGTGAACTCCTTGCCGAGAAGGTCGAACATCATGTAGTTCTCGTCATCGGCCATGAGGTAGAGGCGAGACCCGATGTTGGTCGAGTACTCGCCCTCGGTGATGAAGACCAGCTCGAGGGAGTCCCCGCCGGCCGTGACGCCGTAGGTGTCGGCGTAGTTTGCGCCGTCGAGGACGCAGTTCTTGACGCAGGTTGCGCTGTCTGGGCAGTACTCATCCACCCACTCGTTGCCGTCGTAGCAGTTCTCGTAGCCGTCGCTGTTGTGCACCCAGCGCCAGTTGGCGTCGATGACGAGCTTGCCGTTCTTCTTTGTGCAGCTGCCGCTGGACGTGCACTCGGAGTAGGACATGCTGGGATGCGTCTCGGTCTGCTCAGAGCCGAATTTCTGGCCGCGCACGGCGGCGAGCAGCCCCGCGAGGAAGAGAAGGCTGTGCTTCATGGTGTTGTAGCAGTGGGCGTGAGGTTTGGTTGACAGACAGGCAGACAGACGGATGGACAGAGACTGATCGAAGGGCGGGCTCTAGATGCAAGCACAGCCAGGTGTGTTGTGGATGATCGGATGAGGCTTCAAAGGGAGCAGCTCCATGAGGTTTATATACCATGAAAGACATCTCACGATGCCATACATCTAAGCGGGGCATCACCAATGTCTTCCGTCACTATCGATCTCGAGTCGAGATGGTTCAATCCGTCGGCTCGACGGGATGCTCCCAATCGAGTAGTATAGCGGTGCCTGCGGATGAAGTCGACGGGCCACCAAACTCAGAGATCCGGGGACTATACCAGAAGCCGTTGTACTTTGTCTTGCGTCGACAACGTACGTACAGCCTTCATGATCTTCGCCGTTGATCTACGAGGCTGCAGGGGCGGCACCAGGGGCAGACCACCAGATCTAGGGGCATTGGAAGCGGGGCCGGAACAACTGCAGACGAGGATCCAGATTGGGGATTAATGAAGCTACAATATCAGATTCCACCAGCCTACAGGGGCCTTAGAGCTCTTGGTCATTCCAGATTCTGTATCGTATGGCTCGATTTGAATTGAAGACCATGAATGACTAGCTGGGCATGATCTTGAGTGCAATCATTTCTACTTGGTTCTGATCAAGGAGCGGTTTTCTGTGGCGATATCTCGTCCAATCCAATCCCTAGTCTGCCCGTTCTACGAAAAACACGAGTCTCTGCATAATCACATTGCTTTACACCTTTGTCCACTTTAGCGAGTGATGATCAGATAACGCTCAACTTGGATCGATCGATGTCAGAGTGATTGGCTTGCAGTATACTTCACGTCACACTCAATGCCTTTGTAGCCTATTGGGATCTGGTACAAACTAGAAAGAACTTGTTTGAAATATTCCGAGCTCTAACGCGGAGTGGATAGTAGGCACAATATCAAGCAGTCTCTAATAAGCCTTCGACTTCACACTATCCACACCTTTCCCCAAAGTAGATACGTAGTGAGCGGCATTCCTTCCCTCACATCCGCCTCCCAACAGTTGTGGAGTATCTCAAGATCTCACTAATACAGCAACCTTACTTGTCGATCATATTCCAATCCAATAACACGCCCCTCCGCCACCGGCTTCCAAATTTCTATCCGAGGTCATGGTATTTGATTAAAATTTCTTGCCGCTTCAAACTTCATCACTCGAGGCAAGTATCTTCAAGTACCATGGCAGTGCCAACGCAAGCGCTTTCGAGAGCAAGAATTATGATACACAATATAAGATACACAAAAAGGGAGAAATCAAGGTGTGGCAGGTGTCACCTCACTGTTCACCTCGATACATGAACTACCTGGCGCATTATATCATCAGGCCCCCTTCATTTAAATGCAATTGCAAGAGCAATAGTAAAATCAAAACCGAATCCGGAAAATTAGTATCCGTTGTGTCATCACAAGCCTAGGAATACATATTTCACGATCCATGTCATGTCACCCTCAATGCTATTTATTATTCTTTCAACTTTTCGTGTGATGATCATGCGTTCGGGTATGCATAAATTTGTGGAGAGGTACAGCTACCGACATTAATTCTTGTGTTCTGCTACATACCGCTATACCATTACTTCATAGTTTGTACATAAAAAATAAGCAAGGATTAGATCCGGCTGTGGTGAGACGCGAGCAAGCCTTCTTGACAAATGGGATCATCAGCCGGTGAACACAACAATAGGTATATTATTTTATTGTGGAGAATCGAACATGGAGACAGATGTACCTATATTTGCCTCCTCGACGCTGTAGGAAGTTCATTTTCCTGAATTTAAAAATCACAATCATAGTGGGGAATAATTATGATACTGAGCAATAGCTCGTAAAAGCAAGCAGCCCCAGTGCACACTCAACTATCCAGGCTCGACAAACTCATCACAAGACGTCTCGCCTCAAATGCAGCATGTATAAATGAAAAAATACTTCAATTCACATGACCGGACGTTGAGGTACTCTCCACTAGCTCCAATAAATACTTCCGACCCAACGGTCAAAAAATAAAGAAAAAGTCGCTAGTAAAAAGCTTAACACCCCCCCCTTTCGCTCGATGCGCCTTCCCCGCTTCCTCTTAGCTTCTTAGCTTCTTAGCTTCTCTATCGATCGAGCGCTCGCCGGATCGACAGTATACTAAAGTACTGGGTGTGGGACTTAGAGTGTTCTGACACGAGGTACAGGTACTTTCCACATGTCCCATAGCAACCGTTAACGATATATCAATACCCGAGTCTCGTAACCGAGCTTGAGAACTGGGGTATAGTCATATATATATTATTTCAGTCTTTAAATTAAGTATATTGCAAAAAGTATATGAATTTAATATATCCGCTGTGGAGTGGCAAGCTTGAGAAGTAACCATTGCAGTAATGCACGGGGCTGGCGAAGGGGCGTGTGATTCTGATACATATAGGTACTTGGTATATACCGGTTTATGAACATGGGTGTGATATATAGATGTGGGGTACCTAATTGACAACGCAAGAAGAGAACTGGAGGGGTACCGGTTTGTTGTTTTGCGAGCTTGCTCGAGCTCTCAATAGACAGTAATCGAGGGGACTAACAATGTGCCGTTTTTCTCTTTTGATGAAGTTCATCTTACGTAAAGATCCAAGTTGTGTCAAGTCCAGTCGGTACCTGTAGTGCGATTGCAACCAGTTCTCATGAGTCTTAACGGTCAAGATAGCAAGAGCTTTTTTATTTATTTTAAACTCGAATTTATTCGCATGCACCTTTCGGCATAGCTTGCAACTCCACCCTATTCATGTATAAAAAGCCACCTTTGAGGTCTTTTCTAAACGTACATACCGGCCCGCCTAAGCATCTTTAAGTCCAAACTGTCACACCTACTGCATATGGGAGGCGCATCATGTACTCAGTATGATGTATGTATGTATGTAGTATTGGTCATGAAAATCAAGAAGTTCGAGCTACCGGTGCATATATCCTAAAGACAGACAAAGTGGTCGCATTGATCAACCCCGCTTGGCAACGGTAATTATTAAGTGGCGTATCCATTATGCAATGAATACTCCGATTCGGAATTTAAAGGAAGCGTCAGCTAGCTAGCCGCAACCAAGAAATGCCACATGTATTCGAGAGTTAAGCTAACTACCTCTCAGCGATGCTTGCTCCAGTTACACTTGAAATACCACCGCCTTCTTATGATTGCAATTAATTCGCCATCTGGATAAATTTCTCTGGAACAACCGGAAGCAACGGAACGAGGCTGGCGAGCCTGCAGTGCGGTGTATACTGGGGTCCATGTATATCGATACATATAACAGCTCTGGAGTATAGCTACCTACCTATCTAACCTTCTCCCAATCAAGTTACTCGTCCACCAGTAAGCAAGCAGCTATCGATAACGACCTCGAGCTCTCAGTACTTGGAGTGCTTAAGCTCACTTGCAAGGTTTAAGCGAAGCCAAGAGAAAAAGAATTGAAAGCCGTTACGGTTATGGTAATCGATATATCTACATATATTACATGGACATGAATTAGATAATTCGTCGACCAGGCATGATGGTCATGACACAGACCAGACATGTACAGTTCATAGATTTTAGATTAATATCCGTTGTTCTATAGCTGTCTCCACTCCGCAATGATCTGCGCTTCTAGCGCTCGCCGCAGCTACACTCATGGAGGCAGACTCGAACTGGGAGGCCGCGTACAGGCCCAAGAAGAACATGGCCGGCTGACCCATTATCTTCCCCGCAATAGACTCGTAATTAACTATAGCTACCCCTGCTCACGATGCACGGAAAGCTCCATGATTATTGACGACTCCACAGCAGACGTACTATATAATCAAACGGCGGTTTTAATATTCTTGATTGTCTAGGCAGCTCGTTCGAGCGTTCCTATTGGGGAATTGCTTATGGAAGGATTACTAGAATTACATGTGTTTAATTGAACTATATGTTATTGCAATCATTGCAATTGCAGGTTTTGATATCTATCGCCTGTGAGTGCTGGGAATTAAGTAAGTGTAATTTAGATGAGCGCAAAGTGCCTTTATTGGAAAGGCACCTGCCATGCATGGGTATCCACTCGAGACAAGAAGTGTAGAGTACATGCACTATGCTACGAGCGGCCTAGCCAGAGTTCCATGTGGGAGTGGGTTCATCCTAAGTTGCACTTTGGGAGCTTGAAAAGCTTGGAGCTCGACAATAGGACTATTCTTTGTAGATGGCTGGAAATTCAGGCACCCTTTGCATAAAATGTATGTACCTCTGTACTGAGTGTTAATAGGCTCTACGTAATAGCCATCGATACCTATGTAGCTCCGACCCCAGATTTCAAAACCTGTTAGTTGCAGGGAATGCAAGGGAATAGGTGTGCATGTCTCTTGCAACCTGTACCTCATTTGCCGAGTAAACGGTCAGAAGTAGGTACGTAACGGCTTTCGAGATGCAAATTCTCCGAACCTTGTAAATGGCAACGGCAACATATACCTACTTAATTCCATTATAGGTACAGGCCCCACTCGCGCATTCCAGACTCAAGGAAAAGAATACGAGAGTCCGGCTTTCGAAATCTTTGTTCGCTACTTCCTCAATGAAGGAGCTTGAAATCCATGACGATGAGGTAGGGTATAGCTTTGAATTGAATTGGAAACATATTTGCTGATCGGATCCTGAGTCTGGATCCCGGGTGTGCCTGGATCCACTTTCGTAACGCAGCACATGGGGCTCGTAAATAAGTGTATATATGTAGCTATAGCTATTGCTGAAATAGATACGCCATACATATGAGCCGGCTACCGCTTTCGCTTTCCACCCTACAAAGGCCTGCCATTAATATGTTCTGCAATTTGATGATGATTCGTGTTAACGTCCCCCTCAATGTGCTTGAACATGGTTCCACATAATATATATCCAATTCCAAGTGGGTACCTCTTGAGAGCTCGAGCTGGCCATAACCGAGCTGCGGGGAACTGAATTCGAGCTTGTTCACAACGTTGCTAATCTATCCGGATCCTGCCCATGGCATTTGAGTGTTCAAAGTGATTTTCGTTTCTCTGTTTGAACTGCTTGATATTAAAACACCCCCCGGATCCCCAGCTTCCCGAACACATGCTGGCATCAGGTGATCGGCGTGGTTACTAGCGCTTCCCCAGAAAGCTTCCATTTAATATTCATGGCCAGTTGCACATGTGCCAGGCCCAAGCGAGAAAAATATATGGAAAGTTAAAGGAGCAAGTTGGAGATATTGAAAGGACTTCCATGGTGGATAGATTGCAATCGTGCTGCTAGCTCGTCCCGAAAGTTCCGTAGCGAGAAATATCTCGTTGCCGCCATCTGGGGCGCTGGTAAGGTGCTGGTATACGTAAGGCGTAGTGTGATGCGGATGATGCCTGGTGTCTATATATTAGGAGATAGGGGATATATCGATATCGATATCGATATCGGCCACGCATGATCATGCAGCTGGATAAGCTTAAGCTTGGTGTGTCCCACATGGATGAATAGTATTGTCTGTAAGCGGAACCCCAAGAAAACTGGCATCCTGAACTGACCTGACCAATGCGAAGGTCAATGTACGTCAAATGTCAACCCTGCAGTTAGTGCTCCAAATCAATATCATCTGGTCATATTGAGTTCAGAGCTGAGATATAATTGACCTAGGCCTGCTGGCCTGATCACAAGGTGAACGGACATATAAGTTTGCCAAAAATATTGACGTGGCTTGCCGATAACGGTCTGTGTAAGTCGAAATAGAAAGCTAAAGATATTCTGTAAATTAGATTGGTGGGGTCGGAGGCTTAGAGGTGTTACTTCTTCGGGTTGTGGAGCATTGATTCCGCACGGGCGCTTGGGGTATCGGGTTATCGTAGTATAATATCGTTATCGATATCCATGGGACAGGCCAGGCCTCATTTCTTTGCTTCTGATTATGATCAGCATGTACGAGCACCAGTAATGTGTGTGTGAAGAACTGATTGATTCGAAAGAATGAATGATATCCTCAGAGAACAACGGTTCTCACGGATCCTGGGCCGGGTGGTTACCCGTTTCCGCGGGATGTGGAGTTCGAAGATGGCCATGGATATCGATGGATGCATTTGGGTGGCTGGCGTATACGTAACTAACGTGTATGCTCTTGATCGATCATGATAATTGAAATTGTCCTTGGTTGTTTATCGATTTCCTGGTGGTAACATCAGGCCAGTAGTACTAGGCAATGCAATGGGTGGGAGACGGAACGACGTCCGGTCCGTCTTTACCTGTGTGCTCTAGATATCTCATCAGGAGAAGGCAGCTGAGCTGGGCCACACACAAGAGTCAGTAAAAGGCGCGTCCTGTTTGTTTGTGATTGGCTTGGAAAGGACAACCAGAGTTCCAGATAATTGGCGTTGGGTTTAAAAATGGGTTGAAGAACGATATCGATGTTGATCATTCGCCCGAGAGCTAGTAGAGTGTGTTCTGAACAGTGTAATACACACCTGATGCGTCTCCCCAGACCCTTTGCTTTGTAAGAGACATTTTTGTGGTGTATTTTCGAAAACAGCTGTTGTTTAACTCAGCATCTAACTAAAGTAGCGTTAACAGCCCCACGCGAGCAAATTCGTGCACGAGATGAATCAAAGAAGTCCTTACAGAGTGAGTGAGTGTTCCTGAACTTGGTATACTTGGCATGCGTTCAGCCTACGCTAGTTTCTTCCAAGATGAAGTACGTCGAGAGTGAGAAAATTTGCCTTGTGCTCCAGGCTAAGTTGTTGTTACTCAGGATATTTTTGTAAACAGGCAGTGGTCATCGGAAAGTTTTACCGTAAGGCTAAGCAAAGCATTGGGAGGCTGTCGGGACGTACGTTAGAGATATGAAACCTTGGGATCCAGGACGGTGAATACATGACACGTCCAGACTGAGGCTGGGTAATGTTGAAGGCATTTTAAGGTAAGGTCGGAAAGTTAGTGTGATAGAGGAGTATATGGCCAGTATCGAGTGAGTGATGTCGATATTCTCTGAAGTACTGAACTCGAAGGAATGCGCACAAGCCCGAAAGCTATTCAGCACTCCTTCCTTCAAGAGTGGGATGCCGTCTTTATGTAGACAGGGCATCTGCACACCTGCACGTATCTCCAGCAACTCTTATTTCGTATTTCAGTGAATCTATGACGCCAGCGGACCCCCCTGGCCCAAAGTCCCAAACTGTGGCCTAAAGAAGCAAAAAAAATGTAACGACGTCCCTGATCATTCATGAGTCAAGACCATAGCCAGTTCTCCTTATCATGGAGGAGGGGGCAAAGGGGATGAGGGGCAAAGATCACACGACCGACTGATCGCGAGCTGACTGCCATCATGCATCCCTATTCCTGTTCCAGGTAAGCGAGATATTGCTCTGGTCGATTTCACAGGCTTTTCACGACGATATGGATGTAAGGTAAGCTGCGCATGGCCAGGGCAAGGGAACGCCCTGCTTTATTCTCCTATACATACATGTAAATTTCTACTTCGCCCAACCCCACCATCTACCATGTTTGATTGCCAGTAGGGGAGGGGAGGGCAGTTAGCCTGGCCTGGTGGGTGTCACAATCATGTTAGATAACCAGCACACTGCAAGACATGTGGTATTGCAAGGTGGAATTGCATCTTCGCCTACATATCTTCTGTGAGCTTCGGTATCACATACTACTAATACTACTTCGACATACATGCGCACATACATTCTTGACTTGCACCAATTGCAACCAATGAAGCAGATTATGATAAATGTAGGTAGGTATAGGAAGCCAGCCTCCTTAAAGCTGCAATTCATAATTATGAAATCGCAAAACTACCTCCATAGACGGGATGAGTTTTCGATATCGAGATCGAGGATGTATTTATATGAGCCCTGACAGCTTTGGACAGGATCGTCACCATTATTTGGCCATCAAGGTTCCTATAGTTCATGGCAAAGTATCGCTACTCTCCTTGGTTTTTGAAAGACCTGTAGATGATTTTATGATATTATATACGTACAACCTCCCGAAAGCCCCACCCACGCTTGAAAATTGCTTACGCCCCCGACCGTTTACCTCTTCATCTGTTCAATCAAACGATGCTCTTTTGCTATATGTAGTGTGATATATGTAGTCTACAATCAATCACTGGGCTTTCTTCTTGGCTTTTGTTCCTCTGAACCCCGTATTCCTAACCTTTCGGGTTTCCTGAGGTTCTTGAGGCAAAGGATCTCTTTCTTCAATAGTTCAAGCAACCTATCTTCAGAACTAGTACATTTGCCCCATATGCCCGACTATAGCTATCTCACGATTCCCTCACCGCATCCCATAAGCCTAAAGAACTGCCGGGCTGCGAGCGTGTTGACATTCCTCACCTTTTGCCAATACCCACCTACCTAAGGTGCTTTATCTATCTATAATCTGCACCACTTATCAGCATATCATAAATATATCAGAAAAGATCAATATCGGTAGAAAATCTCCAGCGAATCTAAAAGGGTACAGAGAAGAACATGGCCACCAATTTACTACATATAACGAACTCTCCAAGCGGCAAAAGATAGTGTGTGTGTATGTGTGTGTGTGGCATCCAGTAAGTTATTTCACTGTACTAGGTCTTTAAAGGAGATTATAGGTAATGTCGGTTGCAATCTGCCATTGCTTGCCTTTTGAAGCTGCTAGAGGGGCGATGCAGCTGCTAGAGGGGCGATGCCTTCATGAAGCGTGATAGGTATACGTAGCTATGGTACTCTAGGCATTGCAAGTGTCCCTAGCTAGATTTCAGGCCTCCAACCGACCGAGAAGTCATTATTATGTATTTCTTTCGTACATACACAGACAGGTAGATCGAGCACCCTTTGGGCCGGATACCCCAACCTAGTACGCATCCTATGATATTCCGTTCCACCTAGGCTTCGATGGCAAAATTCCGTTTATAGGTATACGTACATACTACTTAATGCCTACTTTAAGGGCTATTTAGCTTAAGTATTTACTTTAAATAAGTAGAAAAGAGGCCTGATTGATATCTATCAATCGAATAGATGCCCGATGACCGAGTTTCACTTTTGGATTTTGTGGGTGCTACATACCTGCTCTGCCTATAGATCTAGACATGTCCTGAAATGTACTTACTCGTACTAAGGAAATGTACTTACTCGTACTAAGGAAATGTACTTACTCGTACTAAGGATGTATGTATGGTTCTAGCTAGGTCAAAAGTTTCGTATTGATTTTGACTTTACATCGTAAAATGCCAATACTGGCCCCTCATGATAATTCAAACGAAATCAAGAAAATGGATCCTGGTGGTTGAAATTGCAGTGGATTAAAGCCTTTACTGATGCGCAACTTATATTATCATTCTATTTTTGCAGACTTTTTCTAAAGGAGCAGTTTGGGCATTTTTTGGTGTAAATTTGAAGTTTGTCCGAAACTTTTGACCCGGATTTATACCTAGGTACCTACCTGGTAAGGTAGTGTCGTAGATGCCAGGAATTAATCTATTCTCTTCGGTAACGTGGACATATGATTAGAAAACTTCCTCATGGGGTAATTCCAGCATTCCAGACTTGGCGCCATCATCGTTATGTACTCTTAGGTACTCGTATATGGTACTTCAGGTACGTTTCCCGTAGTCCACCTTAAATTTATGCGGTCTAACAAAAATATAACGTCAATTTAATATGCAATGTTGCCCAACCCGTTTGATGGATTATTTGTTCTGGAAGGTTAAAGATACCTAGGTAGTTTTTGTTTATATTCTTGATTTTCCGCGGGCATGTTGCGGAGAGAAACGTATAATCTGCAGGGCTGTAGATCTACGTATATAAATGCATATCCTAGCTGGCAGCCTAAAGCGGGGAAGTGGGGAATGGAACGAGGCTGACTGATTTGTGCTCACATGGGCCATCCCATCCATAGCTGGGGTAGGTATACTCAAGAGCATATGTAGGTATCGCAGGAAGTGTTGCCTGGAGTTTCTTTGAGTATTTTTTCTTTTTCCCGTTACAATTGAACTTGCAACTTGTCAGGATATATATCACGATGATAGTTCTCTTGCTCTCTAGACCAGTATGAAGCTCAGGATTGTCCATTAATTGCGATATGCATACTATGCAACGCCGGGGCCAACATAACCACTCGGCCATTTGTATATCCTGAAGAATCTGATTTACCGCATTCAGGTTAGCCTCGACCATCAGGTACTCGTAACCGGATCCGATGGGAAATGTGCAACTGTCTTTTCACATCATCGAGCTCTTGTTGGATAACTCGAAGAATCTGATTAACCTTATCAAAATCAGAAAAAGAAAAAAAAAAATCCTGGCAGCCTGGCGCCATAACCACTCGGCCATTTCGAGAACATCGGCCATTTGTATATCCTGAAGAATCTGATCTACCGCTTTGGGATATGGGAGGGTGGAACTGTCTTAAGGTATAACTTGAAGAATCTGATTACCTCAAAATCAGGAAAAAAAATAAACCGGGACTGGCGCCATAACCACTCGGCCATTTGTATATCCTGAAGATTCAGGTATCCGGAGGATCCGATGGGAAACTTCAAAGTTGTTGTGCAACTAACTAACTGTCTTTTCACATCATCGAGCTCTTGCACGATAACCTGTAGAATCTGATTATAATCAAAACGAGAGGGAAAACTGGGCCCACTCGGCCATTTGTATACATAGGTAATTTCGAGAATCTGATTAGATCTTTCAACTCTCTCCACCACAAAGGTTGGAACTCACTGCCGGCCAGAAATTTTTTAAAAATCAAGGTATCGACGAAAACCAAGAAATGAGAAAAAGTTGGAAGTCGGCAACTTGGAGAATCTGATTAATCCTTTCTTCCCCCCTTGCCTCTTGCCTACCTAACTCTGATTGATTCATTTCCATCGCTGGGAATGGCCGCGCAGTTTAGTGGAGCTGAGCGACTGCGACAAGCGCCGGTACCGCTACTGAACGGGCACCAAGCGCAGGGCAATGGCGCCGCGTTCCTGCTGCTGGAAAGCGACATCTACCGCGTGCGGTGGCAGGCGCGCGCAGCGCTTCGACATGGCCATCCCTCATAATCCCAGTCTCGAGATGTGCCATCCCACCGTGCCTCGGCCCGCGCCGTTGTCTACACGCCCACCGCCTCCCGCAGCGCCCCTGACGCCGGCACCCTCTTCTCTGTTACCGGCTACCGCAACCATGAATCCGGATTCGAACGTTGACGAGGTCCGCATCCATATGCATCTCTAGGTGCATTAATATTTGAGCACCTCAGATACCGGCGAAGGCCGCTGTACTCGATATTAATACATATGATGAAGTATGTCTATCTAGATATACGTACCGCGAGTAGAACGGCCCTGGCGAGGCTAAATCCTTTCATTCACCACTGGCCTGGGCCACTCGGCTATTTCTCTCAACTCCCCACCCCCTCTTTCTCTTAATCTCGTTTAAATTCATCATGCACTAGATCTGGGGCCTCATAGGGAGGAAAGTGTCAAAATATGGCTTTTTTTCTCTGATTTTTTTCTCAAATTTTTTTTCTTCACTTTGGCATGCATGCGCCGTTCATAGGGACCAAAGTGACATTTGCTAGCTGGGTTTTTGTGAGAAATACCCTGTTAGTTGTAGATACCTAAGTTGCAAGGTGGCGGGTTTTGCGATAAATTAGACTAACGTATTCGTATACACTTATGCCGAAAGCCATTTGCCAGTTTTGTCCCTACACAGTGCGTGGCTTGAATGTGTACTCATACCCGCGCACCCCCGCTTGAAAAGAAAGAGGATCGAGATGCCTGGGCGGCTTTGCGGGTGTCAGGTGCACTGAGAGGCATAGAGACATCTGGAGGTATTATGGAGGGTTCCTTCACGGTGCCGCAATATGATTCACATCTGTTGTGAGATTTTGAATATCGAGGCAAAAGCAAGTGTCGCATCCTAATCGGGTAGTCCACTATCGACAAGGTTCGGACTAGGCTCGCTCTGGAAGCTACTTGCACGAGTACTCCGCACGGGAATTAACCCCTAGATATCCATCAAATTTTTGCACTCGAGCCACTTCACATCTGGAGATAAAATGTCCTGGTCTTCATGAACCCCGTAGCCAAAATGCCTGCTTCAAGCACTTGCGCAAGTGATGGTCGTGGAATACGGGCTCGGGACTGGCGGATCCGCCCAGTGGAGTAGCCCGGCAAACGATAGTGGCTTCCTCTTTTAGTAGCCACGGCAAGGCCACACACAGCCCCAAATCCGCCCTCGTCGCGCCGCCACCCCCTCTGCTCCATCTCCATCGCCCCGCCCCGCCCTCCCCCGCCCCATCGCCACAATACACAGCACGAATCCCACGCCGGCCCCAGCGTGCTCGCGAAAATGCCAGAGAGGAATGCGTACCTGAAGGCGAGTTCCCCGTGGCCCCATGCCCTCTCGGCGAGGACGCACTGACGCTCGCGAGTGCAGTACAAGCGGGATACCAGCAGGCTGATCTACTGGCTCATCCACTCGGCGAAAACGGTCTGCGAGGCGACACCGGCGGCAAGGCCAGCCGAAGTCTCCGCCCCCGAGCTCTCTCTCGCCAACATCCTCGCACTTTCAAAGCTCATTGCCCAAAGCACGGCTGTGTCTGTCCCCGACACCATCTACGGCCTCTTCGAGTCGGTCATCTCGGCACGATCCGCAGCAAACAGCTTCTTCCAGAACATCGCGGCAAAGCAGCCAGACCGCGAGATTGCAGAGAGCAACAGCAGGCACAAGGCCTTCATCGACACGCTCGCCGAAGCATTCAATGCCCTCGGGGGGGAGGCCTGGCGGCAGCGTGCCAAGGATGCTTCGGCATCGGAAGGGGAGGACGACGATGTTGCGTTCATGAACAAGTACGCAAGCCTCAGCCTCGGGACCACCGGCGCTGCAGCTGGAAGCGGCGGCGAGGAGGAGGAGGATGACGACGACGATGGCGATGGCGATGGCCCCGAGCTGAAGGAGAATGTCGCACCCGCCCACAGGCACTCCAAGAAGGGCAAGAAAGGCAAGAAGGGCAAGGGCAAGAAGAAGGGAGGGAGAAGCGTGCACAAGGCCCCACCTCCGCCAGAGCCAACGTTCGAGGATATTCCACTGGAGAGCTACAAAATCATTGACGAGAAATCGACAGTCACAGACTATCTTCTTGCAGTCCATTCCATCATTCAGGAGCTTGTTGATCTTCGGCTGTATGCCCACCCCCCCCCCACCCCCCCACCCCCCACCCCCCACCCCCCACCCCCCACTCTCGAGGAATTACTAACAAACATATCTCTCATTCAGTTATACCCAGGGTATTTGGCAGAGAGTATGCCAGGGAACCCTCAACAGTGCTGCCGCCGGAGCAATGTGCAACATTGCAGTAGCAACGGTCAAGCAACTTCAATTTGAGATAGGTAGCGACTTCCCCGGCAATGGATCTTTCGATGCCATTCTTAACACCATCACCAGGGGAGATCCTGAAGCAGCGCAGGGCCAATTCCAAATGGGGCTGTGGGATTTTTGCCCAGATGGTACGATGAAAGAAACAAGGAAAACCAATGTAGATGTGAAGGAATGCTTCATGGCCTACGCATATTGGGATCTAGTGGCATTCATTGAAGACTTTCGAAAAAACCGCACAGGGCACCCCACAAAGGCAATGCTAGCAAAATTGAACTGGGACCCAAACCTGGACCTCAAAACAGCTTCACGCAAGAAGAGAAACGAGTGGAGGAGTGCATATACGATAAATTGGCTTTACGATATTGTTCTCGTATGGTCATCGATTGTCTTGCAACGAAAGAACGGTTTAACGACAGGCAAGCCCCAGCATTTTGTCCTCGAGAACGAAGACTGGTCCGCAGAGGGGAAATGGGGAGATCATCGCAGGCTCTATGGACCACTTGAGTTTGTTGGAGAAATTACTGCCCTTGCCATGAGCAAGGAAACCACTGATATCAAGTCCAGAATTCTTCCGCATCATGTATTTCAAATGCAATGCATGGTGGACTCTTTCGTGGTATCTCGGGGGTGGTCTTACTACCCCCTCAAGGGCCATGTGTGCACATCACCAGCAAAGAATTACGACCCTCTGCTTGACATTAAGCACTTTCTCGACCGTCCGAATCGTGGCATAAATTATTCGATAGATATGCTTCTCACTGTCTTCAATCATGAAGCGACCACACACCCAGATTTGGACTCGCGATTCAAGAGGCATGCGGAGATTTTGCCCCTTGTCAAGGAGGATCTAAATGTCTGGCTCGGCAGTTCAAAGCTGGCATACGGTTTAAAAACCCTCCCTGCAAGCCGTTTCTCTAACACAAACACAAATGGCATGTGGGTATACAGCCCATATCTCTGTGGGACAGGGCTTGCAGAAGCACTAGAGTTCATTTACAACTATGGCATGGTCTTGTGGGATCGCAACCCAGAGCCGGCTGCCATGTTACATCTATACAACCTGTTGATGAAAACAGGCAACATGCCACAGCCAATCGAGATAATGGATCAGTGCATCGACTTCTTTGGCGAAACGGTCTTTCATCATGGTAAAGTGCCCACAAATAAATTCTTGCAGGCTTGGAAAGAAGCTTGTGGCCACATGGAGGTTTTAGGGTGGGATGTCCGACGCAAAACGCCCTACAAGTCGGCGATCGGTCGTACGACCACAAATCCGAAAGATGTCCTCGGCAGTGCTCCAAAGCGATTATTCAAACAGCGGAGTCTTCTTGCTCTCCTGAAAGGTACAAAATGGAGACCCGAGAAAATATCACCTGCAGACCTTCCGAAATTCAGCCTTTTGAATTTCCTGGAGTACTGTGCGGAAGAAACGGCTCGGCGCCGGAAATTGCAATCGCGCAAAACCCAACCTACCCCATCTAGCACCACCATGCCCGCAAAACCAACAGCAGGAGGTCAACCTCCATCGCCGCTATCCGGTGGCAAGACACTTTTGTCAAGTCTCCTCGAGGCTAAGGCCGTTGAACCTCGGAAAGCACCAAGTCTGTCTCCTGAAGCAGCTGCACAAATGAAAAAGATGATGGATGTACCAGCTGACTACTCGGTCGGGACCATGCGTGGGGCTAGCAATATATACAATAATGATGCGCCAACAGACCTTTCCAATCGTGCGTACCTCGAAGTGATCGAGCGGGATATAGTCAACGATATATACGGAAATGTTCGCCCCCTGTCTGCAATCAGTTACTTCCATCTCCTGGCCTGTCTGAAGATGATATTCATGACAATTGCGTTAGAAGGACAGCATATAAAACAAATCCGTGATGCCAACTCTGGTGAATTCAGAGAGCCGGTTGTTACGATCGTCACTTGGGCCTTGAGAGATATGGACGCACAGCTGTTGGCGTTCATGGGGCAGGTGATTGCGCATTCTGCTGGTGGTTTGGGCGGAGGGGAGTTTAGCTATTTCCCGAACTTTGTGGACGTTTTCAATATGAACAAGCGTAAAACGCGTGACCGTTATGCACCGCTTGAATATGATCCTGGGTCCGCTCAACAGGATGAAAAGTGCCTGGTCATGTAAGTACTCCCACCCACAGCTGTAAAAGTAGCATGGCACCGTGGCACCGGAATGGGAATGGGAATCTAGATGCCTTTTGAAAGTTATTTGATCCGGGGGGGGGGGGCTTTTCTATTATGATTATAGGCGGAGGAATATTTCCGCAATCAATGTTTTTCCTTCTTTATTGGCTTTGTTCTTTATTCTTAAACAGAGTGTTGCATATATGCATTCATTCATAAATCCCTAGGTATATCTTTGATATGAAGTATTGGATTTTTTTTCAGTTCAAGAAAGTTGTATCTGGGGGCCCTGGGGGCAGCCAATCTCAAAATACCAAATGATCGATGTAATGGTAATAGGGGATATTGAAAACCAGTCTTACGCGAGTGGGGTTGATAGTGCAGTATATATATGTGCGAGGATTGATTTGGTGGACTGAATGAGGGACAGGTGTTCGTACTTGCATTAATTCATTGGATGGGGGTTTCCGGAGGGTAATGGTGGTTCTCGGGGGTAGATGTAGAATGCGTCGGAGTAGAAAAACGGTTTGCCTCGTTTGCGAGAAGTGACTACATAAGTAATTTTTATCAATCCCCCACCCCCCAAAAAAAGAACAAAGGCCTCTCTCTTACTACATTAGATTAGCCAAAAGCGGAGATACATACATACATAGTATGTACATACAGTGAATGTACTCCCGCGACAGCGAAAGGTGGATGGAACCGTCATATTCTTTCTTATGCTTGCATTTTTTGTATGAAGCTGCTAACTATGCTCCGTACAGAGCTAGATCTTGCACTTCGTATAAGATTTTGAAAGGTTCTTCTGATCATGTATATGTACTAATATTAATTATAATCAAGTAAGTGGGGGTTTAAATTCCGTGAGTCCATGTATAGGAATAATTAACGCCGGGGTAAGTTTGGATTAATATTCCGTTGACGTCGACATGGAAGTCGAATTCGAAGCAGACCAAGTACACTTGGGTGTGTTGTAGAATCTCTCGTGGTGGGGTTGTGCTGGGTCGATTGAGGACCTTTTTTTTCTTGGAGGAAATTTTGATACCCAGAGATACGGGGGGGTATACTGATTATGGTTATCGGGAGAAGCTTAAGTGTGCGATAGTTATATTCAAATTTAAGGATATTTGAGATGCGGAACGTTGTTTGGAGGGTGGGGTGTTTTCTGCCAAGCCCTCCTCAGCTGGCATTCAAATAGGATGTAGGTTACCCTCAAATCTTCAAGGTACCTAGGGGCTACCTCAGTATACGTAGTGTGTGGCGTCAATACGGGGAGTTGCCGTTGTTGAAGTGGGAAAGGGTTCGAGATTAGCTATCGGTACTGCGAACGCTGGCGAGGAAGACCCCGCGGCCATGGCCAACGTTTGGGACAACCATACATACATGCTCTCCTCCACATAACGGGAAGTTGTCTTTTGGAGTATCTTCGACACCTGAGTTGGGTTGGGTGAGATCCGGATATAGCCTTTTGGGATGTAATTCTCCGCACGAACGGACGATGAGTGAGGGCTACAATATTCCAAGGGAAGATATACTGATGATGAGGATATGACATTACGTAGTGCGAGAATATGATTGTATAGTATTGGGTTGATTAGGATCCACTTTAAATTCCAAAGTCACCGGAAAATTGGGATAAAAGTTATAATATCCCAATTTTGCGAGATGGCGATTGTATATGGTGAATAAGGGGTGAAGGCAGATGTGTCTTGCAAGTAGAACCCCCGTTGATCAAACCAAACCCCGTACGGGAATAGAGCTTTTTTGCAAGTTTGCAGAATTTTCATTTTGGCAGTTTTTTGTAATTTAATTTTCTTTGTTGATGATAAGAAGTTTTCATGGCATTACAGTGGATAATTATCTTACATCCAGACTTTTGTATTATTATTTTATAGGGTATACGTATATATATACCGGGGGGAATTCAACAGGGGTTTTACTTGACCCATTTGTCGATGTTCGAGATGTACCATCATACTTGTTCCGGTTATAAACGCACTGTCTGATCGATGCTTGTAACGAATTTATACTTGAACGAGAAGCACAGGCAGTTTTACGAAGAAAGGAATAAATTGTATGCTTATATATATCGAATGTATAATGCTTGTATCGGGTATGTAAATAACAGGAGTCGATGTGTGTAACGCATAAACGAATCCTACGGTAACGGGTAACCGGATCCTGTGGAGGAGTAGTCGCCTCAACACCCGCGAGGCCGAGGTATTGGGATGAATGGTTGGGGCAACGGGGACAGCGGATATCGGGGGATGTGAGGGGGAACGTATTTATGTATTCGTGTATTTACGTGAAGCACAGTAGCTAGAGTTGAAGAAACCATCGAATTCTCATTTCTTCAATATCGATTTCAGTGTGTAGTTATAGAGCATTTATGCCCATATCGGTGTGCTCATGCTTTTGATTACGGGTATTACGGGCGTTGTCTATGCCCTCAAGCGGTTCACGTAATGAGTATTATTACGGCAAATATCTTTTTTTTCACCGAATTAAGGGTAATTCGACGTCGAGAAGGGCGTTTTTGCTACCAATCCTCTGTTCGCACTTGTGGACCATGTGAGATATTACCTATTCCGAGTGCGCTGAATTGATTACTGTTGTATTTAGGCTTTGCTTCGGCTATAGGCCTCTCGTTTCGAATCTAAGCTTCAAGGCTGGGCGGGTTGTAGAATTGAAGTATGTATGTATGTATATACACTGGGGCAGCGGATACCCCAATCCCCCCCCAAAAAAAATAAAAAAAAAAGCTTAACTGCACCCACACTGTAGACGGCCCATTGTTCCCGAGAATACTCTTCTCGCATGCATGTTGGAATAGACCCAAGACCCAAATGAAAGTTAAAGAATCCCAGGAGCACGGTACGGTGCATGTCAAGTAAGATTATCCATCCTAATCCTATTTGGAGCCCTACTCTTGGGAAACCCAAAAGTTGTGATTATTTAACAGTAGACGCCAGGCAATAGGTAATTGGAAGATGAATGCACACCGAAGAAAAAAGGAAGCAGTATTTGGTAGAAAGGCGCATTGTCGTATACCTGTGAGTATTAATTTGGGCACGAGCAGATAATAGAAACAGCACCCAAGTCAGCTCGAACACGGCCTGAGTTGACAAGCGAGCTCGCAATAATGCATTTCCTTTTTACTTTCCCGATAGTATACAGTAAGGGAGCTCTGCCAAATCGCAATTGCATGTTTTCATGTTTCCCCATTCTAATTTTAAAGGACTCCATAACCTGACTTGTGGAAATTGCCTAAGCGAGGCCGCGTATTCGCGAAGATGCACTTTGCGGCGCCTTCAGGACTTCTATACCTCATTGAGAACGTCATGACGGGGTGGGGGTGGTCAGGTCCCAAAGGATTTAAGCTGGTGCGATAAACCGGATGATTTGTTAAGTAGTCTCATGACGGACTTTTGGTGGCTAGTTTATACGGATAGTGAGTGACCAATTGCGGCACATGCAGGCACACTTAAATTAGAGGACCCCAACATCTACAATATACTAAGAGTGAAATACTCTAGCTTAAGAATTTACTTTAGCTTCCTCTTATCAACTTACCGCCGAAAGTGTTAGCTTGGGCTGTCCAGGAGTAGTGCCAAGAGAGAATTGGCGAGCTCTCGCAATTTACCTACCTAGAATGGCATTAGGAAGCTCGGATGTCGTGTTGGAGGTATCGCACGATTGATTTGTCGGTTCATGGAATTGTTTTGCTGTCTTGCAATTTCATAAGGAAAATTCCTTACAGAAGACAGAGCTCGAGTAGGTATCATCTCCTGGAGCACATACCCATGCATAGTTACGGAGGATCCAGGTCTATGATCGTGCGTAAGCGAGGCAAATGCCACAGTCGGGGCATCTGTGCGATTGATTTCCGTCAAGGAAACATTAAGGGCATTTCAAATGCTAGATTATATTTTTAGAGCGTGAATACCAATCAAGTATATGTGGGGTACTGGAGTAAGATCGATTCGCATGGGTCTGATGAGTGATTTCGCTATTTGACCTTAATACACACTTTTCAGAAATATACCTTTTATATATCACAGTCTCGTAGATATATCTTCGTCTGGTTCCATTCTTCTCAAATTACGAGAACACTCATGACACCATAATCAGCTGCCGGCATAAATCCCTCAAACTTAAAAGGAAACTAGGGTGGTAGTCAGCGGTTCAACTGTTGATCGCCCAGAGAGTACTGTTTCGGGGAATAAGAAACCAATATTACGAGTATAGTGTCGGCTATCACTATACTATCTTTCTGAACCGTACTAGCGGAAGACGTTTGGGCCCCTATCTTGACCCCGAGTCCAGGAGAAGCCGGGAAAGGACGAAGGTCCAACAAGGAGATTACCCGAAATTGACAGAATGCTTGGCATGACTTGCTAGACAGAAGGCAACGACGATGACGGGAAGGTCATGTCGTGCTTAGGTACTCCGGTCAGCGCCGCGAGGACGAATTGGTATCAAAGTCAATCAATGTATGCGGAAGATCTCTAAAAGTTGTAGATGAAAGCCTACATATAATCATCCCATCTGGATTATTTTAAACTATAAGTATATTTGACAACATAAAAGCATGCGTACATTTGACATTTCTTACAATGAGCACCTCCATGTAGAAGCCTAAAAGTAGTTGAATGAAATGAAATGAGAATATTTAAATAATGAATGCAAAACGCAGTATCGAACGCGCAAACAAAACAAATGACCAGATACAGACTGTTATTGTCCTCCCTCTTAGTTTATTTGACTTTGCGGTTGTCCTACGAGACTGTGACCCATGTTCACTGTACTCTGAACAGTCACTTCCGTCGTCCGCCTTATCCCAAACTCTTTTGCCGTTTCCCGATCTCCAATCGCAATAGGAAGAATATGCTCCACGCTGGCGTCGGGAGATGGTGTATTGCTATCATTGAAATTTGAGGAATCGTTTAATTTTGCAGATCGAGCATGTGGGTATTTTGATTCGAGATCACCGTTTCCCGTTGGCTTTTCCCCATCAAACTCTCTATATACCTGCATCGTATCGAGGCGAATTGAGTTACGAGAAGGTTTTCCCTTCTTTGGTCGGTCGTAGGAGAGATTTCCGCGAGGGGTCCGCCCGCCGTTGGTACTTCCTTTCAAACCTGTCACAGCTTTGAAGAGTGGCTTGAGGGTTGGGACGCAAGCGGCGATGATTCCAACGCACATCTGAATACTTTTCACCACGGAATTAGTTTATTCTCCCCAAACGCTAAAAGGTTTGTGAGTACTCACTAGCCCCAGGTGCCGATTTCCTCCCAGAATGTTGAATCCTTGATCTTGAGATAGTTGGCTTGTTTGACCCCTTTAACAATACCTGCAGCGCATGCAAAGTAACCCAAGCCAAGAATGAGGGCGAGAGAGATTCTTGTTCTTGTACCGATTTGAAGTTTCCAAATAAGTGGTATAGGGATTGTTGCAAACATGACATCGGTTACAACGTTGACGACCGTGTTGAAGAGGCCGATATTCTTGAATACCGTCTTTGAGTAACAGTGACCTGCTGCCTTGACTTTTGGATCCCAAGCACCAGCGACAGGACTGCAGTTAAAGATGAGGGTTCCTAGGCAGGCAATCGTGAAGCAGACCATGAATCCTAAAAACCGCTCAAGTCAGCAGGTTAGACTTTCTACGTGGGTCACAACGTACCAATAGTTCCCCAAAGGAACCTCTTGTATTTACTCAGTGTTGCCAGCCTCATGAGTAGAAGAGCAATGGAAACTTTGATCGAGTTGACGCCCAGAACAAAGAGCTGTGATTTAAAGAAGGATATATGACGATATTGCTTCATGTCGTGCGGCTTTATTGTGCTCAAATGTCTCCCTGCTCCATGATGCGACTGGAGGACAATGCAAACCAAAAAACCCGTTGCAAATAACTACTTATTTCGAAGGTTATCGTTAGCTTCACGATGAAGACCTGTCAATGCAAGACAAAGAGAGCACATACAATTGCTGCTACCATAACATAATCATCTGCGCCGATAGTCTTGATAAGTTTCGCCCGCACATATAACCGCAATATTACAACCACTGCAGCAACTGCAAAGAAGGTTCCCTGGAGTGCAAGTAGAATAGGTGCATTATTCTCAGCGTTGTATGCTGGACTCGTCGGTGGATTTATGGTGGCTTGTCTTCTCGCAAGTTCAACCGAGTGACTATTGCCGAAGGGTGTTGCTGGCATATTTAGCGGTGACCGGACAGCTATCACTAGATTAGCAAAATACTCGAGAAGAGAGGATTACCTTGAAAGCTGGGCACATCTTTACTTATATAAATCACGATCATGCCGATCTTGGTGTACACTTAGGAAGATCAGCTTTTGCCTTCCTCTTTGGTCACAGATGTATAGAGGTCCTTGTTATTGCATCGAACTGCTGCCTGCACACGACTGCAATGCAAACATACCCGAGGGATGCATGGATTGATTGAGAGAATGTATTCCACGTGGCCGTGAGATTACAGCTTGCAGAAACAGGCCCGGAGACGAGGTTTTGCTTGTAATTACAATCCCATCTACCTAGAATCGGGGACATGTGCGTGTGTATACGAGAGTAGTATTATTAGCGGTACAAGTACATCACCCCCTATGTTCTTCAATCAAATACTTTTCGCTCCCACACTTCAATTCTATTCATCACATAACTCGTTTAGCAATTCGAGATGTCAGACAGAAATAAAAAAAAGTAGCGTTGTAACGTATTTCAATACCTAATCCTGTGATAGAATCAATCTATTAGAGAAATGATAGAAGCCAGCAAGTAGGTAGAAGCTAGGCCGGGCTCGCATCATTATGGCCTGCTGGCTTCTTATGCCAGACTTGTCTTAGATCATGCAGACCTTTCTCCTACTAAACAGGGGGAAATAATTTCGCTTATCGAGTGGATCCTGTGTTCCAGAGCACGAGTTTCTCTTTTTGTGATCGAGCGTCTTTTTGCTAACATATTTTTTTGAAAAGTTTTTGCTTTTGAGAAATCTAAAGCCACGGTTGTCTGAATATAATTTTTCCTGAATTTCTAAAATTATTTTCAGCTAGTATTCCCATATAAAACTTGAGAAAAAATCTCTCTTGAGACAGGCTGCGAGCACCCAGAGCACAGGATCACCCGATCACGAAGACTGTTTCCCCTGGTGTGATATTGCACTGGTGGGAATGGTAGTCTACTCGAGTACATGATGACCGTGACTACCTGAAACTTACAAGCATATAGATCTTCCCGGGGACACCATCAGTGATAGGAAACGTAAGAAGAACAGAAAAAGAAAGCCAATTGGCTTTGCCTCGCCCCACCACACCCTACCAGCAATCCTAGATCTCACCTTTTCATTCATTGTATGGAACATGGATTCGAACAGATCTAGATTCACAAACATGTAGCTTGGAGGGTTACCACTCAAAATCCATGTTTCATTTTTAATATAGCTACCCGCAATAAGTACTGACGGCAATACCGTCAATGTATTATAATATAGGAGAGAAATAGTACTAAGAACTAGGTACATATGTACATGCAGTGAGTTGAATCTAGAAGCATCCTTGCTTGGGTAGCGCTAGAGTCTGGACGATAACGGCTCAGGAACTGCGTCGGGGAAGGCGCTCGGTTACCACAGATCGCTTGCTTTCGCCCCCTTTCTGTACGCCCTCAGTATTTAGACCCCACACATTTTTTTTCCTTGCAGAATTTTTAACTGAATTTTCGCTGTAGCTCGGTTGGTAAAGGCAGCTTAGCCAAGATATATTCCGAGCATGTGCTTTCCAATATGACGCCAAGATACATCTCGCCTGACTTTTTTTTTTACCTAAGCCCCGCCGACCAGGATTTCAAAAATGCGATGAATGGGTCTGTGCGGTAGGGATGTCATGCGGGAGACGCTCACGTAGATGCACGGGTGAGGCTAGCCTCGGGTGCGGCGTATTTGGAACCGCTACCTGGATGGAGCAGGTGCTGTGAATAAATTACCCGCAAAAACTGGCGAGTTAGGTATGTACGAGGCTAGCGTCAAAAGTCATGGGTGAATATGAAATTGCGGAAATAGCACAATATGACATTACAGCTCTTTCATGCCCTCAAAAAATTCCTCATTGCCCTCAATACAACCGTGTTCATACCTCTGGGGGATCCCACTTGGTTTCAAAGGCTTCTCAAAAAATTTCTTCGGCTTCAATATTGATTTTGAAAAACTCCGTTGACCCACGACTTTTGACGCTAGCCTCGTACATACCATGTCGGTTTTTGAGACAGTCAAGAGTCCTCTGCAAAAATGGCAGAGCACGGTCAGGGCACTGCCTAAATTCATTCACTTAAGGCAAAGCGTTGAAAATTGACATGGTACTTATCTCGCCAGTTTTCACGGTACTGGAGTGCTTGGAAGCCCTGCTAGCTCAATTGGAAGCTTAGGCGGCGGATGTGAGAAAATACCAATAGGCATCCCATTCGTCACTGATTTTGTTGTCAAGACTCCATTTGAACCATTTCTGCAACTATTGATTGTGAGAGAGCAGTATGATATATGTCGAGTACTGGATCGATACATGCTCGATTGCATTAAACCCAGGACAAACATTCTCCGCCAGAATTTGTGGGGGCGCTGGCATGCATGAAATGTCAATTTGTCGGTGGTGAAAGAGGCCAATCGGCTGCTGGAGGTAAAAGTGACCAATTGGATTAGGTACAGAAGAGTAGAGTACTCTACTCGTTACCAGCAAGAAATGAGGGAACGAGCAGGGGCCGTAGACTCGCTTGGCCTGCAGGTCCATAGTATCTGCTAGTTCCCTCATTTCCTGCCGTTAACAAGAAAATACGGCAAATTAAGCCTACAATAAGATATGCCTGGAATCGAGAGGAAGTGCGCTGTGCATGTGAGCAGCAGATTTCGCAGGTTTCGTGTCTTCGAGGGATAAGTATGATTCATTTGCCCATTAAAGTTCCAACCGGACAGGCGAGAACGTTTCCACCTACGTGCTCGAGTAAGCAGTCATCAAACATACCTTTATATGAAAAGATAAGTATCAAGTTGTGGAGATGAGAATAAGGCTGATCGTAAAGAAAATTCGAGACATATTCCAGGACAATGGGAAACAGCGAACATGTCCATGATTTGCTGTCGCTTGCATATTCTCGAAGGCAGCTCTGTAGCCTTGCACCCGTCCGTTGCAACGAAATTCTCGATGTCTCAAGAATCGACATGGCCTCGTATATTCCAAATTAGTTATACAGAGACCGCTACCAAAAGTCCTTGCAAAAAAATTATGCAGCCGAGACCAGCCAAGCCCCCAGTCTCAGAATACTTAAAATGGCGAGAATTCACCAAAAGTAGCCAACTTTGAAAATTCATAACTCCTTCAGTTCTTGAGCAATTATCCTCAACTTGAAATATGTTATAGACGTGTTGGTGGGCAGTATTCAATAAATTTTTTGTGTTTATATACGTCCTCTGGATGCCCCTATTTAAAGCGCAAAATGTTAGTAAATCTTGGGTCAAATTGATCTTTTTAGCGATTTGGGGGCTAGAATATGCCTTGCAGAACTGCTTCCCACGCAATGGGTATGAAATTTTCAACACTACTTTTGCAGTACAAAATGTTGAAAAAGGACCAGTCTATGACATATTTCAAGATGAGGAAAATCGCCCAAGAACTGAAGGAGTTATGACTTTTCAAAGTTGGCTACTTTTGGCGAATTCTCGCCATTTTAAGCATTCTGAGACAGTGGGCCTCGGCTGCATAATCTTTTTGCAAGGACTTTTGGTAGCGGTCTCTGTATGCGATACCTACTCGTCTGTACTCTTGCATGCAGGGGAGGGATGACAGCTCAGGCAGCCATGACCGGTAAAAGTGTTTCCTGTTTCCTGACAGCACGGACTTGACTCCACTGTAACAGTATGCACGCCAGCCACCTCCATGTAACTGAAAAGAAGGAGGGTTATTTCCCCAAAGTATTTCTTTATTCGGGAATATGAACAAACGAATGATTCCAAGTTGCAGAATATCCCGTATTGTAAATTGCCACAGTAGATACACCTCAATCGACCCCCAGCCCCGGCCCCTTGGAAGGGTAAGCGCCCCAGAGTCTGGATGGACGTGAGAGGAAGGTCAAAGTGGTTATTCGGAAAGGCAAGATTTGGCGAGCAATGTATCTGAGTAGGTACTCGGGTATGGGATCGATAACTCGCAAGCCCGCATAAGAGAAATTTAGGGCCAAAGGCCCTGCTCGAACTTTTTCTGGGGCCTCAAAGTGACATTATTGGTGGATATTTCAACGCTATGCAAGTTATGCCGCCCAAACCCAAGTCTTTTACACTTGTTTAGCTTCAGGCTTGCGAGTTATCGATCCCATACCCGAGTAGCATGGATTCGGTCTATGCGTCTGCCTGTTTTTATTCCTGTTTGCATGCGTGAACGTGGGTTTTTGCTATCCTTATACAAATTTGAACGAAAATGATTACCGGAACTTCCCAGATAAGATATCATCCGGGGGAAAGTAATTTCCTTCATGGTGGATACGGTGGAAAGCAGGTGGTGGATGTGTTGGATAGCAGGTGGATACCGTGGATAGCAGGGATGAAGGTTTATAGCAGGATGGCAAGGAAGGAGGTGGAGGAAACGCCTCATTGGGAAGGCTGGGATGCTGGGAGAGCAGAGAAGGAAGGGAGAGCGGGAGGATTATGAAGAAGGCAGAAGAAATGGAGACTAGCTCTTCTCTCGCATCAACATCATCATCTCAAACAAAACTCATATCTGTCTCAGGCTCCGTCCACGGCTCCGTCCCCAACTTGGGACAATTTCGCTTATCGAGTGGATCCTGTGCTCCAGAGCCCGAGTTTCTCTATTTGTGGAGCGCCTTCTTGCTAACAATTTTTTTTGATAAGTTTTTCCTTTTGAGATTTCTCAAGCTACAGTCCTCTGAACATATTTTTTTATGAAAATCAATAGCTAGTATTCAGTTAGTATTCCCATATAAAATGCTAGAAAAAACCCCTCTGAGAGCCGCGATTACCCAGAGCACAGGATCAACCGATCACGAACACTATTTCCCCTGATGATGTGCCTTTCTCAGGATTTAGACAAGACACATCTGAAGCGCCAAATACATGAATATATCTGGGTATCCATGCATGTATATTTTATTGGTAAAGAAGGATATCAATATATGCCATCTCTACCCTGCTTACCTTGCTGGATGTGGCTCAAGATCTTGCATTAGCTGGGCGTCCAGCAGTCTGTTCAATGTGGGGGCTTAGATTCAAATTCCCCATCAGGCCATCATGTGGATCCATGTACGTATACCCCATAGCCTGGGCGTGGGGACGGTGCATCCTTCTATCGTAAAAGTTATGGGGCGTACTGACATGATTAATAAGAGGTTGGGAACATGACAGGTTCTGAATGTTTGTTCATATATTACCTGTCATTGCATGCTGATTGAATTTGGTTCTTGTAGGATACTTTAGATAAAGACGAATGGCAAGAAATAAGTGTTCTCGTGAAATAAGGCTCTATGAAGGAACTAGAACGCGGTGTTATTCAGGTCGCCCGCTTGGCGCGGATGGCAATGTAGTCAAGGATTGTGCAGAACAGGATATTTCCAAGGCTTGCGTACCTACCTTAGCTGGGCGCTCACACTCTTAACCTCAGTCCACGCCGCGGCTGTGCCGCGTCTGAATGGGGCTCGTGGCGTGTGGGGCCTGCAGGCCTCAAATTAACGACGACTGAAGGACTTGTCACGATGAATAGGTAATCTTCACTAAGCAAACGGCCCCACTTTGACGCATGAACATCGAATGCCCCTTTCAGCCTCTCGGGGCCCGGCAGCAACGTGGTACTTATATTAGGGCTTCCCAGGGCTGTTGTTATGATTTAATTTCTCATCGCATTCATCCTTCGCTGCCTGCGCAACCGGTACCCAATTCTCAACCACTTGCGCTCTCCTTCCAGAACTCAAGATGCACTCCCGTGTCGTGGCAACCTTGGTGCTGCTGACGATCGGCTTCTTTTCACAGGCAAACGGAGCGGCGATCAGCGCCAGACAGGACGGACCCGTCACGGTCGAAGATGCGCTGAACGCGGGGGTGACTGGCGGTGACTTTATCGACGAGCTTGCGCTCACCGCGCTGGAAAACATCTCGGAGCTCGCCTCGACCGAAGAGACGCAGGGCGAGGTGCAGGCGAGGACAATCGGCGGCAGCAGGTGCAATCTGTTCAACACAACAATCAGACGAGAATGGTGGGCTTTTACTCTACACATACACATACAGATGCAATTGAGTTGAAAGCTGACACTTGTGCCCGACCCCAGGGGATCGCTGTCGACGAGCGAGCGCAAGGCGTACATCGACGCCGTGCTCTGCCTGCAGGCCAAACCCTCAAAGAGCGACCCGGTGAAGGTCCCCGGCGCGCGCAGCCGATATGACGACTTTGTCGCCGTGCACGTGAACCAGACATTGTCGATCCACGGCACGGCAAACTTCCTCTCGTGGCACAGATACTACACGTGGAGCTACGAGCAGGCTCTGCGCAACGAGTGCGGCTACAAGGGTGCGCAGCCGGTAAGCATGCCCAGCCGTGACGCGACGCGTCATATGTGACGAGAGCTGACGTGTGACGTGTGTGGTAGTACTGGAACTGGGCAAAGTCGGCCAGCAACCCCGAGGCCTCGCCCGTCTTTGACGGCAGCGCGACCAGCATGTCGGGCAACGGCGAATACATCGCCGGCCGCAACGACACCCTCGTCGGCGGCGGGGCCATCAAGCTGCCGCCGGGTAACGGCGGCGGGTGCGTCAAGTCCGGCCCGTTCAAGGACATGGTCGTCAACCTCGGCCCGGTGATTGCGTCCACCCTCCCCGGGGTCAACAAGAATCCCCTGGCCAACGGACTCGGGTACAACCCGCGCTGCCTCAGGCGCGACATCTCAAACTACTCCTCCTCGCGCTGGTCCCGCACGATCGACATTGCCGAGCTCATCCTCAGCAACCCAACCATCAGCAAGTTCCAGACCCGCATGCAGGGCGACTTTGCGAACGGCTTCCTCGGCGTCCACTCTGCGGGCCACTTTACCATCGCCGGTGACCCAGGTGGAGACTTGTACGTCTCCCCGGGCGACCCAGCCTTCTTCCTCCATCATGCCCAGATCGATCGTGTCTGGTGGATTTGGCAGAATCTGGACATTAGGAATCGCATCAACGTCATTGGAGACACAATCACCATCAACAACAAGCCGCCGAGTCGGGACGGGTCGCTTGACGATACCATCAATCTCGGTGTCATTGCGCCCACTGACGTCAAACTTAGGACGCTGATGAACACGATGGATGGGCCGTTTTGTTATATCTATTTGTAGATTTTGTGATTTCTTTTGTACTTTTGTTTGTTCTTATGCCCTTTGTGGGCGCAAATCTTTATCCCACAGCTGCAGATTTTCTCTTTATGTATATTATATCACCTTTTAATTAAACTCAGTTTGTGGTCGTATGGGTTCAGTTCAGCGACTTGTGACCTTGACCAATGTTTTGCAAACAAAGGTTGTATTTCCAATATAATGACAATTCTGAATGTATGAATCTATACGATTAAATTCCGGCTGCATGGCGTCAGTCGAGTCTGATGAATCGAAGTGTGTAGCCTCGTACCCTAATAATACATGTGTCGCAAATGGACATGATGGCCCGTGTCTGACTTGCCATTGATGATTTCATTTAGTCTCTTCAATTTCCTTATTCGCTTATATGATGCATCATTATATTACTCATAGATTAAAACTCACGATAAAAGGAGACAGATTTTTGAGCCCACCCCGCCCTCCAGTCCTTTCCTAGCGATTTCTATAAGTAGGATTATATATATTTTTTCATATAAAGTGCAGCTCTTAAGCTTCTAGTAGTTATTAAAGACCTGATATTCACCACCATACAGGAAAATATGGCAAACGTTTGAATTGTAACCAATTGGTATATTTTCAACAAGGTTCTGTACTACATACTAGCTTCCATCAGCGGAATATATTCGCGTGTGTGTTTAAAGTTATCCTATGAAACATCATTTGATCAACCCCCACTAGTACTACTTACGTAAAACAGGAATGGAAAACAGAATATGCGGCACGATGGCAGCCTAAGCCCGAGCGCAGCACACATATCAGCTATAAGAGAGAGCCTCAAGTTCGAGACGAGGCAAATGATGTGCATCTGTTAGTTTCAGGCTTAATTGAACGCCCATTCAGTATTCGTACTCGCGATGGATCCGTAGGACGCGAGTTCAAAATAGTGATGCATAAGTCGTCCTACACAGTGGGTGCAAGAGCATCTATACCAAGTCAAATTTAATCGTCAATAAAGCTTGCGGAGATATTGACAATCAATTCTTTATTTAATATCGTCAAACTAGCAAACTGGGTTTCTTTCACCTATGAGACACCGATACCTAACTGTGGTGAAACAGTATTTAGAACTAGAATACCGATGAAATCGAATCAGCTATTCATGAGACACATCTACATTGATTTATAATTGCAGTTCTGACATTCATATCGCTCGCATGTATGATAACCTGCAATCATTAATGGCGTATACTTGAAATCCTAACATTTAAAGCTCTGTCAATGATTATCAGTCCACGTAATTCTACCTCATCACAGACACCTATCGATATCCCAACACAGAGCAATACATTCCCAGATACCGTAGTAATTGGCATTTAAGATAGTACTATATTACAAGAGTGTACTCGATTACAAGACAGTATATTTGGCTGTTTTTTGTTGTAAACGGGTAATTATTTGAGTACCCTTTTGACGCCGGCCGTTGTATAAGACTGCAGTCTTAGATGCCAATTACTACGGTACTCGACTCCGACAATAAGCCCTCTTCTCCGGACAAATACAAATTGACAAGTAGCTACATTTTGTCCAATCTCTGGGGCCGAGGTAGGCTGGGGAGAAGACTCCAGGCGAAGGAGCACCACGGGCTCATTTAGCTTTACCCTGCCACTTATTTGATGAGATTTTTAGGTGTATAGTGCAGGTCACATCAAGTATTTCGTTTTGTGTTTGGGCATATATTTGTAAAGAAATTTAATTTCTATTATCCAAGTGAAGTATAGTATACATGATCATGATCAGCGTAAATCAATAGTAAAAAGTTATTCCATCGAGCCAATCAACACAATTTGTTTCCTACATATCTCCAGGAAACGTTGAATAAAAGTTACATCAAAATCAATCTCAGAAAAGCAATATGTACTTGCAGCTATAATCCAACACCTTCTACTCACACACCGTCACCCGTACAATTGGGACCTGCGGGCTGCAGCCCGCGCAGCTGCTAAAAGTTTATTAACTTCTTTGTCCGCCACTGTGATTATTATATGAGTGCTCCCTCGGGGCTGGTTGGTGGCCATTGCGATATCGTAGTTGTAGTGGTTGAGGGAGGAGACGAGTCTATCATAGTCCTGCTGGGGAATGGCAAAGGTTGATACCATTGTTGCGAAGTGTGGATTTGAATTAGCGTGTGCGGGTTGGAGCGGGGTGGTGGAGATGTTGGGTTTGAAATGTTTGTTTGGAAAGAATTGACGTTGGAAGGGCATTTATAAATCTGGCTGTTGGCCATAGGTATACAGCAGCATCTGATTTCCGGGCCGCAGGCATGGCCATCATGCGTGGTAGATTGCCCCCCCCTCCGATGTTTGGCGTCTGGCCATTGGTTGCAAAGCTGAGTTGGTGCCACGGGAGGCTTTAGAGAAGGAGTAGATGGCATGCAGGAGCATGCAACAAGCGGGACTACCGCATTGGGAATAAGGGTGGCTGGCATACTTCCGGATCGGGAAGAGAGCCGTCTGGAGGTTCTGATGTACTTAGCCCTCCCCAGGAGTACCCTGGGGATCATCATCATCCATCTATCATCATACGCTTTGTCGATCTGATCTGTCCTCACAGTTGGCCTCAACATTTCTCTCGCAGGGGGGATTTTGTTTCATAAAGGTAGGGCTGGCCATCGTGAAGCACCTGTGAATGTGCATATGGATTATAGCTGAATTCATTTTCAGTTTAAAGATAAATGCCACAAAGTCAGACATGAATAGTATTTCCATGGAGGAAGATAGTATGTACAATCATCGATGTTCTGGCCCCGAAAACAGTCATTTTTTTGGCATTCGATGAATGTGGCGGCCAGGTGGAGATATGTGGTCAATTTCAGGGCCGGTTTGCGTCACCGAGATGCAAAAAAAGCCAGGAGGGGGGAGGGGGGGTGGCTCCAATTTCAGTTGAGAGAAGAAGAGTGTGTAATGCCGATGAAAGTACCTAATTACGGCTTACTAGGGTCATTTCAATGTTCTGGGGTTTCAAAGATTAAGAGCGGGGCCATGGCTAATTCCGTACGTGAAGATAGACTCTCTGATAGAGCTGCAAGCCTGTATATTGGCTTGGAATCGCAAGTACGTCTTTTGTCTTACTCCATTCGCGGTCTTGCCATCCGCTGGCAGGTTCTTGGCTTGCGGAAACAGAACGTTTCCACCAATTCAAAGGGTGGATTATTAGTTCGTTGAAGAAGTTTGAACCGAGATGAGGCAGGCCTTTTGAGCCACGGTGGGCTTCTACGTTATTGCCAAGGAGATTAAAAGTAGATACGAGGAACCAATGATCTTTCGACAACAGGCAAGGGATACTATCTCCTCGAACCCTTTGTTTGCCAGAAGCTAGCTATCGGCATTCACACATCATGTACTCAAAGCAGTCAGAATATATATTTTGCTCCAGATATTTCTTTCCTTGCGAGAGTCTCCTTTTGGGCTCATATGAAGCCATTGTTTTGGAGAACGTTTTTCTACACTTCTGGGTTAAGTTTGCATTAAATGGGAATGGCAGAAGAGCTGCGTGTTGTTTCTCCTAAGAATGAAATCACATCTATGCTTATAAGGGGAGTCGTCTGTCATTGAATTGACCACCGTTATGAGCATATCCCCTGGGTCCAGACTCGCATGCCCATATCGAAATTATAAGAGACCATGATTTTATTGAATGCAAAAATCATGTGCCTATGATTATCTAAGAAATCTGGTGTGTTTATAACGAGAGTCGTATGAACTTTCGAACATACAATCGCTATATGCGGCGAAGTTTAAATAGTCCTCAGTTCTATGATAATGCCAGTATATACGTATAATGGGAGCTACCTGTCATGTGTACAGTCAGGTCCACAAATTGATCGGTCACCGCTAAACTGGGCCTGGCAATTTTGGTTGCTAGGCAAAATGCCTTTGACCGATCACTTTATTGACCTCACTGTACAATACCCATCTATGCCGTGTGTAGACTTTCGATACATATCCCATTCCGCAGGGAGGAATACTTCGAATAAATCATACAATACCCATCAACGGCGAGAGATCTCGATTTCTTACAGAACCTACCGTGCTGTTTAGATTTATTTCATTTGCGGGCTTCATTACAAGTGCGTTATACTGATTGATTATTGTAGCTGCGAGGCTCAACTTTCGATTGCCCATGATGCGCATGTCTTAGTAGTCGCTTTGATTTCCATACACTCTATGTGTGCTCCTCTACTTGTTCGATTATTGGTCGCCACAAAATACCCACATCCATATACATACTCACCAATAACAATCGCCGATGACAGAAGGACCTGGTGAATTTTGTTGATGAGCAACTGAAAGGAAAGATCTGTCGCGCTGGAGGGTTCCCGAGTTAAAGCTGGATATGAGTGGTCCTCAAACCCAATTAAGAGCTTTACTCCGCATACCAGAGTGCAGTGGTCTGTACCTGGGATTGGTGACAGGTGTTCCGGCTGAAGAACGAGTCTGCAACTTGATCGAGTTTACTGGATCTTCTGCCTTGTTGCGTTGACGCATCATGCATGCATGTATGTGCACAGTGCCGCGGAGTACTTTCTCGTTTCACTCCACAGAGTCGAATCCAGCCGTTGGGGTCGATCGCGGATACTCCCATGCACTGGCATTGGTGGTCCAAAAATCCCACAGGAATAAGCGTCGAATGATGCCGTTCCTGCGCAATTGGCTTTTGAATTTGACCACACTAGTGCACAATACACTGAGCTCTTTATTGGGGTGTTGTCGGTGGTATCTGCATTTGGGAGGCACCCCTGATCATGAGAAAAGGAACTTGTGTGCCTAACGTTGATTCGGCATTGGGTGCGAAAGGTTGAATCGTAAATTGTGGATTTCCTGCTGCCTTACACAATTCACGAGACAGTAGATGTCCAATCATTACTATTGATATAATTGTGGACTTTTGGGAAGGTAATAGGCCTTTTGAGAATGGTCAACATGCGCAGTTATGATGCTGAGCGAACAATCTAGAGCTAGATAGAGTGGAGGTCAGATTCGCACGTGCATGCAAAGCAAGTATATAAATGAACGGATATTTGTTACATGCCATTACGGGCCTCAGTTGCTATTCTGCAAGCCCCACTTACACCGGTATCTCGTATACGTTCTTGTGCCCTCGTATACCACAGAATCTTCCAAGCGACCCTTACCAACCTAAAAGCGCTGATACAATTGAGCTGAGATGACAAAGTGGCTTTACTCACCAACTAGCACCGACTCTGAGCCAAGTTGGGAGCCCAGTCCCAGGCGGAGATGTACGATGGATCTATTCTTGAGCTGCTCCCTGACTCTGGTAATCTGTTTCTGGACGGCAATTCATCTCAATATCGTCCCCAAAGGCTCAACGTCAAACCCACTACTGAAGAAGCTATCGTGGGCTTTGATAGGAATAGTGGCTCCTGAGATTGTCTTGTGTTCTGCCCTCGATCAGTATATGCAGGCTCGGTGGGTGTGCGAGCAATTGAAGGAACAATTTGCTGAAAATGTGAGAGTTCGTTGCATTTGACAAGTCTACATTAGCTAATCTATTCGCAAGTAGGAGGTTAGGATTAAAGCCCATGATGCATGTTGTTTGATTCCCATGCTAATGATGCAAGCGTGCTGTTATAGGCGGAAAGAGTTGCGGCTAAGGAACAATCAAGGGCAGAGGGCGAATCTGGCCGAAATGGACGGGTAACGCTCCATCATCAGCCCCAGAAGCTTTGGCTTGGGATAGCATATTAATGTCTTTTGACTCTGCAGCAGGTTGAGAAGAGGCACTCGAAAGAATCGCCAGGTTCCAAGGAGAGTGGATCAGCAACAAAGGTATGTGACGCCTTTTGGTATCAAGCATTGGTGTATATAAGGTTGACGAGAGTCATATGGATATCGAAAGACGGGGGCCTCTGCGACAAAGAGAGGTATGATCTCGGCATTGATGCGGTATCTTTTTCCTCTCGGTATGGAGCAGGCATTCTTCATTGTGATGGGAGGGTATGGGATCGAAAACGACCAAATGGAGGGAGAGGATGGCAAGAAGCCGGTAAGCAACCCCCACAGATCATGCAGCCGAGGGTCTATATCAGTCTCGGGTCTTTATGCTGAGCCGTGTGTCTAGAGGGAGAAAACGCAAGTGAAGACGCTGACGCCATTGGGCGCGATTGCACTCATCAAGGCCGAATTGCTGAGTCCACTCGACCTGGCCGATGTCCAGGATCGCAGCAAGGCGGACGGACTGTCCAAGGCGATCGTCTGCGTCCAGGCCACATGGCTGGTCGTCCAGGGCCTGGCAAGACGTGTGGCGGGCCTCCCAGTCACGCTGCTGGAGCTGCACACCATCGTCCACGTGCTGTGCGCGCTTGGGACCTTCGGGCTGTGGATGAAGAAGCCGCAGGACGTGCGCACGCAGCACATTGTGGCGGACCGCACGGGCGAGCGTGCGCTGTACCTGCTCATGTCTCTGCCCGTGCGCGGCTACATCGCGGGCGACCGGCCCTTTAGGCCAGAGATGCTTGTTGGCGGCGGCCTGCGCCCGACGCAGGCGCAGCAGGCGATTGCCGCGCACTATATGCGCATGTTTGGGGACGCGCACGCCGCAGCCGCGGGGCCGGACGGCAGCCCTTCGGCGGACGTTGTTCGGCTGGCGGACGCGATGAAGGGCATATTTTCGGGGCGCATTGGCCACGTGCGCGCGCCCGACGCCGATGCGGAGAGGCTTGCGGCGGCCCGGCCCCGGCTGAACCTGTCGCCGTGGAGCGGGTATCGGGCGCCGGCGATGCTCCGCGAGCGCGCCGCAAACCTGCTCGGCAAGCCCGAGGGCATCTACGGCTCGCGCGACGAGTGGAAGGTCTTCAAGACGCCGCTCGGGTGGGTGCTGCTCGCGCTCAACGATCTCTACGGCGCCATCCACCTCACCGCCTGGCACGCACACTTTCCGAGCAACCTCGAGCGCCTGCTGTGGCGCGTGTCCGGGTGCCTCATCCTCGCCGTGCCGGCGGCCGTGCTGCTGATTGCCGTGCAGGCGCACATCAAGAGCACGGCCAGTGCCAGGTCTGCCCGCCCGCCGCTGCGGAGATCGGCTGCAGCGCTCCCTTTCATGGCGATCGGCCTGCTGATAAGCATCCCCATGGCTGTGCCGTTCAAGATCCTCAAGCGGGTCATCATGCTCCTCTTTCAGGGCAGCTTCTTTGTGTGCTGCTGCATCTGCTTCAGGAGGGGCGTTGTGAAAAGCTATCGGGAATTTTTCCAGGGCTACATGGCAAATCTACGAAGCCGCAGTTTCTATAAAGAGCAAGTGTGCAACTGGGTGCACACTGCATCAAACGTCACACACCTTCTGGTAGCCCTTGGCTTTATATTCTCTCGGCTCTTTATCACGGTGGAAGTGTTCATTTCTCTTCGTAATCTGCCCGCCGGCGCCTATGACACTGTTGTCTGGACACAGTTTTTTCCACACATTTAGGGGGATTGATGTTTTTAGGCTTGCTTGTGCGGAATAGGATTCCGGACTTTGTACTCTGTAATGAGGATTGCAATACGAGTAGTATTGCATTACATAAAGTGGGCAAGAGCTATTGTTTGAGTCAAATGGTAGAACCAGGTTTCCCCTCTGTAGACAAAGTATCTATCTTTACCATAGTCTCTGCAAACAGCCTTGTCTTCGCGGCGGCTTCCTTTTTGATCCAGCACGGCGCTGCAAGATATCGAGAAATTTATGAGCCCCCCTCCTTCATGGCTATAATTTGATAATCCGCGACACCGTGTATTCCAAAGGCCCTGTTGAGCACAATGACGCTCAATATGAAGATGTCTTTTTGCGCCCCCCAGACAAGGGCCAACATTAGCTTACAACGAGTGGTACGTATTCTAATTTCGAATTTGGCTTCCAGTGCAAATGCATTTTTCGGGCTCCCAATAACAAATGCTTCCCATCTTCTTATCACGAATGTTCGTTTCTCGACTTTACACATTCGCGCTTATTGGGCATGGATGTGCTTAAGCCTCTGATATTTCTTGGGTGGAAACAGGCCTGCCATGCCACATACATTGCCGGTCGGAGGCTACAGGGATGCAAAGATTGAATGTATGCCGAGATTTATACCTTTAGCGATTCAAGGAGGTGACCAATTATATCATGGAGCCTAGATTCTGCACGTTCGGAATAGCCGACTAGTAGGAAAGAGAATTAGCCTTGAACTTTTCGGCCTCGACAGGTTCCAATTAGAGGTACTTGCAATCGATTTTCGATTGATATTCATGTTGCATTGCTTCCGCCGTAAATGATGAAATTGTATGATTGGCACAACATGTTCCATTATCGCCACTAGCATCTTCATTATCCAATAATCAAAGGTTTTCGAATCCCCGAAAAAGAAACGATGAATTTGAATTTTGTAACTCCAACCCGCGCCGAGCACCGCAGAAGCAATGTGTGCCGTTTGTGTTTGCGGCTTAAAGTTTGCATTGAAAATCATATAGAGTACGAGGTAGTCAAGGGGGCGCTACGTACGCACTATCGAGCTTGGATTTCAACTGCAGGAGGATCCGGACTTGAGATGATTACAACATGTCCAACCCTCAAGACTACAATTCACCCCACTGCGGAGGAAGTAGGACGATTGGTCTCTCAAGTCAGACCTCTGACGAGGCTGACCCAATGCTCTATGTAAGGCAACAAATTCCTTCTTTTCTGTATTGGTGGTTTGTCTACGGCTACGGACAATACGAGTACGGATAAAGTAGAATTTGATATTGGGCCGCATGTGCATTTGTTTTCTTTTCCTTTTTTTCTTATTGTGGAGTGCAAATTCTGCGGTAGGCGTCACCGCCACGAGTTGGAAGCCAAACTTTGAATCAATCCAGGGGGATGAAGCGAGGACAATCACGATGTGTGATCGCCATGAACAGCTCATGGACCATGCAGAAGTCCTGTCCAGCTTTCTCTACCACAATTAAAAACGAATTGATTCCGAGTCCTTCAATCACATTTTGCAATACAGCTCCACGAGAAATTCGAGTGATTTCAAGACGTGTGGTAATTTCAATGGCTTGTTGCAATATCAGTGCCTCTCATTTGGCTTAATCATGAGCGTGCTTCGACGCATGAGATGGAAAATATCAGCAACTAGTAAGAGAGTTTTGTAAACACATTCGTTTGCATAAAATAGGACGCTTTACTGGGTCGAGGCTACGCTTTACTCCAATGTATGATGCCTCAGACCACATAGTACTGTGCATTCAAGTGTACCGTGCTGTTCTGTACGTAAGATGCATACTGACGGCGCTCGTTAAAAGCGTACTCGATATCAGCATACAATCCCTATAAGCATACAGGCTTGCCGCCCAGATCCTTTTACCCAGCCAATTCACCACTGATTCATACACCTTGAATGCCGGACGGTATCCCTAAAACGAGAACAGTTGATAGTGTAATGTAAGTACATGGAGGTTCGATGAGGCCTGCCTCGATCCCGCCAATGTGGCATCCAAATAAGCTTTCAACAAGGACTCAATTCCCGAGGCTCGCGAATGGTGTTTGAGTTATTAGCCTGGTTGTGTTACCAGCAAAGGGGGCTACCACTTCGGCAAAGCTTAAGATTACGCCTGTCAAAATCATTAGTAGATATTAGCGCCTTAGTAGTAACAAACTTTGAATTCATATATAATCTCATGCTCTCCGATCCGTAGATCACCAAGCACAAGCCTTAATACACCAGCATGATGCCGCAAATATACAATTTCCGCAAATAATGAGCCTCAGTGGCCAAGCATGAGACGTTACACACACAAATCAAATTTTATAGAAAGGGGAATAAATTACAGGCGTTGCTTACTCCAGTAAATAATGGTAATTGCTGCTTGAGCAGGCAAGCGAATAGAAAGCTCGCTGTATGTTTGGAGTTAACTGAGTGAATCTCGACATCGTTCACCCGTCTTTGATGGAAATTATCGGAACGCCATCTCAACACGTAGCCGTAGGCTGTTTCATTTAAAATCTTCAATCAGAAATCAACTCCGATGTAGAGTATCTCTCGTCGATTTGAAAAATCAAAGGATTGTGGAATGGATGGTCTCAATTGAGGCGTGCACCAATGCTGCTTTACAAACACAGCTAAACAGGACTATGACCAGGGCCTCGTTTGAAGATCTCTGAATACTGACGTGCCAATGGCACTTGCGTATGTTGAAAGTCGTTTTGCTGGATTGTAATCGTACAGATGTGGATCCTTGGGATCCTGCAACGTTGCGTGGCCACATGGAGCGGTGACCTATTCATAGTCATCCACTCCCGTTTACGCACTTCACACACACACATTCGCGTGCGGAATGACCTACCTATACTGGGCACGAGAACAATTATACTGAGCGACGAAGATGCCGCAACTGATGCCACTCTTACTGATTGAAATGATCTCTTTTCAGACAAGAGTCATTGATCCATGAAATACGAGAACAGCTGGACCATGAGCTGATTGAGCTGCATCCAACTAGCTCGTCAAAGGTCGCTTGCTGCTGGAGCCACGAATGTTCTCGTGTGTGCCCAGACTTTGACCCACGAATAGGAATCACGCATCAGTAGAACCCTGCAGCTGCCTGTTGTGCATCGCGCATATGCATGTTTCATCTGCATAGTCTTATCACATTCCTTGTGAACTTCGTACTCGAGTGCAGAAAAACACAACTCGAATACCTGGCATCTGTATTTGAATCTGGGTTATATTGAGGTTGAGAGAACGGTCGGGGATGGGTGATCCGTATACGTAGCACAACATCTTATTCCCCTAAAAATTACGGCCAATTATTCTTTGCCCATGGCGGATGAAGATTGGAGCAATTATTTTCGGACTGTTGAGAGTTAAAATGAATTGTGGTTCCATGAACCTCGAGCTCTCTTGTCCAATGCTGCAAGTTTACTAATCCAATGATGCAAAAAGGGTCATTACAAGAATTCTGTCACTCTGAAGAGTACTTAGTACAGCACGTATTAGGCTTATATCCTACCTTATATCCTGCGTGTAGAAAGCATTTTGGGAGACTACTTGGCCTTTTTCGACAGCGTGGACAAAGGGCGCCGAATTTAGTTTCTAGAACTCGGCTCAGATAGATAGGCAATCAGTATTTCAACTCGCGAACCAGTGCAAATTAGAATCAGGCTCCTATTTAGTCGTCGGTGTGATTTGCACGTGGTACAACCGCGTGGCGTGCGTGAACTATAAGGAACCCACATGACGCAATTGTGATTACTGAATATAATTTTGGATATTGTCCAACACATCATCAGAGGCCGGAAATACTCGAGCACCTGCTACTCAGTCAATGGAAATAGTCCATGGATTTCAATGTATGCCATCGATGATATTGGACTTTTGCGTCCTCAACCTAATTGAATGAGATGTCGACTCACAATCCTAAACCTTGCAGATTAGTGTATATCACTCACTTCAAGTTTTACCATTGTTGATGTGAGGTGGGAGTACAAGAATGGCGGCGGGTAACGCCGAGAGCGGGTATGATATATAAAGCACTGCTCCTCAACGAGAACACGGCCCCACAGCATCTGCCAATCCATACTCCACCCACTAAAAAAAACATCAAATACGCCCAATCTCCTACACTATATACGAATACGGCAGCAATCAATTGCTCCTGAAGAGATCCACCGACCGGGTACGATGACGGGTCTATTGGATTTTCCAGCACGAAAAGCAGGAGAACCTGTATGGGAACCGAGCTCCCCACGCAGGAGCACCATGGATCTCTTATTGAGCTGCGTTTTAACTCTATTTCTATGCCTCTGGACGGCGGTCCATTTGAACGTCGCACCTAAAGGTTCAAAGACAAGACCTGTTTTGAAAAAGATCCTTTGGGCAGTCATTGGTGTTTTTGCGCCAGAGGTGGTCTTTTGCATCGCCTTTGATCAATACATGGAAGCGAGGTGGATATGCAAACAGCTGAAGGATCACAAGGCATTCCAGGCGGCGGTTGGTCCCACCGTGGAAGCTGCACACGGACATCAAGACGTGGAAAGCGGGGCCAGTAGCACGAGAACAGCCAGCAGCGTAGCATCGTCCAGTGGGAATGAGACTAGTGGTCCAACTACAGAGGTATGTACGTTCTGTCTTGGATATACCCCAGCGCTAGCCTGGCTGTGCAACGCCGCCCTCTCTCTTGGCCCCCAGCGCTGCCCATGTTGAGTGACGAGACTGAGAAAGTGCCAGGGTGTGGCCGACACCATGCAGAAGAATTTGCGTGAGCGGATATCACAGGCGCATAGACAGTTGATGCGCTACCTGTTCCCGCCGGGAATGGAGCAGGCCTTCTTTATCGTAATGGGAGGTTACGTGGTCGAGGGGCCCAAAGACGGGGGGGGGTACCGCAAAAGGTTCGACAACAGCGGCCGCGAAGTCAAGGTAAGGCTGGGCCATTCTGGCACACGTATCAATGCTAGTGGTGGTTCGTGCGTGCAGTACTGCCCGGCGATTGCTTCACGACACTCACCTCCTTCGGCGCCGTCTGCCTCGTCCAGGCCGGGCCCATGGACCTGCTCGACGTGCAAAGCGTGCAGGACAGAAGCAAGGCGGACGCGCTCACAAAGGGCCTGGTCTGCGTGCAGGCGCTGTGGCTGGTGGTCCAGGCGCTCGCGCGCCGCGCATGCGGCCTGCCGGTCACGCTGCTGGAGCTGCACACCATCGTGCACGTGGCCTGCGCGCTGGCCATGTATGCGCTGTGGCTGCGCAAGCCGCAGGACGTGCGCACGCAGCACACCGTCACCGCGGACGGGGTGCTCTTCATGCTGCTGACGCTCGATTGCCGCGTGCGGCGCCACGACCTGAAGAAAGACACGCGGTTTTGTTTCTGTTCCGATAGCCTGGAGAGCTGTGATCATTGCCGCGCATGGCACGACCAGCTGGTGCCGCGTGACGAGCCGGGCATGGACCCAGCGGCCTTCAGGGGCGCGCAGCACAAGGCGCGCATGGCGCTGAGGCCCCGCGAGGCCATGATCGCCCATAACTTCCACCTCGCCTTCACCCAGCACCGCGCACGGCTCGCGCTGCAGGATCCGCAGGCATCGGACAAGCTCCCTGCGGATGTTGTGAGCCTCGCCGAGGCGGCCATGGCGGTCGGGGGCGACCTCTGGCGGTGGCGCGGCGGTGATCGGCGCGAGCCAACCCTGGCCAGGGATCAGGTGGGCAACATGATCCAGGGCCCCCAGGTTAGTCTACAGAAGGCGTATATGTTGTGGAAGGTGTTTGACACGCCCATTGGCAAAGCGCTGCTTGCGCTGAATGTGATATACGGGGCAGTGCACCTCACCGCCTGGAATTCCCATTTTCCGTCGGATATCGAGTGCTTGTTGTGGCGTGTAGCAGGATGCATCATTATCACTCTCCCCCTGCTGGGGTACACGGCGGTGGTGCAAATGGCATTTGTTCGCAGGCACGAAGATTATCATGACGCCTTCTCGCTATCGGACAGCGAGATCAGCGAGATCTACAAGTTGGGCCCCCGGAGCCTCTTTCCCACAGGGCCTCATGGGCATATTTGGGACTTATTGTCGAATATAATGAGGATGACGGCAATCCTCATTAGTATTCCAGTTTCCTTGTTCTTCTTCATTATCCGCATGTTTATATGTTGCAGCACATCGTTCATGATGGCATACGATGTAATCGCGTTTCCATTCCGAGCTATCACCCTCTTGAAGAAGGAGGGTTCGTTGTGGAGACACTATTGGACACTTCTTCTTTATAATTTGATGTGGAATGCGTCCCAGCTCACTCATGTTCTGATTATTTTTGGGTATGCTGTCGCCAGGGCTTACATTACAGTGGAAATATTTCTCTCGATTCGCAGCCTACCCATTGGGTCATATAAGAACATTCCCTGGGCAGACTATATTCCACATCTTTAAATTCAGTTGTACAATACTCAGAGATTGGAGGATTACATGAGGGATGGTCTGTACATAATTAACTGAGGGCGCTTGTTCAAGCTCAATTACCCATGTATATACTGTATTATTAGGCTTGTGAAACATTCGTCAACTTATCAGTGATTCAGAGAAACGAGAATGTGTGGTTTACCATCTACCTTATTCTAGTACGCCATATTTCCATACCTTTGTCCGAATCCAAATGATTCTACCTGCCCGGCCTCCGGACGTAAGGTGTTTTCGATCCAATATATTTGTACCTAAATATGAAGTTATATATAGGTTGTATACCGCACTCCGAGGAAAGATAGAAAGTCTCTTTTAATATCTTGCCAATGGATTTCCGTAGCCTGGTTGTCGAGAGTTTCATTATTACATTTTCCAAATGGAGTACTTTCGAGGTCTATTCAGACATTCATGCCGTCTCAAAGCCCTACACAAGACCACGATCATGTGTGATATATATAGGCTACCGACTTAGCTACCGAGCAGTTGGGACACTTTTAATTAGGAGGGCTCTGGAGTCTAAGTGTCTCTCTCCGCTGAGAGATACCCGGACGAGGCTAAGAGGTAACATTGACAGGGCCCTTCACCATGGGCACGGGGCTAGGCCTACTACGATATATTCAAGCATGATACCATATCGACATTCTATGGTTAACTTAAACAGCATCCGATTGTCCTCGGTGGTGACACGATCTGGCACAAATACTGTAAAATCCGCTCATTTGACATACGTGATCATTTAGCCCTGCATGATAGGATCTCGAGTCATCATTGGGACAAATTTCATGACCCAATTTCAAGAAAATGGGGAACGCCCTGGGGGGAACTGCCCTTGTACATCAATAAAGACGTTGCGGTATGTCAATGCTAGGTACCCCACAAGACCGCCTGAAGATATTATCGCCCATAACCAATCGCCCCATAAACCTTCATTGACATTGTGCGCTTCATAAGTGGAACGCGATCTCCGATGCTTTACCTGGTGAGGCAGAACACTGGGCTGAACCTTCAACATTTTCCCACAAACGTCTTTTTCTTTGCAAGAGCTTAACCTGCAGGCACAACTACCCAGTACTTCTCGTCGTTGGAAATATAGTACGTTTTGGAAAAACGTCACGCACGTCGAGGTACAAGTCATTAGGTGCCAAGGCGTCTGACACGACTGCTATAGTAATACTCCCAAGCGGGCTCGCGAATTGGGCGAGACTAGGCTGGTGCCAGGTTAAAGCTGGTGTATTTCATACGTAGCCTCCATTAGCCTAGGCTTCAAGTACGCAAAATCTAAACACGACGACCACTCGAGCAGTGGGACAGTTGCAGATCCAAACAGAGGACCCAATGAATGTGAAGTTGTGCACCACATACGAAAGCACCTCGGATGTAGTTAACAATCACTGAATGGAAATGGTGAACATTACCTTGCGTAAGTGTGGGCCAACGCGCTTGTGCACAAGCTAAAGTAAAGCCATGCGTCAATTTAATTTGAATTATATTTCGACGCTCCATGTTGGATCCAAGGATCGAGGACAGCTCCAAGAATATTATCGAGACTGGGTATTATTGATTATTGCATAACTATCTACCTCATATGGTATGCGGCATTGTAGGTGGAGCGCATACTCCGTAGCCTCGTCCCCAGCATAATCCGTGGGTGCTTAGGTGTACCATAAACAGACACTCGATGTCACACATACTGATTTTTATAAGTGAAGATTTCTTCATCTGCGCGGTTAAATCAATATGGAAGTTGGTTTAGTAGAGTGCCAATGATGTGGAATCTCGACGTGTGCAAATTATTCTGTACTTCATCGAAATCTGCAAAGATAAATTGTGTTTCGACTATCGATGATGGCCGTTGTACGAATACACTTCCCCCCGATCGTCGCTATCGGCGCGCTGCAGCGACAATCGGCAGGCTGTAGCGACACAAGCTCAGGGTAACGGCGCCAGAGCGACACGGCCTCAGGGTAATGGCGCCACAGCGATGGCAGCCGTCACACGAGTCGACCATTTTCTGTCGCTACAGCGCCATTCCAACAATTCTCGACGGAATGGCGCTGTAGCGACAGATGCTGCCTGGCAGCGATAAATGGTGTTACCGGCCGCTTCGTTTGCAGTGAAATAGACAAATAACTGCAGCTCACCATGCTTCTTTTGCAACTTTACTTGATCTACAAAAGTCTATTTTGCGAAGGCTTGGCCGGTAAGCGGGGGCAGTCTTGGCGGTTTAACCCGACCCGCTCCTTCAACGTTCCTTCGATTCGTCCCGTCGCTCAGGCCTTCGTCTTTCTCTACACCTACATCAACATCCTCCCTAGCCTCGTCCACCATCCCGCCAAAGTCCCTGTTCGCCCCCCACATCGCCTCGCCGCCCGCCCGCCCATGACAGCCACTTCGGCGGCCGAGCTCGCGTCCAGGCGCTACGGCCTACGCTGGACAAACAACCTGTGGGGCCCGCAGCCCGAGTGGGCGTGCGAGCCAGACGTCGATGCGATCCGCGCCATTGCCGCACGCCACGTGTCCGAGCCGGCCGTGGCGCTGCTGGGCGGTGGGGCCTTCAACAAGCTTTACACCGTCACCAGCAGCTCGCACGCCGACCTCGTCTTCCGCGTCACGCTGCCCGTCGAGCCGCGGTACAAGACGGCAAGCGAGGTGGCGACCATCCGCTACATCGCCCGCCGCACGCACATCCCCTTGCCCGCCATCATCGCCTACGACTGCACCGCAGACAACGAGCTCTTGTTCGAGTGGATCCTGATGGAAAAGATGCCGGGCGTCTGCTACGCAGCGGCTGCGCAGGGGCTGGCCATGCCGATGGAGTGCAAGCAGGCGGTGGCCCGGGCGGTGGCGGGGCACGTGCTGGAGATGCGCAAAACGTGTCTCTTTAGCAAAATTGGGAGCCTGTACCAGCGCTGCGATCTGACCGAGGCGGAGCTGGCTGCCGCGGCGCCGACGGAGCTCGAGGACACCGTACTTGGCCCCGCGGTGACCATGTGCATGTTTCTCGGGCCGCTGAAGATGCTCATTACGCGGGACCGTGGGCCATATCGAACCGACCACGACTATGTCAGTGCGCAATTGAATGCGCAGATCGAGGATAACAAACTGCTCCGGGCCATTGCTGCTGGCGATGACGCCGGCGCCCCTTACGACCCATCGGACCATGGCGACGACGGGTACGACTCCGACACGGCGGAGGACGCAGCCGAGGCGGCAGAAGGACTCCAGGCCCTGCGCTCTGTGCTCCCGTCCATCTTTGCGACTGCCGGCCCGCCTCCAAGCAGCCAGGTGTCTATCCCCCCGTTTGTCCTGCGGCATCAGGACCTTAACCACTCCAACATTCTGCTGGACCCTGCGACATACGCAATCACCGGGATTGTCGACTGGGAGTGCACCATATCAGGACCAAAGTGGGAAGATACCTACCCAGCCTTCATTGACGGCACCGATAGGTTGGAACAGCCACCACAACCCAATGCAGGTGACGGCGACGGCTTGCGGATGGAGCAATGGGACGAATGGGAAAAGACACAACTTCGGCGTGCTTTCGACCAGGTTGCTGGGGCAATGCCAAATGAGGATTACGAAGCCGAAGTAAAACGTATTTACTTGATGCAGATGAATTCGGTCGGGCTTTCTGGGAGAATGGTCGTGGCTTGGGTGGAGAAACTGAAGCAAGTGATAAACAGGGGATGGCAAGGAATAGGAGAGCTGTTGCATAATTAGATTGACCGAAATGTAGTTGGGACCTGTAGTGCCTCACATTTATTGTAGTTTGTTGCATTGGAATAATCGTTCAAAGTAAATGTACCCTGATCATGCGAATGTGCGGTGTTAAGACGATTGATGTGTGTGTGTATAGTTATGGAGCAGTACAAATGGCCACAATCAATGCCCGCTGGAAGCATGTTGCCCCTACTATGACTCAATCTGATATCGGAACATAAACTCGCATACCGTTCTATCTCTTGTACTAAATTTCAGAAAGCAAGATTGTACTACGGTTCCCCTCGTACCAACTCCGTCAACACAGCATCCATCGCGGCCAGACACCCGCTTCTCTCTTACCTGGCTCCTCACAGATTCTCACCCCCAAGCGCGTCGAGGCCGCGCTCTCCCAGGACTGTCCCAACTACTGCAATCTGAACACTCCAGGTGAAGTTTCTGAAATCGGGATGGCGTCTGACGAGGCGGCGGGGAGTTTATATAATGCAAGCAGCATGGCAGGAGTGATCACCAACGATTTGACTTCTGGAGTAATATCATTCTTTGGGCTTCTCCTTTAGATCTGTTCAATGGTTCGAACTATCAAGGAAGATTTTCAGTTCGGTCCCCGCGCGAGCCCGAGGATGGGGGGCAACTTTTGGCCCGCATACGCACGTTAAGCGAGAAAGCGCCTCGGTTCCGAGGCCAAAGACCCACATTGCCTGCTAATCTTGATCCTCGCCTGCAAAAGGATTGCAAGAACGCGGCCCCCCACAGCACGACAGCATCTCGCTCTCCATGGCCCCCCTTTGGACTCGGCCCTCCACCATCAAGGCCGCGGCCCTCCCCTCGTGTGGCCCTGGCCCTTCTCGTGAAGCCGCGGCCCACCAGCAAGAGCGCGGCCCCCATCCAGTAAGGCCGCGGAACCCCCCTCGGTAGCATCCCTCCGAATGCGGCGATCCTCCTGCCAGGCCGCGGCCGCCGCTTATCTGCCTGGACAGCTGCGGTCTCCCTAAAGTAGCCAGGCATGGATAATTGTACTATTTAGGTAAGTTATACAGTACAGATCACTTAGACCCTAAATGGAGTCATCTTAGCAAAACATCACAGTTCCGCACGGAACCGCAAAACTGAGCACTCACAGTTCCGCACGGAACCGCAAAACTGCGTATTCACGGTTCCGCACGGAACCGCAAAACTGAGCACTCACAGTTCCGTACGGAACCGCAAAACTGAGCACTCACGGTTCCGCATGGAACCGCAAAACTGAGCACTCACAGTTCCGTACGGAACCGCAAAACTGAGCACTCACGGTTCCGCATGGAACCGCAAAACTGAGCACTCACGGTTCCGTACGGAACCGCAAAACTGCGGAGTTCCAACGCCGGTCACAGCATGCTTGCAAGAGAGGGGTGGTTACCCTGAACCGGGCCAGTCACAGAACGCTTGCGATACCGGTCACAGTACGCTTGCGAGCGCGGGGCGGTTACCCTCACCTGCGCCGGTCACACCTCAACTGCGCCGGTCACCGTACGCTGGGTGCAGGCCTCGAGCCCCCCCCCCCCGGCGCGAGGCCCCGCGGACTTGATTACCCTCAACCCGGCCCCGCACAGCTGCCGTTCGTCGATTTGAACAGGACCGGGCGGGAGCAATTACCCTCAACTGGAGCCGCTGATCGATCTTATCAGATCCTTTGATTATGTATAAAAGAGGGGGTTTTGAGTCTGGGGTTAGGGATATGATTTGCAGGGTCATTCTGCTGCGCGGCGAGTTGGGGGATCACTCAGCATGTCACCATACAAAAAAGTTTCTCAATAGGATAAGAATTGGTTTTATATCGCAAGTCATTTTGTGATTTGGTGAGCTGCCGAGTTGAGATTTGCTGTGGGTGTTGGAGGGCCATTCTGCCGCACGGCGAGTTGGGGGATCACTCAGCATGTCACCATACAAAAAAGTTTCTCAATACGATTAGAATTGGTGGAGATAATTGATGTTAACTGAACAGAAATGCATTTATATTGCAAGTCATTTTCTGAGTTGGTGAGCTGCCGAGTGGAGGTTTGGAGTGGGTGTTGGGGGGCCATTCTGCCGCGCGGCGAGTTGGGGGATCACTCAGCATGTCACCATACAAAAAACTTTCTCAATAGGATCAGAATTGGTGGAGATTATAGTGCTGTTTTAGCTGTTTTCCCTAGGGCTAGGACTAGTTTTCCAGCAAATTATGTAACTTTAGGGTCAGCAAACTCCGGTTGTTGAACTCGATGGCTGTCAAACTAAGGTCGTCAAACTCGATGGCCGTCAAACTCCGGTTTTAAACTCTATATAGGCGTGGGTCAGGGTCAGGACAGGCGGTTGCCATACAAATTTGGCTGTCATGCACCTGCAAAAGAGTGGGCTACCGGGCCTACCAAAGTGCCAGGACGGGTGCCCACGCTTTCCCCACTCAACTACACCCAATTTTGCCTATGAAGATATCATTTAAAAGCCCTTGCTTTGTACTATCCAGCAATGTAATAATATTAATTAATTACAATATACTATTTAGGTAAGTTATACAGTGCAGACCACTCAGACCCTAAATCGAGTCATCTTTGCGGAACCGTTCCGCACGGAACCGCAAAACAGCACAAGAACGCTTCCGTACGGAACCGCAAAACTGTGGACTCACGGTTCCGCACGGAACGGCAAAAGTGTGGACTCACGGTTCCGCACGGAACCGCAAAACTGTGAACGAACCGCTCCGCACGGAACCGCAAAACTGTGGACTCACCGTTCCGCACGGAACCGCAAAACTGCGGACTCACCGTTCCGCACGGAACCGCAAAACTGTGGACTTACCGTTCCGTACGGAACGGCAAAACTGTGGACTCACCGTTCCGTACGGAACCGCAAAACTGTGGACTCACCGTTCCGTACGGAACGGCAAAACTGACGCAAAACTGACGCAAAACTGAGGACTCACCGTTCCGTACGGAACCGCAAAACTGCGGACTCACCGTTCCGCACGGAACCGCAAAACTGTGGACTCACCGTTCCGTACGGAACGGCAAAACTGACGCAAAACTGACGCAAAACTGAGGACTCACCGTTCCGTACGGAACCGCAAAACTGTGGACTCACGGTTCCGTACGGAACCTGCAAAACTGTGGCATCACCGTTCCGTACGGAACCGCAAAACTGTGCACTCACGGTTCCGCACGGAACCGCAAAACCTTTGGCGACGGGGGGTTACCCTCAACCGCGCTGGTCACAGCACGCTTGCGACGCCGGTGACAGCACGCTTGCGAGGACGGGGGGTTACCCTCAACCGCGCCGGCCACAGCACGCTTGCGAAGACGGGGCGTTACCCTCAACCGCGCCGGGCACAGCACGCTTGCGAAGACGGGGGGGTTACCCTCAACCTCGCCGGTCACAAAACGCTTGCGACGCCGGTCACAGAACGCTTTGGCGGCGGGGGGTTACCCTCAACGGCGCCGGTCACAGCACGCTTGCGAGGACAGGGGGTTACCCTCAACCGCGCCGGTCACAGAACGCTTGCGACGCCGGTCACAGAACGCTTTGGCGACGGGGGGTTACCCTCAACCGCGCCGGTCACAGAACGCTTTGGCGTCGGGGGGTTACCCTCAACCGCGCCGGTCACAGCACGCTTGCGAGGACAGGGGGTTACCCTCAACCGCGCCGGTTACAGTACGCTTTGGCGAAGGGGGGTTACCCTCAACTGCGCCGGTCACCGTGCGCTGGCTGCAGGCCTCGAGGCCCCCCCCCCACGCGTGAGGCCTCGGGCACGTGATTACCCTCAACCCGGTGCCGCTCGAGGTACGCTTGCTCGATCAATCGTTACCCTCAACCGCTCGCAGCGACGTGCCACAGCTGCCGTTCGTCGATTTGAACAGAAGCGGGCGAGAGCAATTACCCTCAACTGGAGCCACTGATTGATCTTCTCAGATCCTTTGATTTGCCTGAAAAAAATCGAAAAAATCTATTAAGTGTTTTTGAAGTGAAAAGCGGGATATTGAAGTGAATGAGCGTTGTGGAAGTGTTTTTGAAGAGAGTTGAGGGTAATGTGAGAGTGGGAGTGGGAAATTGAAGTGGCTGAGCGTTGTGGAAGTGTTTTTGAAGAGAGTTGAGGGTAATGTGAGAGTGGGAGTGGGAAATTGATGTGTGTGAGCGTTGTGAAAGTGTTTTTGAAGTGAAAAGTGGGATATTGAAGTACATGAGCGTTGTGGAAGTGATTTTGAAGAGAGTTAAGGGTAATGTGAGAGTGGGAGTGGGAAATTGAAGTGGCTGAGCGTTGTGGAAGTGTTTTTGAAGAGAGTTGAGGGTAATGTGAGAGTGGGAGTGGGAAATTGATGTGTGTGAGCGTTCTGAAAGTGTTTTTGAAGTGAAAAGCGGGATATTGAAGTGAATGAGCGTTGTGGAAGTGATTTTGAAGAGAGTTGAGGGTAATGTATGAGTGGGAGTGGGAAATTGAAGTGAATGAGCGTTGTGGAAGTGATTTTGAAGAGAGTTGAGGGTAATGTATGAGTGGGAGTGGGAAATTGAAGTGGCTGAGCATTGTGGAAGTGATTTTGAAGAGAGTTGAGGGTAATGTGAGAGTGGGAGTAGGAAATTGAAGTGGCTGAGCGTTGTGGAAGTGATTTTGAAGAGAGTTGAGGGTAATGTGACAGTGGGAGTGGGAAATTGATGTGTGTGAGAGTTGTGAAAGTGTTTTTGAAGTGAAAAGCGGGATATTGAAGTACATGAGCGTTGTGGAAGTGATTTTGAAGAGAGTTGAGGGTAATGTGAGACTGGGAGTGGGAAATTGAAGTGGCTGAGCGTTGTGGAAGTGTTTTTGAAGAGAGTTGAGGGTAATGTGAGAGTGGGAGTGGGAAATTGATGTGTGTGAGCGTTGTGAAAGTCTTTTTGAAGTGAAAAGCGGGATATTGAAGTGAATGAGCGTTGTGGAAGTGATTTTGAAGAGAGTTGAGGGTAATGTGAGAGTGGGAGTGGGAAATTGAAGTGGCTGAGCATTGTGGAAGTGATTTTGAAGAGAGTTGAGGGTAATGTGACAGTGGGAGTGGGAAATTGATGTGTGTGAGCATTGTGAAAGTGTTTTTGAAGTGAAAAGCGGGATATTGAAGTGAATGAGCGTTGTGTGAGCGTTGTGAAAGTGTTTTTGAAGTGAAAAGCGGGATATTGAAGTGAATGAGCGTTGTGGAAGTGATTTTGAAGAGAGTTGAGGGTAATGTATGAGTGGGAGTGGGATATTGAAGTGAATGAGCGTTGTAGAAGTGATTTTGAAGAGAGTTGAGGATAATCTGAGAGTGGGAGTGGAAAATTGAAGTGGCTGAGCATTGTGGAAGTGATTTTGAAGAGAGTTGAGGGTAATGTGACAGTGGGAGTGGGAAATTGATGTGTGTGAGCGTTGTGAAAGTGTTTTTGAAGTGAAAAGCGGGATATTGAAGTGAATGAGCGTTGTGGAAGTAATTTTGAAGAGAGTTGAGGGTAATGTGACAGTGGGAGTGGGAAATTGATGTGTGTGAGCGTTGTGAAAGTGTTTTTGAAGTGAAAAGCGGGATATTGAAGTGAATGAGCGTTGTGGAAGTGATTTTGAAGAGAGTTAAGGGTAATGTGAGAGTGGGAGTGGGAAATTGATGTGTGTGAGCATTGTGAAAGTGTTTTTGAAGTGAAAAGCGGGATATTGAAGTGAATGAGCGTTGTGTGAGCATTGTGAAAGTGTTTTTGAAGTGAAAAGCGGGATATTGAAGTGAATGAGCGTTGTGGAAGTGATTTTGAAGAGAGTTGAGGGTAATGTATGAGTGGGAGTGGGATATTAAAGTGAATGAGCGTTGTAGAAGTGATTTTGAAGAGAGTTGAGGATAATCTGAGAGTGGGAGTGGAAAATTGAAGTGGCTGAGCATTGTGGAAGTGATTTTGAAGAGAGTTGAGGGTAATGTGACAGTGGGAGTGGGAAATTGATGTGTGTGAGCGTTGTGAAAGTGTTTTTGAAGTGAAAAGCGGGATATTGAAGTGAATGAGCGTTGTGGAAGTAATTTTGAAGAGAGTTGAGGGTAATGTGACAGTGGGAGTGGGAAATTGATGTGTGTGAGCGTTGTGAAAGTGTTTTTGAAGTGAAAAGCGGGATATTGAAGTGAATGAGCGTTGTGAAAGTGATTTTGAAGAGAGTTAAGGGTAATGTGAGAGTGGGAGTGAGAAATTGCAGTGGGTGAGCGTTGTGGAAGTGTTTTTGAAGAGAGTTGAGGGTAATGTGAGAGTGGGAGTGGGAAATTGAAGTAGCTGAGCGTTGTGAAGGTGTTTTTGAAGTGAAAAGCGGGATATTGAAGTGAATGAGCGTTGTAGAAGTGATTTTGAAGAGAGTTGAGGGTAATGTGAGAGTGGGAGTGGGAAATTGAAGTGGCTGAGTGTTGTGGAAGTGTTTTTGAAGAGAGTTGAGGGTAATGTGACAGTGGGAGTGGGAAATTGAAGTGGCTGAGCATTGTGGAAGTGATTTTGAAGAGAGTTGAGGGTAATGTGAGAGTGGGAGTGGGAAATTGAAGTGGCTGAGCGTTGTGGAAGTGATTTTGAAGAGAGTTGAGGGTAATGTGACAGTGGGAGTGGGAAATTGATGTGTGTGAGAGTTGTGAAAGTGTTTTTGAAGTGAAAAGCGGGATATTGAAGTACATGAGCGTTGTGGAAGTGATTTTGAAGAGAGTTGAGGGTAATGTGAGACTGGGAGTGGGAAATTGAAGTGGCTGAGCGTTGTGGAAGTGTTTTTGAAGAGAGTTGAGGGTAATGTGAGAGTGGGAGTAGGAAATTGATGTGTGTGAGCGTTGTGAAAGTCTTTTTGAAGTGAAAAGCGGGATATTGAAGTGAATGAGCGTTGTTGTCATGAACCGAGTTTCTAGCCTCACCCAAGACCATCCTGCACCCAGCCACCAACGGCCGCAGCCTCGCTACCAGCCACAGTGGATCCATGTTCACCTGATCCTGACTCCCGATGAGTTCCGCTTATTACTGGCGCTACTCTATATCGCAATGCACCTCGCCTATGCCCTAGCCCGTTCCTGGTAACCGTTGCAACATGACAGCCCGCATCCCTGTCACCGCTCGACTTCCTAGTTCGGAATCTCAGAGAAACCACCAGAAGGTTCTGGTATCACGAACCTTCACTGCGCAATAGCTTTCCATATGTTTCCGCCAGTTTCTATTCAGTTCTAGTCATTTCTATTGCGCAGTTGATTTCTAATTCCCTTTGACTCATGTACCTTGCGCAGCCGCCGCGCAGCCTCTGCGCAGCCGCGGCGCTGCTATTCTATTCATGTCTTTCTAGTTCCATAGTCCGAGAAGGATCTCTATATAAGGAGTCCTTCCTCCCTCTCGTCTTGTCTTCTTTTCCTTTCCTCTGTGAGAAGGTATACTCCGTAGGTATCGAGGGTCGAGACAAAGGGGGATATATGTGCACAAGAGGGTTCAAAGATCTTAGAGAGGAGCGGGTCACGGCGGTAGCCAGCGGAGCAAGTTATCGGTTTCAAGGTAATCGTATTCACTAAAGAGCAGAACTAAGTGGGGGAGCGAGCGACCTTATATACATGAGTAGGGAAGGAAGCGAGCAACAGAAAAGCTCGACGCAAGTCCAGCAAAAAGTCCTGGGGCATGGCGTTGACCCTGAGAAATACCAAGAGTATTCACAAAAGAAATAGGTGTGGCACACCAGCGTGAGGGTGTGTTACACCGTCTATGACAAATGAAATAAGCGAGTCACACCATAGAATGGTGTGGATCGCCACAGAAAGGTGTGGGTGCAATGACAGGTGTGGGTGATACATGTGGGAGCATAAGCGAGGACATGGATATCCCAAACAGGAAGGTAGAAGGAGAAGTGCGACGATATGAGCTGATATAGTATGAGAACAGGATATAACAGTGAAGATCGTGGTAAAAATAGAAAGACATGACGGAGATAGAATATAACAGAGGGATATGTATATCCGAGACATGTAAGAATAGAACAAACGAAAAAGGACTCAATTGGGGGTAAGAACGATTATTCTGACACTCTCTCTCGAACGAAACACCCAAGTAATTGAGCGAACTTAGTGTGTAAGTCGTTTGGAAGACCCTTCGTCATAATATCAGCGACATTTTCCTTTGTGGAGACGTAGTGGAGCTGAAATATGTTGTTGAGAAGGCATCCTCTGGTGTAGTGATAGGCTATATCGATGTGTTTGGTTTTGTGGTGGTAAACTGGGTTGTTGGCGAGAGCAATACTGGCTTGATTATCGCAGTATATATCGACAGGAATGCTGAGGTTGAATTGCTTGAAGGCATGTGTATACCATTTGGCTTGTCGAGCTATGGTAGAGAGTGCTATGTATTCCGCTTCGGTAGTAGAGTTGGAAATACATTGTTGTTTCTTGGAGAGCCAGGAAATCGTGCACTTACCAAGCTGAAAGACGTAACCAGTATAAGAACGACGGGTATCAAGACAATTAGCAAAAGAAGCATCCGAAAAACCTTCCAACTTAACAGAACCAGAACGAGGATATATGAGAACAGCATCACGAGTACCAGAAATATAACGAAATACTCTCTTGACAGCAGTATGATGGATATCAAGAGGACGAGAAGAGAATTGGGAGAGGTATGAAACAACGAAAGCAAGATCAGGACGAGTACAAGTAACGAGATACATGAGAGCACCAATCATCTGTTGATAGAGATTCTGGTCAACAGGAGGTTCATCGTCCGTGGCTTTGCGAAGCTGGGCCTTTGGATCGATAGGTGTCGAAACAGAGCGAGATTGATCCATTCCGAAGCGCTGTAGTATCTGTGTGATGTAGAGTGGTTGTCCAAGTGTGATTGCGTCGTTGTGATATTGAATTTCGATTCCAAGCATGTAGGAGAGCTTGCCTTTAACAGTGACCTTAAAGTGCGTTTGCAGGAAAGTTGTGAGTTTCTGCAGGTCAGCGGTGGAGCCAGCAAGAGCAATATCGTCGACATAGACAGCCATGATAATTTTGCTTTTGGTGCTGATAAAGACACAGGGATCGAAGTGCGTGGGAATGAAGTGTTGTTCAGCAAGGACAGAGCATAGTTTTCTATACCACTGTAGCGGAGCTTGTTTCAAACCGTAGAGTGCCTTCTTGAGTAAAAGGACTTTGTTTTCGAGGCCAAGTCCAGGAGGAGGTGCGACCCAGATTTCTTCGTCAAGGGGACCATAAGTGAACGCTGATTTAATGTCAAGTTGAGCAGTGTCAAGGTTGTGTAGTGCTGCGAGGGCTATTAGGAGACGTAAAGAATCGTACCGCGTCACTGGTGCGAAAGTCTCACTAAAATCGATTCCGGAGATTTGTGAGAAGCCCTTAACCACTAAACGTGCCTTGTACCTCTCGATTGATCCATCTTCCAACAGTTTAACAGTGTAAACCCAGCGTGATCCAATAGCTTTCCTGCCATCTGGTAAGTCAGTAGCGTCATAAACTTCCCAAACACCTTGCGATTCAAGAGAAGATTGCTCTTCTCTCATAGCGTCAATCCACTTATCGACATCTTCAGACTTCATAGCTTGGGAGTAAGTGGGAGGACCAAGTGTGACGTTGGCCTGACCAATTTCTTCCTCAATAAATGCTGCAAAGTTGTCACCAATTTCTGCTAGAAATATCCGAGCTGTATCTTCTCCAAAGGCTGCGTTGATTCTTGGAAAACCATAGCGCTCGATTTCCTTCTTCTTGCGTTGAGAACGCTTGAGGTTAGGACCTTCAGAGCTGCCTGATGGAGGGGGAGAAGAGCGTCGAGATGTTTTGGGTGCAGAAGGTGGTGGTGGGATGCGACGTGGAGGTGTGGTAGGAGTTTCATTACGAAGCTGTTGTAAAACAGCTCTCTCTGATTCTGATAACTCTTCTTCATCGAAGTACTGTTCATATTCGTCATGGTCGTGTTGTGACGATGGGGGAATGTTGACAGTAGGTTTGGTTGAAGATAGTGGGAGTTCGACAGGAGGTGCAGGAGGTAGAGGCTTTATTGGTGTAGGAGAACCAAAGGCGCCTGGCATTCGCTGCGGCTTTTGTGGAGTTTGCTGAAGTTGCGGGACTGTTGTTGGTGTTGAAGATTGATCAGGTTGAGACGAAGCTACTTGATCAGGTTCTGAAGAGTTTAACTCTGTGGGGAGATACATTTCAACGGAGGTGATGTTATCGGACGGGATAAACTTGACCTGACGGACTGTGTATACTCTTCTTTCTGATGGTATGTAAACACGGAACATCGATGGGGTTCCAGTGTAGCCAACCAATTTTCCATCAATCCCTCTTGGATCTAACTTGCTGCCAGCAGGGCGTTTCTCCTTGGGGATGTGAACAATGCAAGGTGTACCAAAGGGTCGAAGATGTTTGATGGAGGGTAGGCGATTGTTGAGTACTTCAAACGGCGTCTTCCCATTAAGAGCCGAGTGAGGGAGGCGATTGCGGATGTAGGTTGCCCATGCATAGCATTCCGCCCAAATGAATTGAGGGTAGTCCTCAAGGGTAGGTCGACACATGTTGGCGAGAGTCAGGTTGTAGCGTTCTGGAACACCATTTGACTCTGGGGAGTATGCTGCGGTGGTTTGATGTATCATGCCTTTATTTTCGCAGTAAGCAGACCATTCATTATTCACGAATTCTCCACCATTATCAGTGCGCCAATTTCTTGGATATCGTCCAGTTTTTGTATTGATCTCTTCACAGTAAGCCTTCATATGCCTTACAGCATCGGACTTGTGTTTGAGGAATGCAATCTTGGAGAATCGAGAGAAATCGTCGATCATTGATAGGTAGAAGCGATGACCACCGAGCGAGGTAACAGGGAGAGGTCCAGCGAGATCTGCATGGAGTAGTTCCCATGGTTCCTTTGTGTTATGTGTGACTGGTTTGGGGGTTTGGTGTGTCGAGTTGTATTTGGCGCATGAGTGACAGTAGAATTGCGAAGGAGGTTTTGGAAGCAGGTTTCCATCGGCAAAGATGTTGGAGGCTTTGTTCCAGGAGTGAGGCGAGGAGTGACCTAGTGCTTCATGCCAAAATTGAACAGAAGACTTGTAAGCAGTACCGAAACCAACAGCAGATTCAAACATATAAACATGAGCACCAAGTTCAGCGCGTAACACAGTGGAGTGATCCGTCTTGAGTTTAATGTCAAGAGTTTTGTTTTCTCCATGAAGGTATGCATTTCCAATCAAATCAATCATTCTCCACGAGACCAAGTTCACTTCATTCCATTCAGGTAGATACAAAACATCAGACAGCGAGATATTCGAAACCTTTCCACCAATCTCCACAGACAGACAAACAGTTCCCTTATACTCCGAGAAGAGCACTTGACCACCACCAACAGTTATTCCCACACGATGGGAGACTGGATTGATGAGGCAGAAAAAGTCAGCTGTGATGTGGTGAGAGGCGCCAGTATCGAGGATCCATACCTGATATGTTGTAGCATCTCGAGCTTTGAGAGCAAGACCAAGAGCAGAAGAAGAAGAACCAGCAGAAGAAGACGAAGAAGGACCAGACATGAGACCAGAAGGCGAAGAGACAGAAGAGGCGAGAAGAGACGAAGTAGCGCTACCAATAGTTCCAGAAGCGAGCCAGGCAACACCACTTGAATAAGAGGGTGTGGTGGTGACCAGAGCTGTGGAAGTTGAAGGTTCCGAGGAGGAGACGGCGGCAGCAGCAACGCCCTTGCGTTGGTTCTCTTGATGTTTCTTGAGCCTGAAGCATTTGTTATGAACATGATCCGAGAAGGGATGTCCATTCTTCTTGCACCAAGTACACTCGGTTGGAGCTGCTTGCGCAGTCCTGCCAGGACGAGAGTTGTTGTTCTTGGGGCGAGGCGCAGGTGCTTGACCTTTGCCTTTGGGCTTGTTGGCGAAGAATGCCTTAGCATTATCTTCGTTGGTCTTCATGTTTCGAAGGTGGGTTTGATGGTCTTCGAATCGTTGGGAGTCCTTGGCTTGGAGAATGTTGACTGTATCGTTGAATGACTGTGGTAGCGAGTTCAAGAGGATTGCACTCTTGATGGGGTCGCTTTCGAAGAAAGGCCTGAGGGCAGTGGCGAGAGCATCAGTTCCATTGAGGGAGCGAGTGTTGGCCTGGGCCCAGGAGTTGCCAAATCGAAGGAGGTAGTCATTGATGGATTCCGAGTCAGACATTGACAGATTAAGGATATCGCGGAAGGTGTGGAAGGAAGAGGCGACATTCTGACGATCAAAGGTGTCCTGAAGAGTTTTCCAGGCATCGTAGGCAGTAGAGCAGCCGTCAATGACATACTGCTGGTCCTGTTCGATGGTGAGTTGAATCGTCATGATGGCAAGCAACTCTTTCTTCTTGTGTTGCTTAAGCAGAGCGGCATCGGTAGGAGGAACTTGTTGAGTGGCGATGAGATCGTCAAAGTCATGAATGGCAAGAACACGTTGCATAAGCTTGGCCCAGCGAGTGTAGTTGGATTGACCTTGAAGCTTCTCCAAGCTTTCAAGTTTGAAGGGCATGGAGGAGGAGCCAGTCAACATGTTGGGTTTGACGTCAGTAGTATCAGTCATACTAAAGATGCGGCGAAGGGTGTGAGGAGAGACGAGGTAGTTGAGACCGAATAAGCGTGCAGAGGTGAGCGCAATGAGATCTGAGAAGAACCAGCTGTGCTAATTGATTAAACAATAGTAGCGGCAGCCGGGCTCATAACCTGTGAGAAGGTATACTCCGTAGGTATCGAGGGTCGAGACAAAGGGGGATATATGTGCACAAGAGGGTTCAAAGATCTTAGAGAGGAGCGGGTCACGGCGGTAGCCAGCGGAGCAAGTTATCGGTTTCAAGGTAATCGTATTCACTAAAGAGCAGAACTAAGTGGGGGAGCGAGCGACCTTATATACATGAGTAGGGAAGGAAGCGAGCAACAGAAAAGCTCGACGCAAGTCCAGCAAAAAGTCCTGGGGCATGGCGTTGACCCTGAGAAATACCAAGAGTATTCACAAAAGAAATAGGTGTGGCACACCAGCGTGAGGGTGTGTTACACCGTCTATGACAAATGAAATAAGCGAGTCACACCATAGAATGGTGTGGATCGCCACAGAAAGGTGTGGGTGCAATGACAGGTGTGGGTGATACATGTGGGAGCATAAGCGAGGACATGGATATCCCAAACAGGAAGGTAGAAGGAGAAGTGCGACGATATGAGCTGATATAGTATGAGAACAGGATATAACAGTGAAGATCGTGGTAAAAATAGAAAGACATGACGGAGATAGAATATAACAGAGGGATATGTATATCCGAGACATGTAAGAATAGAACAAACGAAAAAGGACTCAATTGGGGGTAAGAACGATTATTCTGACATCCTCTTCACGCAACAACTTGTCTCCTTCCCTCAGCTGTACCTTAACAAGTTGTTATTCAAATATATTTTATACTCTCTTCCTCCGTGGCCTAGACAGCCCCTCTTGACCCCGCCTTGACCACGTCCCATGCCCCGTGCCTCGACCCCTCGCCTCGCCCCAGGATTCACTCTTCCCACCCGCCGCACCTTCATCCTCCCAGGCTCAGAACCCATCACCGCCACCCGCCACCTATTAGACCAAACCAACGAGTACGTCATCCGCGCCCTCAACTCCTCATACCCCGCCTCCATTCAGCCTACCAACCGTACCCACCACCTCCACGGCTACAATACCCGCTCCTGGTTCCTGTCCACTGGGACCTGGTCATCACACTTTGTTGCGTCGACATAACTGTCTCCGCCACACACTCCCACAATGACCGACCGCGCAGAAAACCCCATTCCCCCAGCGACCCCCTGGAACGACCTATTCCGATGGGTTCAGAACACACTCCCCGAACCATCATTCGTCCCAGATTACCCTCCAAACATGGACCCTGATCTCATCGCACCAGTCTTGGACTCCCACCTAGTCGGAGTCAACAGCGGAAATACAGGCGTAATCGCCCATCCAGTGATTCCCCAGATCCCCAACCCACACGAGAGCCAAGATGCCAACAAGGCACTCTACTTCTATTTCCTCTCGGGATATAGATACGGGGCCTCCGAGCGCCTCAAAGCCCTTACTCCTCAACCTGTTGCCCGAAATCTGGCCCCAAAGATTGCAGATCCAACTGCTTTCGATGGAACTAGGGACAAATACCGGCAATTCATCACGCAATTGCAGCTTGTCTTCTCCTCCGACCCAACCCGATACAGCACTGATATCTCCAAGATCTCCTACGCTGCTTCACACCTGTCCGGAAGTGCCCAATCCTGGTTCAACCCCCATATGGATCCAGTAACTGGCCAAGTCCAGTTCCAATCCTATGAGGGCTTCATCAGCGCCCTCCAGGCAGCATTCGACGACCCAGATGCTGAAGCCACAGCAAGAGAAAAACTTGACAAACTCCGGCAAGGCAAGAGAGATTGTTCCTCTTATGCCGCCGAATTCGTCACCATCTCCACCAAGCTCTCAATGAATCAAAAAGAGCAGATTGCCAGATTCCGCTCTGGCCTCAACAAAGACACTGCCACAGCACTGTCTTACCAACTCAATGTCCCTGACACCCTCGCCGCTGTTGCGCAAATGTGCATTCAGCTTGACAACAACATCAGGCGTGTTCAAAGCCAACACCACACGCCCTCCCATAACACCACTGCTCCCCGTGCCAGTGCGCCTGCCAGCTCCTCCACAGCTACAGGTTCACATGCGGGCCCCATGGACCTCTCTGCCGTTGAGGTCAAGAAAAAGTGCGGGCCTCTTACCCAGGCCGACAAAGATTACCGCCGTGCCAACGGCCTCTGCCTCTATTGCGGCGCAAAGGGACACTTCGCCAGTGTCTGCCCCAATAAGAGCCAGAAGGCCAACAGCACCCTCGAAACTGCTGCCCCCGCAGCACCAGCAACTGTGGTCCTCTACACCACCTCCGAGACTGCCACTCAGGCAAAAAACTAACTGCCTCTTTGAAGACCGAAGACCCTTCAAGGAGTGCCAGGATGCAACCTGGTGTCTTCTCTCTTGAACCCTCTTGTGTTTGTTTTTCGCCTTCGTGCGCTTCTTGTTCCCCTATGTTTTCTGTCAATTCTTTTTCTCTTTTACCATCTGTTGATTTACCTGGTTCAGGCTTTGTTATTCCTGTTGAGTCACGATCTGCTCGCAAGAGTAGGTTGCGAAGGTATCGAGTTTCTGCTGCTTTGCGCCTATCCTCTGTTTCTCTTTCTGGTGATCTCGGCTCCGAGTCACCCATGACTCTCAATGCTTCAATCAATAACTCTTTGTCTGGAACCTGCATGATCGACTGTGGAGCTACCTCCCAGTTTATCGATCTTGACTTTGCCTTGTCCTTGAACCTGAACCTTGATCTGAAACCAAAACCAGAGGACCTTGTCGTCGTTGACGGAAGGCGCTCAGTTGCAGGACAGATAACCCACTCTTGTACCTTGAAACTCACCGTCGACCAGCACGAAGAAGTATTAACCTTCCAAGTGACAAAACTGGCCGGATGGAACCTCATCCTTGGAAAAACATGGCTTCGACGCCATAACCCAATAATCGACTGGCAAAAGAACACCTTGACCTTTGCTTCTGGATACTGTCAAGCCCACTGCCTTCCAGTCCGCCAAACCACCATCACTAGCAATCCGCCATCACCAACAAACCATAAGATTGCTGTGATCTCTCGTGCCGCCATGAGAATTGCTACCAAGCAACCCGGTTCCATGATTTGTGTCCTCGCCTCACTCCCTGAGGAAAGCCCAAGCATTGAACCAGCTGAAAAGCTGGTCCCCACTGAATACCACGATTACCTTCCCCTGTTCTCCAAGAAAGAAGCCTCGGTCCTACCTCCACATCGCTATGTGGATCACGAAATACCGCTTCTCCCTGGCGCAAAACCCCCCCTCGGACGCATGTACTCCATGTCCGATGCTGAGCTCAAGGAAGTCCGAGAATGGCTTGATGAAAATCTCGCTAAAGCCTTCATCCGACCAAGCTCTTCATCCAGTGCCTCCCCCATCCTGTTCGTCAAGAAAAAGGACGGTTCCCTGCGCCTATGTGTCGACTACAGGGCTCTCAACGACATTACCCACAAGGACAGATACCCCCTTCCGAGAATCGAAGAAACCTTGAACCAAATCCGAGGATCCAAGTACTTCACCAGACTGGATCTTCGAGCAGCCTTCAATCTCATCCGGATTAAGGAAGGCGACGAATGGAAAACGGCCTTTCGAACCCGATACGGCCTCTTCGAATTCATGGTCATGCCCTTTGGACTTACCAATGCCCTAGCAACCTGCCAACGCTTTGTCAATGACACTCTCCGAGAATTCCTTGACGTTTTCTGTGTCGTCTACCTCGACGATATTTTGATTTACTCCAAGAACCGTAAAGAACACCAAGAACAAGTTCGCAAAGTCCTCGCCAAACTCTCCGAAGCAGGACTCTTCGTCAAACCAGAAAAATGCGAATTTACCGTGACCAAGACAACCTTCCTCGGATTTGTTATCTCCTCCGAAGGCATTGAAATGGACCCAGAAAAAGTCAAGGCAGTTATCGAATGGGAAACACCAAAATCCGTGAAGGATATACAATGTTTCCTAGGTTTCGCTAACTTTTACCGACGTTTCATAGAAGGATACTCCCGCATCTGTCAACCATTCTTCCGACTATTGCAAAAGGATACTCCCTTTGCGTGGTCTTCAGACTGTGACCTAGTATTCTCAAAATTGAAGAAAGCCTTCACCACAGCACCTGTCCTCCGACACTTTGACCCCAACCTTGAAACCATTCTGGAAACCGACGCCTCAGACTATGTGGTCTCCGGCATTCTCTCTCAGAAAATCCCAGAAAACGGCAAGACGGTCTTACATCCTATTGCCTTCCTGTCCGAGAAAATGTCACCAGCCGAATGCAATTACGGCATTGGTGATAAGGAACTTCTTGCAATCGTGGTCTGCCTGGATAAGTGGCATATGTACCTTCATGCCCTTCCCAAGCCATTTACCATCCTGACCGACCACCATAACCTCGAATCTTTCAAGACCAAGACCCTCCTGAACCGTCGGCAGGCACGCTGGGCTGGAGAACTAGCCCAATACGACTTTACTATTGTGTTCCGACCGGGTGAAAAGAATGGAAAAGCCGACGCCCTAACACGCAGGTCTGGAGACCTCCCTGAAGAGGGGGATGAACGTGCACGACCCGTGCGCGCCCTTATCCCAGCCTCTAAATTTTCCGAATACTCCCTCTCTGCCGCCTCAATTGGTTTCAATGACGAGATCAGAACCCTACTGCCATCCGATGCTCTCGGAAAATCCATCCTTCTTGCACTCGAGAACTTCGATACCAAACACCCAACAGTTCCCCTTGGTGAGTGTACCTATGACGACGGACTCCTTTACGTCAATAAACTCCTCTACATCCCAGACAACGAATTGCTGCAGTCGAAAATTCTCAACTCTTGCCATGAACATCCTGCCGCAGGACATCCCGGAAGAGCCGCCACTTACGAGCTGGTATCTCGCAATTACTGGTGGCCGAGAATGCGTAAAACCATTGCACGATACATTCAAAATTGCGATACCTGCATGAGAATTAAACCAGCTCGCCATGCACCCTATGGTCTTCTAAAACCCCTCGAAATCCCAGTCAGACGATGGAGTTCCGTTTCAATGGACTTCATTACTGGACTCCCCATGTCGAACGGCTTCGATGCCGTCCTAGTTGTGATTGATCGCCTATCCAAGATGGCACACTATATTCCCACGACAACCGAATGTAACTCCGAAACCCTTGCACGCCTGTTCATGGACAACATCTTCCGCCTCCATGGCCTCCCTGACTCTATTGTTAGTGATAGAGGAACCCAGTTCACCTCCGAGTTCTCCAGGTTCCTATGCAAATTGCTTGGAATTCAACAGAAGCTTTCCACCAGCTTCCACCCACAGACGGACGGCCAGACCGAGAGAGTCAATGCAATCCTAGAACAATACCTCCGCGCCTACTGTAACTACCAACAGGACAACTGGTCTGAGCTACTGACCATGGCCGAGTTTGCATACAACAACACCCTGTCAGCCACCACCGGAATCACTCCCTTCTTTGCCGTTTATGGACAACAACCCCGCTATGAAATCCTGGCCAACCCCGCAGTTCCTCAGCCCACCCCAGAAGCACTCAAGGATTATGCCGAACGCCTGTCGCTTCTGGATAAACACCTGCAGGCTGAGATATCCTGGTCCCAAGCTATTCATGCAGAACAAGCCGATCGTCACCGAATCCCACCACCTGCATACAAGATCGGTGATGAAGTTTGGCTTTTGAGGCGACACATCCACACCACCCGCCCCTCAACCAAGCTGGATTTCAAACGCCTTGGGAAATTTCGAATCATCCAAAAAATTTCCAGCCATGCATATAAGCTTGAACTCCCCGCCACCATGAAGGTTCACCCAGTCTTTCACGTCTCCCTCCTCGAACCAGTCGCCCAAGACCCTCTCGCAGGCCAAGTTCAACCTCCTCCCCCTCCAGTTATTGTTAACGAAGACCTTGAGTGGGAAGTCGAAGACATCCTTGACTCTAAGTTAGTCCGAAGACAACTCAAGTATCTTGTCCGTTGGATCGGTTACGATCACCCCACCTGGCAACCCGCAAGCGACCTCGAGAACGCCCCAGCAATTGTTAGGCGTTTCCACACTGCTTACCCAACCAAACCAAGACCCGAAAACCTCCCCGCACCATGAGTGGTTCCTGGTACGACCCGATCATCATTGACGACGACCTGGAGCCTATCCAAGAAAGATCGCTGGAGCTCTCCTCTAGAAGGAGGGCTACTGTCATGAACCGAGTTTCTAGCCTCACCCAAGACCATCCTGCACCCAGCCACCAACGGCCGCAGCCTCGCTACCAGCCACAGTGGATCCATGTTCACCTGATCCTGACTCCCGATGAGTTCCGCTTATTACTGGCGCTACTCTATATCGCAATGCACCTCGCCTATGCCCTAGCCCGTTCCTGGTAACCGTTGCAACATGACAGCCCGCATCCCTGTCACCGCTCGACTTCCTAGTTCGGAATCTCAGAGAAACCACCAGAAGGTTCTGGTATCACGAACCTTCAGTGCGCAATAGCTTTCCATATGTTTCCGCCAGTTTCTATTCAGTTCTAGTCATTTCTATTGCGCAGTTGATTTCTAATTCCCTTTGACTCATGTACCTTGCGCAGCCGCCGCGCAGCCTCTGCGCAGCCGCGGCGCTGCTATTCTATTCATGTCTTTCTAGTTCCATAGTCCGAGAAGGATCTCTATATAAGGAGTCCTTCCTCCCTCTCGTCTTGTCTTCTTTTCCTTTCCTCTTCACGCAACAACTTGTCTCCTTCCCTCAGCTGTACCTTAACAAGTTGTTATTCAAATATATTTTATACTCTCTTCCTCCGTGGCCTAGACAGCCCCTCTTGACCCCGCCTTGACCACGTCCCATGCCCCGTGCCTCGACCCCTCGCCTCGCCCCAGGATTCACTCTTCCCACCCGCCGCACCTTCATCCTCCCAGGCTCAGAACCCATCACCGCCACCCGCTACCTATTAGACCAAACCAACGAGTACGTCATCCGCGCCCTCAACTCCTCATACCCCGCCTCCATTCAGCCTACCAACCGTACCCACCACCTCCACGGCTACAATACCCGCTCCTGGTTCCTGTCCACTGGGACCTGGTCATCACAGTTGTGGAAGTGATTTTGAAGAGAGTTAAGGGTAATGTGAGAGTGCGAGTGGGAAATTGAAGTGGCTGAGCATTGTGGAAGTGATTTTGAAGAGAGTTGAGGGTAATGTGACAGTGGGAGTGGGAAATTGAAGTGGCTGAGCATTGTGGAAGTGATTTTGAAGAGAGTTGAGGGTAATGTGAGAGTGGGAGTGGGAAATTGAAGTGGCTGAGCGTTGTGGAAGTGATTTTGAAGAGAGTTGAGGGTAATGTGACAGTGGGAGTGGGAAATTGATGTGTGTGAGAGTTGTGAAAGTGTTTTTGAAGTGAAAAGCGGGATATTGAAGTACATGAGCGTTGTGGAAGTGATTTTGAAGAGAGTTGAGGGTAATGTGAGACTGGGAGTGGGAAATTGAAGTGGCTGAGCGTTGTGGAAGTGTTTTTGAAGAGAGTTGAGGGTAATGTGAGAGTGGGAGTAGGAAATTGATGTGTGTGAGCGTTGTGAAAGTCTTTTTGAAGTGAAAAGCGGGATATTGAAGTGAATGAGCGTTGTGGAAGTGATTTTGAAGAGAGTTGAGGGTAATGTGAGAGTGCGAGTGGGAAATTGAAGTGGCTGAGCATTGTGGAAGTGATTTTGAAGAGAGTTGAGGGTAATGTGACAGTGGGAGTGGGAAATTGATGTGTGTGAGCATTGTGAAAGTGTTTTTGAAGTGAAAAGCGGGATATTGAAGTGAATGAGCGTTGTGTGAGCGTTGTGAAAGTGTTTTTGAAGTGAAAAGCGGGATATTGAAGTGAATGAGCGTTGTGGAAGTGATTTTGAAGGGAGTTGAGGGTAATGTATGAGTGGGAGTGGGATATTGAAGTGAATGAGCGTTGTAGAAGTGATTTTGAAGAGAGTTGAGGATAATCTGAGAGTGGGAGTGGAAAATTGAAGTGGCTGAGCATTGTGGAAGTGATTTTGAAGAGAGTTGAGGGTAATGTGAGACTGGGAGTGGGAAATTGAAGTGGCTGAGCGTTGTGGAAGTGTTTTTGAAGAGAGTTGAGGGTAATGTGAGAGTGGGAGTAGGAAATTGATGTGTGTGAGCGTTGTGAAAGTCTTTTTGAAGTGAAAAGCGGGATATTGAAGTGAATGAGCGTTGTGGAAGTGATTTTGAAGAGAGTTGAGGGTAATGTGAGAGTGGGAGTGGGAAATTGAAGTGGCTGAGCATTGTGGAAGTGATTTTGAAGAGAGTTGAGGGTAATGTGACAGTGGGAGTGGGAAATTGATGTGTGTGAGCATTGTGAAAGTGTTTTTGAAGTGAAAAGCGGGATATTGAAGTGAATGAGCGTTGTGTGAGCGTTGTGAAAGTGTTTTTGAAGTGAAAAGCGGGATATTGAAGTGAATGAGCGTTGTGGAAGTGATTTTGAAGGGAGTTGAGGGTAATGTATGAGTGGGAGTGGGATATTGAAGTGAATGAGCGTTGTAGAAGTGATTTTGAAGAGAGTTGAGGATAATCTGAGAGTGGGAGTGGAAAATTGAAGTGGCTGAGCATTGTGGAAGTGATTTTGAAGAGAGTTGAGGGTAATGTGACAGTGGGAGTGGGAAATTGATGTGTGTGAGCGTTGTGAAAGTGTTTTTAAGTGAAAAGCGGGATATTGAAGTGAATGAGCGTTGTGGAAGTAATTTTGAAGAGAGTTGAGGGTAATGTGACAGTGGGAGTGGGAAATTGATGTGTGTGAGCGTTGTGAAAGTGTTTTTGAAGTGAAAAGCGGGATATTGAAGTGAATGAGCGTTGTGGAAGTGATTTTGAAGAGAGTTGAGGGTAATGTGAGAGTGGGAGTGGGAAATTGAAGTGGCTGAGCGTTGTGGAAGTGTTTTTGAAGAGAGTTGAGGGTAATGTGACAGTGGGAGTGGGAAATTGATGTGTGTGAGCGTTGTGAAAGTGTTTTTGAAGTGAAAAGCGGGATATTGAAGTGAATGAGCGTTGTGGAAGTGATTTTGAGGAGAGTTGAGGGCAATGTGAGAGTGGGAGTGGGAAATTGAAGTGGCTGAGCGTTGTGGAAGTGTTTTTGAAGAGAGTTGAGGTTAATCTGAGAGTGGGAGTGGAAAATTGAAGTGGCTGAGCGTTGTGGAAGTGATTTTGAAGAGAGCTGAGGGTAATGTGAGAGTGGGAGTGGGAAATTGAAGTGGCTGAGCGTTGTGGAAGTGTTTTTGAAGTGAAGAGCGGGAAATTGAGGTGTGTGAGCATTGTGGAAGTGTTTTTGAAGTGAAGAGTGGGAAATTACAGTGTGTAATTGTTGTGGAAGTGTTTTTGAAGAGAGTTGAGGGTAATGTGAGAGTGGGAGTGGGAAATTGAAGTGGCTGAGCGTTGTGAAGGTGTTTTTGAAGTGAAAAGCGGGATATTGAAGTGAATGAGCGTTGTAGAAGTGATTTTGAAGAGAGTTGAGGGTAATGTGAGAGTGGGAGTGGGAAATTGAAGTGGCTGAGTGTTGTGGAAGTGTTTTTGAAGAGAGTTGAGGGTAATGTGACAGTGGGAGTGGGAAATTGAAGTGGCTGAGCATTGTGGAAGTGATTTTGAAGAGAGTTGAGGGTAATGTGAGAGTGGGAGTGGGAAATTGAAGTGGCTGAGCGTTGTGGAAGTGATTTTGAAGAGAGTTGAGGGTAATGTGACAGTGGGAGTGGGAAATTGATGTGTGTGAGAGTTGTGAAAGTGTTTTTGAAGTGAAAAGCGGGATATTGAAGTACATGAGCGTTGTGGAAGTGATTTTGAAGAGAGTTGAGGGTAATGTGAGACTGGGAGTGGGAAATTGAAGTGGCTGAGCGTTGTGGAAGTGTTTTTGAAGAGAGTTGAGGGTAATGTGAGAGTGGGAGTAGGAAATTGATGTGTGTGAGCGTTGTGAAAGTCTTTTTGAAGTGAAAAGTGGGATATTGAAGTGAATGAGCGTTGTGGAAGTGATTTTGAAGAGAGTTGAGGGTAATGTGAGAGTGCGAGTGGGAAATTGAAGTGGCTGAGCATTGTGGAAGTGATTTTGAAGAGAGTTGAGGGTAATGTGACAGTGGGAGTGGGAAATTGATGTGTGTGAGCATTGTGAAAGTGTTTTTGAAGTGAAAAGCGGGATATTGAAGTGAATGAGCGTTGTGTGAGCGTTGTGAAAGTGTTTTTGAAGTGAAAAGCGGGATATTGAAGTGAATGAGCGTTGTGGAAGTGATTTTGAAGGGAGTTGAGGGTAATGTATGAGTGGGAGTGGGATATTGAAGTGAATGAGCGTTGTAGAAGTGATTTTGAAGAGAGTTGAGGATAATCTGAGAGTGGGAGTGGAAAATTGAAGTGGCTGAGCATTGTGGAAGTGATTTTGAAGAGAGTTGAGGGTAATGTGAGACTGGGAGTGGGAAATTGAAGTGGCTGAGCGTTGTGGAAGTGTTTTTGAAGAGAGTTGAGGGTAATGTGAGAGTCTATATAGGCGTGGGTCAGGGTCAGGACAGGCGGTTGCCATACAAATTTTGCTGGCCCGCACCCGCCAAAAAGTGGCCCGGCAGGCATAACAAACTGCCACCACGCAGGTCAACGCTTTTGCAACTCAACTACACCCGATCTTAACAGGAAAAGTGCCGTTTGAAAGAGCTGACCTTCCTCTATTGATCCATATAATAATATATCTCACGTTCAATACATTCCTTTGCTGCTATTCAGTGTTAAAGTTTACGGAGTTCTAGCACTAAAGAGACGCTAGTGGGCTATCCCTGCCCGTTGCCACCTTGGCTGTGTGCAGCCCCTGTCTACCACAAATTCCCCCTGCAACTAAGGCGTTGCAACGCAGCAAGTGTTGGCCACGTAGATTCAGGCACACTATAATCCAAATAGGAAGTTCAACATCACGCATGTATGGGAGTCAAAACTGCGCTATCTCAAATAGGCAGTTCAACATCACGCTACGCCGGCAGTTTGTATCACTAAGATATTTCATCACCGGGTCCAGAAATGTTGCGCACCCGCAGCACATCTCCTCCTGCCCCACTAACAGGCCAAAATTCATTGGGCGTGCAATATGGTACTGGTCCGATTTACACCGTGGTGCAGCCTCAACCACACTACACCTGCACCAGTACTAGCTAAACCGCCATACAACGCCAACTACAGCACACCTGCACCGGTGCCAATTGCACCCCCATCCAGTGCCAACCACAGCACACCTGCACCGGTACCAGTTTTACCGCTATGCAGCGCCACTCAGTGCCACCTACAGCAAACCTGCACCGCCACCAGGTGCACTCCTGCGCAGCAACAACCACAGCACCGATGCAGCGGTACCAGTTGCCCCGTCAAGTGCCATCTATAGCATATGAGCAATTCTACCCGCCACCAACTTATACTTTTTTGGCGGACTTAAATACCAATCCCGTTATTTTTTTTTGAACTCTATTGCTGTCGGGAGTAATATAAAACTTCAATTACATGTCAAAAGGTAGTACTGTTACCATTTCACCATTTAAGTCATTGTCGGGGGCAAGATAATGTTTTCTGATAGGCGTTGTTGGGTTTAACTATTCTCTTTCACGGGACTTTAAATATTTATTTTGGTAATAATAACTTTCGGTGCATTCCAAGCATGCATCCTTATTGCAGGGAAGCTATTTATTAATGATTTTGTAAGTAGTGCATGCCGTATTGATTTATCTCTTCTAGCATCATATAGGTGGCACCCGCTGTGTTTTAAGTAACAATTATTGTACATCATTCCGTAGTGCACTGTATTTCTGGTACCGCTAAGGCCCAAAAAGGAAGGCCAACGTCACGTTTATATGGGCAACGCCAATGAATCTTTGCACATTTCATCACGGCTCTAGAGATGCCGGCAACAATTAAAGCCTTCGTCTTTAACAATAATGAACCTTTCATTCATGCACGGATCTGTTGTCAAATTTGTCTTTTTAATGTATCCAGAAGTATACTTGTCTCATGATTATACTTTCCCCTGACCCTGAAAATTGAAGAAATACTGGTGATAACGGGATCCAAGTTTGCACTATAAAGCTTGACAAGAATGTATAGTATTAAGTATTTCCTCTACACAACATTCTTATACAATGGGTCGCAAACGCAGCAACACCTTAATCTTTTCTGAGAGTGACGCTTCCGGGTTTTCCGATCCAAGGCAATCAACCCGCGCTACAGAGGAAAAGAAGCAACGGAATGCAGCAAGGAATAGGGAATACCGACGGAAGAAGTTTTTGAAACAACGTCAGGTATATTTTTAATTCTTTTAAAATAAAATATTGCTAATTATTGAGGGTAGGAATTGTCAGAAGTTTCCAATACCGACGGGGAGGCATCCCAAGTGGAGTCTTCATCCGCTCAATTGCATTTGACCATTGATCCTCTCCCGCGGGATCCCCTAGAAGCTGTTCAACGGCTACCACCAATTGTTGGCAAGGATGTTATTCTAGGAAGCCCTTTGCAGTCACGGGCACCATTGCCAGCAATTGAGAGACAGGAAATCCTGCCGTGTACACCTCTTGAATCCAAGCACTCTGATGATGAGGAGTTGTATGCTGATGGTATGGCTTTCCACTGTGCGTGGTAGATGAATTCAAACTAACATCCAAGTAATAGACACATCCGGGGATGAATACCTTCCATCTGGTGAAGAAAGTGATTGGGAAGTTTCCTCGTTGGGGAATTTTTCAGTACAGCCGTGGATACCGTGGGAGCCTGCCTTATTACAACCTAGGAAATGGACCCGTGGTCAATCCGTGGCGGTGGGACCTGCAAGCAGGTCTTCCCGTGCATTAGTGCCCCATGCTAGTGCATCTAACTACCTCATACAGCTACCTGCTCGCGTGTTGCAACCACTTCAGGCAGTCCCCATTCCACAGCCAAGACTGCATCGCATTCCTGAGTCCCAATTCAGGGGAGAACCCGGCCAAGGACAGGGATCAAGGATGATCACTTACCCAACCAGTGCAAGTGACTTAGACTCACCGGAGGACAGCCCAATCCAATTGGGGCTAGAGGATTCAGATGAAGAGGTCGATCCTATGCATGCATGGTTAACCGAGTTCCGCAATCTCCGAGTCCAAAATACACCCACACCACGACGACAGCTCCTGAACGAGGCTTTGGCTGCAGCCTCCGCCCCTCCACCTGCACCAATTTCAAATCTCAAAGTGGTTGACTTTATTATCGACCACTTTCTGGGCACTGAGCAGCATTGCACCTGTGGCAGTACACCTCGACAGGACTCAAAGGCGTTCACAGACATTGTAGACTTTGAGCTACCTGTGAATACGCTGGTTGATACTATCAACAACCTTGAAGTCCTGGAGTTCATGTCAGGTACAGCTGATTTTGACCGCAAGTGGCTGTATGAGGGATCTTTCTTGGAAACGGAGGATGGGACTCATAGGCAGGCCTATGATGTGTGGCCCGCCAATGTATTGGCTAGCAATCCGCAAGCTGCGGATAATGCTGAAATCACAGTTGATGTGGACAGCTTCCTGGCGTTGCCCAAAAGTCTTGCATTTGTCATGAAAGGAATTGACATGTGCTTCTGCCCACCACGGACGGCAAATCTGTCAAGCAATATTCACTTGTGGTGCACCGTCAATGTCGAGGATGCCAATGGTGCAGTCAAGCACAAGAAAGTTCCCTACCATCATGTGCCCAACACCTATCTTGGCCGTGTTAACGGATTTTCAGAGTGCGAGGTGTTTGTCTTCTTTCCACACCTATACTATCCTGAACGGCCAACAACATTCCTTACCGACAACCAGTTGCAGCGATTTTGCAACCTGTTCCTGCAGGCAATACATGAGACCAAGGAGTTTGGGCGTGCCTTTCAGCAACATCTCCCAAGTTCCTTTGAGCAAGCCCACGCCATGTCTTATGCTAGGTCAAGGGAAACAGGGGTGAATGAGGCCGCCGCCATTCCCAAGCAGCAGGCATTACATTACTTTCTCCCAGCTCGTGGACTAGAACAGGTGTGGAGCAGTGTGTCGCAGGCTATCCATGGTGGTGGAAACTTTGATTTGGCAGATCCGGTGCTCCTTGTTTCTTCCAAGAATATGAAAACCATGTATCGGGAAGATAACCTAGAGTCCTTAATCACAGGTTTCTACTCAACTTGGAAGACTGTATTCAAACCGGATGCCTTTTACCCACATAGCACGTGGATTGATATTGGAAAGGAAACAGTCTCTGTGGCGGAGGAGCCAGAAACATACCTGTGGCGGACAACATGCTTGGAGGCTAAACGCCAGGCATTCATTATGGATGTGCCCCGTTCTGGAATGCGTGGGGCAATTTACAACTGGGCTCAGCTGGCAGACGTGGGCAACATGACTTTGGAACCAGGACGCAAGCATCCCCTGCTTGCATGCGGCCTTGTGTATTCACAATTTTATTCCTCGACGAAGGAAATCTTTGACGCTGCTAAGGCCTATCCATTTCAGGACAAGATCATTGAGGGGTTGGCAATTGACGCCAGTCTGCAAGAGGAATGGAAGCGTTTGGGGAACATGCCGGCCAACAGTTGGAGTGCCAAGAAGGCCCGCTTAGCCTATGTCTCCAGTAAGGCACGTGTGGGTCATTCTCTCTCTAGTTCCATTGGAAAGACTTACGGTATCCGGGAGGAGCATCGTATGACTTTGGATTTGGTGCTAGTTTTGAATGAGCGTATGGGTCAACGGGGCCTCAATGGCATACGGGTAACCCAACCTGGTTCTGCAAGTACGCAGGCCTCCCACCCTCCATTTGTCATCCTGCCTACGTCCTCAGCACTCAAATACCTGAATCAAAATATTCAGAAGTACATTTTGGGATTTGAGTACTCAATCCTTAAGGACGGCGGCAAGGTTATTTCACCTGACTCTTCACAGATGGCCTTGATGTTTTTGGAACTCATACGAAGCTCATTCAATGCATCCAACATGAAGATGGTCAAAGGCATGTGGAACACATCCAAGCTCCTACCGGACGGCACAACACGCTATGGGCTTGGGCTTGGCGCCTCTTTACAAGAGACAGGGTATGCTTTCATCAACGAGGATCGTGTAGATTGGGCCTCATGGGCATTGCTGGACGGAGTTAAGGACCACATTGCAATTGGCCTCCGACACAAGCTGCAGAACTTCACCAAGTCATACACCCAAGCAACAACTGCACTGACTTTTGACAAGACAGCCACGCAGCTTTGTCTTTATCTTGTCACCATTTTCCAAGAGCAAGGGTTTACTGAGTATACAACCCGGTGCCTTCAAATTGTTTGGAAGTGGATGTGCGAGCACTTTGTTTGGGAGTTCCAAAAGGAAGTTCTCCAATCATGTGCCAATGATATAATTGAGGATAAGGCAGATGCAGAGTGGACACCGTCAAACCCGGTCTTCATTTACTCCGAGTTGGACAGGTTGATGGAAGAGAAGATACAGTTGGTTCAATCCACTGGCAATGGCAGGCAAGCACCAAAGACAGTTCAACAGCGGCTCAGTCACTTATTTGCCTACGATGGACAAATCACGGGATGCCAAGAAGAAAAAATGGAACGCAAGTGGGATAAGAAGCCCTACCGCCTTCGATATAAGAAGGGTGTAGAGATTTGGAATCACCATTTGGCACAGTTTGATTTTAATTTTCATTGGAGCAACGTGGAGTTCTTTAAGTACTTCGTCCGCCGATGCACTCTTTGGCCAAATTCCACAACGCAGAAGTGGTTTCCCTTAAAGTATATCCCTGGGAGCACAGATCTTGGCAAGCGTTATGTCTGGTGTAGCTTGAGTCGTCACGGACACATGGCATTCTTTCCTGAGACCTGGACACTGACCCATGATCCTCGAAAGGTTTTTACCAAGGCAATACCTCTGGATAAGAAGTGGTTGACATTGCAGGTTGATGCTGTGCGTAGAATTATGGAGGATTGTGAGAATGGGACAACTTCTTGGAGAGATATGAATGAGGAATATGCTTGGATGTGGTTAACCAGTCTGCCTCACACGGGGTCTCTTGTAGCGAGAAGCGGTACTGTTGAAGATTCCATCATGGAGCCAATGTGGGAACAATTTGGGACAAAGGAGTAGTAATAGCGGTAGAGCAATTAAATTGAAATTGTCTGATATAAGTAAACTTAACCAACGTAACTTCTATATCATGATCCCAGTGATCCATGCAAGTTTGCCAAAGAATTATTTCTATTAAGGTGAAACCATTCAATTGCGTGAACTTTTAACCATGAAAGTGGAATCAGGAAAATATATACCTAATTTATCAATCAAATAATCCGTACCTTAACCATGCAGATTAATATTTGCGAAAATACTGTGAGTTATTTACATATATATGGAAATTTCGTACCGCCAAGAGTGGGCTAACAATGGCCATGCATGAATTGTAAATGCAACACCCAAGTTGCGGTAGTGAGTGCAAGTTGGCCAAAGAACTAATTGTATTATGATGAAACCATTGATTTGCGTAAACTTTTAACCGGTACAGTAGGATCAGTAAATTATGTACGTAATTTAACAATCAAATAATCCGTACCTTAACCATGCAGATTAATATTTGAGAAAATACTGTGAGTTATTTACATATATATTGAAGTTCCGTAACGCCAAGAATGGGCTAAGGATGGCCATGCATGAATTGTAAATGCAACACACAAGTGGGGGTAGTGAATGCAAGTTCACGAATGAAATAATTATATTATGATGAAACAATCCAATTGCGTGAACTTTTAACCGTTACAGTAGAATCATTAAATTATCTACGTAATTAATCAATCAAATAATCCGTACCTTAACCATGCAGATTAATATTTAAGAAAATATAGTAAGTTATCTACACATATATTTAAGTTTTGTACCGCCAAGAGTGGGCTAACAACAGCCATGCCTGAATTGTAAAGTCAACACACGGGTTGCGGTAGTGGGTGCAAGTTCACCAAAGAATTAATTTCATTATGATGAAACCATCCATTTGCGTGAACTTTTAACCATTACATTAGAATCAGTAAATTATGTCCGTAATTTATCAATTAAATAATCTGTACCTTAACCATGCAGATTAATATTTGAGAAAATATAGTGAGTTATCTACATATATATTTAAGTTTTGTACCGCCAAGAATATGCTAAAAAGGGCCATACCTGAATTGTGAACCGAACACACAAGATTAGGTAGTGGGTGCAACTTTGTTAAAGAATTAATTTCTCATGATGAAACCGTTGTATTGCGTGAACTTTTGGACATATGGGCAGTATCAGGGAATTATCTTTGGAATTTAGCAAGTGAATTATAGAGCAGTTGACCATGAGGGGTTAGGGTTAGGGTTAGGGTTAGGGTTAGGGTTAGGGTTAGGGTTAGGGTTAGGGTTAGGGTTAGGGTTAGGTTAGGGTTAGGGTTAGGGTTAGGGTTAGGGTTAGGGTTAGGGTTAGGGTTAGGGTTAGGGTTAGGGTTAGGGTTAGGGTAGGGTAGGGGTTAGGGTTAGGGTTTAGGGTTAGGGTTAGGGTTAGGGTTAGGGTTAGGGGTTAGGGTTAGGGTTAGGGTTAGGGTTAGGGTTAGGGTTAGGGGGGGGGTTAGGGTTAGGGGGGGGGGGGGTTAG